>CM019065.1:25425504-25833004 GCA_009667805.1 Leptobrachium leishanense | reverse complement strand
ATTGTGTTCGCGTTCGTATTCGAACATTTGGGCTGTTCTAATGTTTTGAATACGAACCGAACACAGGGGTGTTCGGCCCATCACTACTGGCCACACGGACGTCCGAGTGGAGAGAAAGCCCGTTCTCACAGACGTTCCCTCCGTGTTCGTGTGCTCTCGTCTGACCGCGGCCTTAATCTGAGGGTTGTGGGTTCACAGCACAGGTTATATGAAACCATAATGGAAGCACTGACAAGCCTCTAACACAAAAACACATTGTCCCCTCTGGTTTATGATGTGCTTTGTTATAGGATACAGATCATATACATAAATTCATGAAATGATTCCGTCAACATATTAATATTTTAAATAGTATGAATAGTCATTGATAAAGGAGGAAAATAACTGCCGTGACCCGGAGTCGAACCGGGGTTGCTGCGGCCACAACGCAGAGTACTAACCACTATACGATCACGGCGAGCCATTATCCAGGGATGAGCATGTTTGGTGAAATGCTATTAGTAAGGGTAAAATGGAAGGGAACAGCAGTAAATTTCTAGAAATTAAAATAAAGTTGGAAAGTGTCAAATGATCCTGTAATCAGAATACAGACTTGCATGTGTGTGTTTAAGGGTGCGTCACTGTATAAAGTGTCACTGTATGGGCAATGTGTGACGTCATATCAATGGTGCGTCACTGTATGAAGTGTCACTGTATGGGCAATGTGTGACGTCATATCAATGGTGCGTCACTGTATAAAGTGTCACTGTATGGGCAATGTGTGACGTCATATCAATGGTGCGTCACTGTATGAAGTGTCACTGTATGGGCAATGTGTGACGTCATATCAATAAATTCTATTATTTTCAGTCCACTTTTAGAAGTTCTTTCTTTTTACAAGAAATTTCGAATTAGTGCAGTTGTTGTTGTTTTCAGCTCCACGTGTCACAACAGGGTGGGTTACTCAACTGCAGGGCAGGACTCGTCCTCCCAACATCAGGGAAGAACCATAAGGAAGAAGCACTTCATCCACTGGGGACAATTCACAGGTTTACACTATCTGTTGGTTTTGGTGACTATAAAAGGGTTATTCAGAGAGCACAGTAATTTCATTGACTTTCGGTGCTCTCTCGTTCGGCACGAGCGCACGTTGAGTGCAGTGTTTCCACCTCTTTTTGTAGACCTCTACAGCAAAACACATTGTCCCTTCTGTTTTATGATTTGTTTAGTTATAGGATCTGAAACTGACCAAACTCTGAAACCTGCAGGGTGGCCACAACTGAAATTCCCAGGCAACTTCATCTACACAAGATGAACGCAACCTCCAACGATCATGTTGGTGTTGTTAGGCCTCGTCAGAAGGGCATAGCCGATACCTATTTAGGCACTTTGATACTTCTTTCACATAACCATTTTCGGCACAATGACTTTTCATGGTGACCCGAATTCAAACTGGGGTTGCTGCGGCCACATCGCAGCCACGGCGAGCCACCTCAGGTGATGAATGGGAGAGCTGACATCCTAGGACTAGAGGTGAAATGGAGGAGACCACCAATAAAAACTTTAAAGGAATTCCCGCAGAGAATGGTCATTGGGAAACTCGCACATGCAATGTAGTAAGTCAGCCACTAGGGTTACCCATTTGTAACAGGTGCAGGATGGATGACACCTGTTTTAAAACCGAGAAGGGCCTATGCGATAACCCAAAGGACATTTCCCAAAAAGAACCCAATGGGATCATTTTGTTAAGAACTTGAGTGGCCTCGAGTAGAATATGTATCATTCTGGTTATTATGTCCTGGGGCAACAAATCCACTCGGATCATGGCTAGTACAGCTAACCCTAAACTACCTAGACATTATCTCCAAAATGTCAGGGCCAATGGATGCAACATTACTCTCACAACTAGATATCACTAGTTTATTTTATACCTAGATGACTGTGTCCTACCAAGCCCAACCAGATGACCCTGCAACTGGAATAGACCTACTTCATCAAGATTCACTAATGACCAATGTGGCACATTAAATGCCCCCATAATAACAACACACAAACTAAAATAAACAATTTGAGCCCCCCTCTCGTAAAGCCCCAGGCCTGGATGGTTTAACTACAGCCAGTGGCAGCCCTAGGGTTAGTGAGGCCTGAGGCCAAGCTCATCATGAGGCCCTCCTTGCTGTGAAAAAAATGGAGAAATTAAACCAATAATATCTGAATAACCAATAATAATAATAATTCAGCTCTCTCCATAGACTAGTGTACCTAATTGTAGGAGTGTATTTGTGTGAAATGGAAGTATAATGATAGTCTATATAATTTCTATCATTGTGAGGCCTTAGGCGGCTGCCTATACTGCCTAATTATAGAGTCACCTCTGACTACAGCGTTTTACAAAATATTGACTGAACACAAATTAATTCCACTTACAAATGTATTTAATGTGATTTATATCCACAAACTGCGTTTATAACCCCCCCCCGTTGAATTCTCATAAGATTCTCATCCCCCAAACCCAGGAAAGACGCTACTCAATGTGATGAATGCCGCTCTATGACACTCCTCAATCAGGACCTTAAAATACTCATTAAGATAACTGACACAGGCCGAGGTCAGACGAGCTTTTTGCAGAGCGGAAGGAACGTCCATTAGAGTGGCCGTTCCATCTACTCTGACGCCAGTGTGGCCTCCTCGCTGAGCGTAGTTCCTATGGAGGATCGCGCTTTGCAGCCCCGTCGAACGCGCGTCGTAGCGTTTAGACGGGGAGGCTTTGAGAACGACTGCAGGACGCCCGCTGTAGTGAGTGCAATTTGTGTGCGCACTACAGCATGTGGCCGGCCCCGTCGAAGTGTCACAACGCTGCGACGGATGACGGGAGGCACGTCAGTAGGGGCGCACATAGTGCGCTCGTCTGACCCCGGCTTAAAGCATGGAAGTTCTGTCTCTTAAAACCGGGCCTGAGCTGGAAACATTCCTCATTATCTCTCTTCAGCATAACCGGCAGCATGGGTGAGAGACAGGGTGATAATTATTGGTCTGGTCAATAATTGGATTTGGGCCCAAAATAGGGACTGGTTCTCCAAAATAGGAACAACTGGGAGATATGTAATCATCTTACCAAAGATATTGTAGACACTCTGCATGTATTTGGGGTTTTTTTTTGTCATTTTTATGACCAGGTCAGCCAGGAACCTGATATATATCTAAGTGGAATGGGTCACGTGGAGGAATATCCTCCTGTCGACCTCTTAAAGTGTCCTCATATTAGGACTAGGAGCAGCAGTAAAGTGTTCCTGTATGTGTCATGCGTCGCTGTAAGAGAGTTTTATGGACATAACACCATGAAAATAGTTAATGAGTACACAAAGAGTACAAAAATTAAATGATTGTGCCCAAAGTAAGCTGCCACTTGTTGCTATACCTGTCAGCTCCTAAGGAGACTAACCATATGGTGGCCATGACAGCCTGGCTAGCTCAGTCGGTAGAGCATGAGACTCTTAATCTCAGGGTCGTGGGTTCGAGCCCCACGTTGGGCGTGTTATTTTATCTTAACTGATAATGATCCAAAACACAGGTATTTTCAGAGCACAGGTTATAAGATATTCATAATGGAAACACTGCAAAGCCGGTACATCATTTAAACCAACAACGATACGACGAGACCTCTTCAGCATTGTGCATCGTCCCTACTGTTTTATGACTTGTTTTGCTTCAGTTCTCAAAGTGACCAAACTCTGATAACTGGGGGTGGAGAAAATTTTCAACTTTCAGGGTTATTCAATGAGAATCGAAAAGTCACAGCACGTTCGGTGACTTTTCGTTAGCTTCAATTTGGTGCGATTTGGCGATCCCATTTCGGCGACCCTGCGGTGTATTCAGCAAGCACCACAGGGCCGTCGTAGTGCAGGGAAAGGCCGCCGCAAACCCGACGAAACTCACCGCATAACCCTGGCGAATGAACACCGAAACCCGCAAAAAATATCTGGATTAACTCTGCCGAACACGCCGGAGAAACCCGAGCAGGAGCCGATCACAGCACAGAGCAGCCGCCGGGAAAAACCGACACGCAGACGAATGGAGTGAAAAAACCCAAAAACAGTACACTTGAATGTTTGAAAAGTGAAACGCTGTTTGCAAAGAAACTACAGAACGAAAATGTCTGAAATTTACATATAAGATTCAATGAATGATAATAAAGAGGGCTGTTACAGAAAAAAGAAAAAAGAATAAAAAAAATGGAAAACAAATGTTTGCTAAAAAAATTCCGAAAAATGCCTAAAAGATCCTAAAAAAATCGATAAGTAAAGAGACTCTTTACTGCAGAATATTAGATATTGAATTAAAACGAGAATATTTTTAACATTGAAGCCTATGGGATTCTCCTGAATAAACCTGTCGAATGAAACCACCAAATGGCAGGGCATTTCGGGAACTTTTCACTGTTGGGTTTTGTTCTCTGAATAGACAAAGCATTGCTTCTCTATGGGGATTTCACTGCCCTCGAACAGGCACCGAACAGGCACCGTATGTGCAGGCAATTCGCCAACATTTGGTGAACTGCCTGCTCTCTGAATAGCCGAATGGCCAGGAAAGGTAACCGTACCCTGAATTTCAGCGTTGCTCGGTTACCTTTCAGCAGGGGTCAAGTCCTGGGAAAAAAAGTGAGGGAACTCACCCACAAATTCCACAAACCCCTATTAGCTGAAGAAAAAATATATATATCACGAGTATAGTGATACCATTTTTATTGGGTTAACATTACATTTAAAAGACAAGCTTTCAAGAGTGTAACCTCTCCTCTTCAGGTCTAGAAGCTATACTGATCAGTGAAAGGTATCACTCCGTATAGGTATACACGCGATTTTGGCAACTGGACTAACGCGTTCTATATATAATACATATATCACATACATATATATATATCTATCCAGGCACAGACTCTCCAGAATTATCTACACAGGCACTGGACCCCCAGAATTACATACACAGGCACTGGACCCCCAGAATAACATACACAACACTGAACCCCCAGAATAATATACACAGCACTGATCCTCCAGAATATTATACACAGCACTGAGCCCCAAGAATAATATACCCAGCACTGGTTATATGGATATATTTGACCCCAGTTCACATGGATATTATTGACCCCAGCTCACATGGATATTATTGACCCCAGCTCATATGGGTATATATTGTCCCAGTTCACATGGATATGCCCCCCTCCAGCTCTCATGGATATTGCCCCCAGCTCTCATGGATATTGCCCCAGCTCTCATGGATATTGCCTCCAGCTCTCATGGATATGCCCCAGATCTCATGGATATGCCCCAGGTCTCATGGATAATGCCCCAGCTCTCATGGATATGCCCCAGCCCTCAAGGATATGCCCCCAGCTCTCATGGATATGCCCCAGGTCTCATGGATAATGCCCCAGGTCTCATGGATATGCCCCAGGTCTCGTGGATAATGCCCCAGGTCTCATGGATATGCCCCCCAGCTCTCATGGATATGCCCCAGGTCTCATGGATAATGCCCCAGCTCTCATGGATATGCCCCAGCCCTCAAGGATATGCCCCCAGCTCTCATGGATATGCCCCAGGTCTCATGGATATGCCCCAGATCTCATGGATATGCCCCAGGTCTCATGGATATGCCCCCAGCTCTCATGGATATGCCCCAGCTCTCATGGATATGCCAGTCCTCATGGATATGCCCCAGGTCTCATGGGTAATGCCCCAGGTCTCATGGATAATGCCACAGGTCTCATGGGTAATGCCCCAAGCCCTCATGGGTATGCCCAAGGTCTCATGAATATGCCCCCCCAGCTCTCATGGATATTGCCCCAGGTCTCATGGATAATGCCCCAGCCCTCATGGATATGCCCCAGGTCTCATGGATATGCCCCAGGTCTCATAAATATGCCCCCAGCTCTCATGGATATGCCCCAGGTCTCATGGATATGCCCCAAGTCTTATGGATATGCCCCAGGTCTCATGGTTATGCCCCAGGTCTCATGGATATGCCCCAGGTCTCATAAATATGCCCCCCAGCTCTCATGGATATGCCCCAGGTCTCATGGATAATGCCCCAGGTCTCATGGATATGCCCCAGGTCTCGTGGATAATGCCCCAGGTCTCGTGGATAATGCCCCAGGTCTCATGGATATGCCCCCCAGCTCTCATGGATATGCCCCAGGTCTCATGGATATGCCCCAGATCTCATGGATATGCCCCAGGTCTCATGGATATGCCCCCAGCTCTCATGGATATGCCCCAGCTCTCATGGATATGCCAGCCCTCATGGATATGCCCCAGGTCTCATGGGTAATGCCCCAGGTCTCATGGATAATGCCACAGGTCTCATGGGTAATGCCCCAAGCCCTCATGGATATGCCCAAGGTCTCATGAATATGCCCCCCAGCTCTCATAGATATTGCCCCAGGTCTCATGGATAATGCCCCAGCCCTCATGGATATGCCCCAGGTCTCATGGATATACCCCAGGTCTCATAAATATGCCCCCCAGCTCTCATGGATATGCCCCAGGTCTCATGGATATGCCCCAAGTCTTATGGATATGCCCCAGGTCTCATGGTTATGCCCCAGGTCTCATGGATATGCCCCAGGTCTCATAAATATGCCCCCCAGCTCTCATGGATATGCCCCAGGTCTCATAGATATGTCCCAGGTCTCATGGATATGCCCCTGGTCTCATGGATATGCCCCAGGTCTCATGGATATGCCCCCCAGCTCTCATGGATATGCCCCTGGTCTCATGGATATGCCCCAGCTCTCCTGGATATGCCCCAGGTCTTATGTGAGCTTTTCCAATTGCCAAATTATTGCTTTGTTGGAACATAATAATAATGATTTCTCATTTATCTGTGACAGGCACAAGGTCTGTGTCTCTTTATTGGTGGTGCAAACAGATAAAAATATAAGTATTATTACACATTGCTTTTGTACTGAAATCAGTTAGGCTATTTTTCTGTTTGTATGCTTTGAAATGTAGGCTTTCTATAATATTCTGACAGAAAATCGACGATAAATAAAAAGACGATAAATAAAAAAAAATAATAAATGTCTCAACAAGAAATAAAATAGTCCTGAAAAAGTAATATTTAGAGAAAAAAAACACACGCTGCATTGGCCGGGAATCGAACCCGGACCTCCCGCGTGGCAGGCGAGAATTCTACCACTGAACCACCAATGCTTGCATGTTACTCTCTTCAATTCTTCTTCTTTTCAGAGGAGATTCAGCTGTCCTATGAGGTGGCGATATATTTTCCTTTTGTGTTGCTTTTCTCATATTTCCTGAGGTAATTTTTTTTTTTTTTGGGGATTGCACGGCAGCTGGTGACCTCTTAAAAAGCTGTTTGTAAACCAAGTGCTCGGAAACTTCACCTGGGGGGATGTATACCTCCTGCTCTTCAGTGTGTGTAAAAGGTCGGCCATGTTTTCCTGGCCACATGTTACTATTTCACGCAGAGGGTGAGCACAGAGAAAAAGTGTTGGCCTGCAACATGTGCTACAGGAAGGAAATCAAGGCAGGTCACCAGGGAACCCCCTCACAGATTTCTAAGTTGCAATGTATGGATTATACTTACTGCAGGGTGGCATTTTTCATGCACTGCCCATCAGCATGAATAAATTATATGGGTCCAGAAAATGACCTGGAAACCCTAGTATACATCCACAAAGTGGCTGCGATGTGACGTCTTTAATCGTATTTATTGAACATAATTGGCTCCTTTTACGCTCCAGGGCCCGGTTCAGCTCCGCTCCTGCGTTGGGAGCATTTTCGTGTCGTTCTTCTCAGGCCGCACCCAAAATACATTTATTTAAAAAAAAAAAAAAAAAAAGGTGCTTTATGTATTTTAAAAAACACAAAATTCTGAGTGATTCCTACTATTAATATCACAAGAAAAAATAGCAGCATAATCTTCTTAGAAACAGAAAAAAAAATTCTGCCGTGACCCGGATTCGAACCGGGGTTGCTGCGGCCACAACGCAGAGTACTAACCACTATACGATCACGGCGAGCCACCAGATGGTGATGCATGTTGGGAAGGAAATACCAAATGTAAAGGTTAAATGACAGAGGCTGTGTAAGCATTTCCTGCTTTAGGCCTTGTTTACACTGTGCGATTTATCACGCGGATTTTGATGCGACGTCGCAGCAAAATCCACGCTACGTCGCACTATGTAGCTTCTCCAATGGAGCTGTTCACATCTTGCCGCGCGATGTCGCGCGACGTCCCATGTGGCGCATCGCAGAAGCATATCGCTGGTACATCACCCTTTTTTTGCGATTTGCTATCTGCGATTTTGCGATTTGTATTGGTGGTGCTTTGCAAAAATCGCACAAAACAGCGATGTTGCGCGACATTAATCGCACCATGTCGCGAATATGAAAATCGCGCGGAAAGTCGCGCGACTTTCAAATCGCACAGTGTGAACGGGGCTTTACTAGGAGGGAGTAGAGAGTTGCGAGCTACTGTGTTTGTATTTGGAGGCTTTAAACATCTACGTTTTCAGCCATACACATTGAAAACTGCTCAAACACATACACAATGTGCTTGATTCACTCAAATAATAAGTAATAATTAAGTAAGAACATATATATCTATAGCTATATCCCTCTCTATATATAGACTTCAAACAGGCTCAGCATGAGCCAAAATGTCATATATCAATGTTGCCATATTTTTAATGTCATTTAATAAAGTTTTGTTGTTTTTATTAAATGGATACTCTGTTAAAAATAGTCTTACCTTCTTTTTGCCCTTAAAAACTTGGGCAGATGTTACTGACAGCATCGGCACAATTATTTCTTCATTTCTTTTTATTTACGGATTATTTTACTCAACGTTTCTCCCTCCTCTTCTTCGGCTCAGGAGCTGCCGAACCCAGCAGTCCCTGAAGCTGCTTACCTTTCGCTTTACATACGCAAGTTTCAATTTCAGATATGTATGACATCACTAGTTTTTCTATGGTACGTATTCACTAATGATGGACCCTCACATACAACAAGACCTTGGTCCAGGGGTAAACCGAAAAAGTGCGCAAACACTCAGGGGAAACAAGCCAATATATCAAAATAAATGGTATACATATCAAGAAACTCCAAATAAATTGTCTCTTCCAGTGGACGATAAGGCAAAAACATACAGGGTTATTCAAAGAGAATCGAAAGTTACCGCACATTCGGTAACTTTTCGTTCGGTTCAATACGGCTTGATTCGGCGATCCCTTGTTCGGCGACCCTGCGGTGTATTCAGCAAGCACCACAGGGCTGTCAAATTGCAGGGAAAAGCTGCCGAAAAGCTGCCGAACACTCACAGCAAAACCTGGCGAATGCACGCCGAAAACCAGCAAAAACCTCTGGATTATCCCGCCGAAGACGCCGGAAAAACCCGAGCAGGAGCCGATCACACGCAGCGCAGCCGACGGAAAAAGCCGCAGACGAAGGCAGTAAATAAATTAGAAAAACAGTTTGCTTGAATGTTTGAAAAGTGAAACGCTGTTCGCAAAGAAACTACTGAGCAAAAATGTCTGAAATTCACATATGAGGTCCAATGAATGATAATTAAAAGGGCTGTTACAAAAAAATAAGTAAACTTAAAAAAATTAAAAAAATAAAAAAAAAAAAAAAAAATCGGAATTTTTAAAAAAACATTAAAATCCAGAAAAATGCTTAAAATATCCTAAAAAAATCTATAAATTAAGAGACTCTTTACTGCAGAATTTTATAATGAATGGTACTTTATTAGATATTGAATTAAAACGGGAATATTTTTAACATTGAAGCCTTTGGGATTCGCCTGAATAAACTTGCCGAATTAAACCACCGAATGGCAGGGCATTTCGGGAACATTTCACTGCTGGTTTTTGTTCTCTGAATAGCCGAAGCAGTGCTTTTCATGGGGATTTCACTGCCCTCGAACAGGCACCGTATGTGCAGGCAATTCGCCAGGATTTGGCGAATTGTCTGCTCTCTGGATAGCCGAATGGCCAGGAAAGGTAACCGAACGCTGATTTTCAGCATTCGGTTACCTTTCTCCAGCAATTCGGATCTCCCTGAATAACCCTGATAGTATAGAAATAAGGAGTTTATCTAGACAGAAATAAACTGAATATTGGGAGTACGAGTATTCTCTACTGGAGTCTGTAGCGTTCCATGGATGCATGAAGGGCCTTTACATGCTGGAACCATCCCATGAAGTGACAGTGTGTCTGATGATTCCATTGAGCCCATCCTTGTAGTGGTACCAATTGTGACACCGAACAAAATTGTCCGTGCTGCACCCGGTAAATAAATGAACAATATTTGGGTGCTATCCCCTTATGACTGAAAAACATCTGAAAACCAAACAAAATACCGAACGCACACCAATAAAGATATAAATAATTTTATTAATGCAAAAACACTATGATCAACAAAGACAGCGGATGACTATGACGGAAACCCGCTCCTTCCGCCTGTCCTGCTCTGTGCTCTCCAGACACCCCCTTACCAAGACCAGCCCGGCCACTGAGTTGCTCGGAACTCAGTGCCTCGAGCAGCCTGATCTGTATCCTCTGCCTCTTTGAATTTCCAGAAGGCCGCTCTGTACCTTCTGAGGGTGATTGTGGGTACCCTGAATGAGACATCAGACAAGCTGTATGTTCAAACAGGATTCTGACTTTTATTGAAAAACGCCACTATTTATGCTGAGGTCCAACAGGTATAATTTGCATAAACCAGACCACTGGAAGATGAACTCTGATTACATTAGGTCAGTTAGATTTTAGATATTTACAGTAAACGTTCCTTAGCATTCAGTTATCACAGACATTTGCATAATCTATTGTTCCAATAGATCAGATTACCTTTTCAGTCAAACACTGTCCCAGACTCATGATTTCTTAAACAGATCACAGTTAAACCAAGAGAAAATTCCTCTTGCATAATCACACATTACTCAAACCTGTTTACATTCTACACAAAAGAAACGTCTGCACCTTCAAAACACATCTCTAAATTCACATTTACATATAGTAATAAAAGTACATTTAAAACGAAATCTAAGCAATTTACAATACATTTAAAATCACACCACGCAATATAAATGAACATAAAGTTTTTCCCAAAACAAATGTCTGTGTTTTTTTGGGGTTTTTGCCAGGAAAATAAAAGTCTTGGGGTTTGACGCGGGGAGCGCTATGTCAGTTCTATGACAATGACTGAATAAAATAAATATGCCGATAAATGCAATACAATGTTTTATACCGCCATAAACATTCCCAAAGGGAATCAAAAGGTGAAACAAAAATTCATATAGAGTATGTACACATCAACTCAATAATATACACTATGCAAATAATATGGCAGCAAGACAAAAGAGTAAAGAAACAAGACAATGTTAGTATTCTGCTGAGCAAAAGTATGGATACCTCCCAAATGATACAAAAGAACAAAAATACATGGACTATAAGAGCCCCACTAATGAAGCGCTCATACCGAGAGATGAGGTACCCCCAATGTTTTGGCGTATTGCCTTTATCAAGGGTTACCAATCGTGACACCACCATTTATGGTGATATACATACATACAGATAAAATGGCGTCGCGCCTATACTCACCAGAGCGGCTGCAACAACCAAGAGTAACAACCCAGTTTATGCATAAAACATAAAAGGAAAAAAGCGCAGATGACACCTTTTTTTCCTGTTATGATTTATGGTGATATGCCTGTCAGTGTGTACTTGGAGTGAGTGCTATTAAAAGAGGGTCTGTCTTTGGTTTCAATATCTCTGTCAAGTTGCGCTATGACGTTTCTTTTTAGTTCCCTCTATATTCTTGGTCCATGGGTGTGGTAAGGCCTGGAGCTGCCCTAGGCACTCCACATTCTGCAGCCCTACGACACCCGATAGCAAATAAATCTGAATGTAAACCTCAAATTAATACATATTCACCACCGGTCCGCCACCCAGCTCCGCCAAGCACACTCAAACCTCAAATATACCAGAGTGGACATCTACGAGTAATGACATTAGTTAAATTATACCCCTTCCCCTTCCTGGCCCATTCTTCTGGACTAGGACTAGTTGGCCTATGCGAACATACAGCCCTGTCTTGGCCAACCAGACCACTTTCACTTTATTTCAGGAAAGTCCATTTCCTGCTTGGCGAGTACATACTAATTAACACAGACCTGCAAACTACAGAACTGTTGCCCAAGTGTTGGTCTTTGAAGCCTCTAAAAAGGCAATGGAGGAGAAGTGTGTCCATGGGAAAGGCTCACACCTCCTCTAACAAGTCTCTCTGCTCACTGGCATTCACGCCAACACATCTCAGGAGGCTTTGATCTTCTTCCAGGAGATGTTACTGCCCCCTGTCAAAAAGGAATAACAAGAGAAACAATATGTTGGTTACAGTTTCCTAATGGGAGGCGCATACAGGGGTCAGGTCGTAAACAAAATAAATGTCATGGGAACTCACCGATGTTTGTCATCTTGGCTAAAACCATTCGCCCTATACTGAAATCTAGTGATATACGTGGGGCAAGAGTTTTAGGGAATCCTTGTAATAATCATGTATTCATAATAACTCACCTATTGTCCCTCTCTGCAAGTTGTTCCTCCACTTCGTCTCAGGTTCTCCTGAACCCGGAAGTCCCTGAAACCTTTCTGTGTAATTTGTGCTCCTATGCAACGTGGGTAATGTAGGAATTGCAAATTGTGCACCTTCACTGGACTTGTGTACTTTACGTACGCAAGTCCCGTATGGCTCACATAGAACGGTGGATTGGAGCTACGTACGCATGCGCAGACCCGCTTCATCGACTGCCTCTCTGATAACACTTGTTGCAGAGACTGTTCTCAGAGAGGGTGACGTTGGCATGCTGGCTGCATGCTGTATCATTGGGAACTGATCTGGTGGTGACCGGCTGCCGGGAAATCTAAAAATCTCGACTGCTGGTGGTGCTGAGAGGGATGGAGGAAACTCATCTGCTTCACCAAGTGATTCTGTCAGATTGGGATGGCAGCATGGGCCAAGTCCAAAAAATAATAATTGTGGGAACTCATCATCATTTCTGTCCATTCCAGTCTTAAAGATTACTGGTAGCAGCAGCAACTGCAGCACTTCTTTATTATTGTCCTTTATTTATACAGCGACACAAATGCCGCAGCGCTATACAAGATACGTGTACAAGGTGTTGATACATTGGAATACCACACATGGATGATACGGCCTGATTCAGGGGGTCCCTGTTCCCAAGAGAACTTACAATCTCTGAGATGTACATGTATTTTGTGAGGTAGGCGCATCCATATCGTTAGGTGTTTTGCCCAAGGACACTCGCTGGTGGCGTCATCTGAGTGGGATCGGGTCATTTTTTCCATGATTGTAGATCAGCGACCTGGTGATTAGGTTTAACCCGCTTCTCGTAAAGTCGAGACTTGCTTCTCCACAGTTGTATTGAAGGGATGAGCTGAATGAGATTGTGACTCGCTTCTCCACGGTTGAAGGGTAGAGACGTTACCACTGGACTCCACAGCCGATGTTGTGTGGTAGGCAAGTACGTACCGTTAGGTGTCTTGGCCAAGGACACTCCTCTGGTAAACATTGAGAAATTGTAATTTCTATGCCTACCCAATGTACTTATGTCCAGAAAAAACCTTAAATATAGACGGTTTTATAAAACTGTGTCTATATAGAAAGATATTGCAGCTTCCCAATAAGTCAGCCAAATGGGAAATACAGTATGTTCCTGCTGCTAAAATAGTGAGGGAAGTGCGCTCCCAAGTATTCCTGCAGGACTTGACCCCTAGACGGCAGGAAGGGTCAGGATGAGTAGAGTGTCCTTTTAACCATCCCGTTAAATGGTTTACGGTGTGTGCTTGGAATGGGAACTTGTGTGCAAATTGCGGTGGGACTGTGTTCTTACGTTTTCCCTCGTCACATGACCCAATTCTAGTTTATCAGTCTAATAGTTAACATATTTTGTTTATATTTGAATCTTAACTTAAGGCTGTGGCCTAACCCTTATCCAAACAGTTACGCTGGCGGCGCGGTCATTTTACACTGGTCTCGGACCAGTGACTATACTGTAGCATGGTAAAGGGAAATAAGGGAATCGTTCGCATGTGGACAGTCATGAGGGAATATAGGGAAATATCACAGACAAAGTGTACCTGGTAACTACAGGTTAACTTGGGCAAAACGAAGATTTACGAGAATCCTGCCAGACAATGGGTCCCTATTCAGGTCTCCCAAGGTTTGAGCTTGATGATGCCCTTTATAGGCATCTCAACAGGTGAGACAAGGGGGACATTTGCCCCTCCCTAGGTTATTCCTTGCCCCCATGTGCCCCCCACCAGGGATCAGCATCCAACTTACCCCACTTACTTCAGACCGCGATATCGCGCTGCGTCATACATGGTCGATTGTGGTGCCTTTCTAAAGGGCAAAGTCTGGCCTTTCCAATGATATCCAACATGATCATATTCAATGTAAAGTAATGATCATAAATAATAAAATAAAAACATAGCTTTTTTCATAGAGTTGAAATAGCACAGCAGTGAAGGGGTTAACGGTCCCACTATATTACATTGTGTATTACGTTCGGTTTTGCCTTGTTTTAGTTGTATATTAAGGGTTAATGGACAGGCTTCATCCCTCATAATATACATTTTATTTCTTCCTTGATTAAAAGCATTTTATGGGTTAATGGGCAAGCTACATGCCGCACAATGTATTCATTTCATGTCATCCCTTGATAAATAACATTTTAGGGGTTAATGGGTAGGCTACATGCCTCACAGTGTATACATTTCATGTTTTGCCTTGATTAGGGGCATTTTAGCGGTTAATAGTAGGCTTCATCCCTCATAATATACTTTTTTTACCCCTTGATTAAAAGCATTTTATGGGTTAATGCTTAAGCTACATGCATCACAGTGTATACATTTCATGTTCTCCCTTGATTACTGGCATTTTAGGGGTTAATTGGTAAGTTCCATGCTTCACAGTGTATTCATTTCATGTTTTCCCTTTATTAGTGGCATTTTACAGGTTAATGGTAGGCCTCATCCCTCATAATATACATTTAATTTTTTCCTTGATTAATAGCATTTTATAAGTTAATGGGTAAGCTACATGCCTCACAGTGTATCCATTTCATGTTTTCCCTTGATTAATGGCATTTTAGGGGTTAATGGGTAAGCTCCATGCCTCACAGTGTATCCATTTCAAGTTTTCCCTTGATTAATGGCATTTTAGGGGTTAATGGATAGGCTACATGCCACAACGTTTATTATAATTATTAAGTTAGAATCTGGAAGGTCTATTCATCTTTAGATCCTTTTCTTTTCATCTCATTTCGGGGGAATCCATTTTGCCGAAAATATGGTGAATTCCCCATTTAGCGGATGGTCACTGTACTTTGCGAAAACTGGAGTCGCTGAAGCCGTTATCGGACATCGGTGAAAACAGGAATCCATTGAATTTAAGTATCAGGTTAGCACAACAAAAAGGTATCAATGCGTCACATTACTCTGGGGTTTAGGAATCTTAGTTATAGATACTTACATAGGTTTTTTCAGTGGTTTGATTTAGTGGCGAAAATTATTACTGCCCCCAATATTGAGTGTGGTATCTTATGTGCCCCCCCATATATTGTTCCTTGAGTCGCCACTGGTGCCATTACAAAGACGATTATTCCATACACAAATCAGATGGCTGACACCTAAAAAGGATGGCCAGTGCAGGAATGGCAAGGCAACCTCCTCTAACCCCTACAATCATTTCAGCCTTCTTAGGCCGTGTCAGGAGGGCACAGTGGATACCCCTCTAGGCACCTTAATAAAGCTCAGACCCACGGGGTAGTGAAATATTTATTTATTTATAAAGTATTTTACCGGGAAGGATACATTGAGATTTCTCTCGTTTTCAAGTATGCCCTGGGTATCACAGAGAGGGTCTGATACTTGAACCACCGTGAAAAGGCATTGTGCCGAAGATGGTTATGTGAAGGTGGACAAGTATTAACCCCTTCCCGACCGCTGACGTACCCTGTACATCCTGTGTTCGGGTCTCCCTTAGACCCGATGACGTACAGGGTACGTCAGCGGCGCCAAATCCCCCTCCCGCCCGATACTCACCTCCCTCGTCGGATCCCACTGCGATCTGACAGGGAGGAAGCCTGCCCATGTGATTTACATGGGCAGGCGAGGCTGATGACGTCGCCACGCTGCGTGGTGACGTCATCAGAAGGTGCCCCCATGTGTTTCAATGGAGGGGAGGGGGCGGCTCCTTCGGAGCCCTCTATCTCCCCAACCATTGAAGCTAGGGAGATGCCGTTTGCACCGCTGGAGAGGGGAGAGCCTCCCCTTTCCAGCGGTGTATGGCATTAACAATTTCGCCGCCGGATCACGTTGCGGCGCCATTTGGCGCCAAATCGTGATTCAAACCTGGAGGGGGGCTGACATCTTGGATGTCAGCCAAGCCTCCAGGTCCCCCCCCACCCACTGACAACCTCACCATATGTGTGAGGATGTCAGTGGGCCAGTTAACCCTCTAGCTGCCATGTAGAGATAAGGGGATCCTAAGGATCCCTTTATCTCCCGATCCATGGCAGCTAGATGGTCATATTTGCCATCATTTGAAAGGCCTGATTATGGCCTTTCAAAGGATACCAAACATGACCAGGTTTGGTTTTAAAATAAAATGTAAAAAAAAAATTAAATAAAAAAAAAATAATAAAAAAATTAAATAAAATAAAAAAATGTTTTTTTTTTTAAAGTTTTTTTTGTCTGGGGGGAGTTTAATTAAATAGGACCTAGGCTGTCATCTAAAAATAATTATCACAAAATGGTCAGAATGAGCGCAGCGCACATAGGTGAACTGGCTCAGCAGTGAAAGGGTTAAAAGGTAAAAACATGTAAAAATTGGGTATTTCTATTCTCGGGACAAAATTTGGAAACTATTTAGCCGGGGTCTTTATTGGTGGTTATAGCTTTAGGGGATTAAATTACGAAAAAGTGTGTTTTTACCATTTTTTTCATCATATTTCATATTTTTTTTATATTAAATTATTGGATATGATGGAAATAATGGTATTTCTAGAAAGTCCATTTAATGGCGGGAAAAAGGGTGTATAATATGTGTGGGTTGAATAAACGAGTAAGAGGAAAATTTGACCTAAACACTAACAGCGCAGAAACGTAAAAACAGCAGCGGTCACTAAAGGACGGATTTGTGTAAAACCGCCCGGTCACTAAGGAGTTAATAACGATAACGACATTAATGTAGCTTCTGTTTATAAATATGCAGATTATTGATTCGGATCATGCAAGTTACATAAGTAAAATTATCGCACAATTCCACTAACGCATTAATAGTTAGTCATTGATAAAGGAGGAAAATAACTGCCGTGACCCGGATTCGAACCGGGGTTGCTGCGGCCACAACGCAGAGTACTAACCACTATACGATCACGGCGAGCCACCAAGGGGTGATGGAAGTCACAGATGAAATCTGTTAGCAGAAATATGAAAGATAAATTAGTAAATTACTGAATAAAGATTAAACTTGAAGGTGTAATAGAATAACACAATCAGAAGATAGCTTTGCATGTGTGTGTTTAAGAGTGTATGTGGAAAGTGTCGCTGTATTTGTAATGTGTCACTGTATTTGTAATGTGTATGCTCTATAGCATGAACCAGATAAGGAACGTCCAAAAATAGTAGCTGGTGATCAAAAACATAATTATACAGTTTTCCAGGCTGATTCCTGTGAGGATTGATATTCTTTCTATAAGGCAGGCACCACCACAAGCCCAACAGCCCGGCTAGCTCAGTCGGTAGAGCATGAGACTCTTAATCTCAGGGTCGTGGGTTCGAGCCCCACGTTGGGCGTCTGCTTTTTGGATGTTGATAATTTTGAGGATCCTTGCTAAGTATGATGAAACACTTTAAATAGTAACGCTGTCTGCGTTGTGACTAAGCAACAATATACAGGAGTCCAAACCTCCATTCAATTTCCCTCCCCCCCCAACATCTGGCCTTCTGTCCGCTCGATCTATATCCCTCCCCAACATCTCTCCTTAGGAAAAGTAAAAGAAAGACATTCTGATGAGACGAGCAGCTTAGATGTGATCAAGATTCTCATGGTTCTTGGTCATACACCTATTAGTTTTTGGTTCTTACTACAATCCACTGCTTTATTCCTTGCACTGCGAAGGACGTGTGGGGAACGTCCTCATTGACTCCCGCTATATGCGGGGGACGTTCCCCACACCTCCTCCACTTGTGGGGGCCCAGGGGGGGGGGGTTATGACTTCCTTGAAGTCAGACGCCGAATTTATACCCCTCCCGACGTCAATGATGTCATCGCGCCATGTGCGATGATGTCATTTTCAGGCGACCACCGGCGATGCCGGGGGATCCTTTTGGATCCCTCCCGATCGGGAGGGTCTGCAAAGAAAAAACAGGCACCGCTTTAAAGGGCAGTGTCTGCCTTTTAAAGCGATGCCTGTTTTAACCCCTTACATGCCGAAATCGCGACTCATCGCCATTCATCGCTGGATCGCGATCTAGCTCTGGTGGGGGCCGCCTTCATTGATGGCGGCTCCACCTCCGGGTCCCCCCTCGCTACTGGACGTCATCGCGCATGGCGCGATGACGTCAGTTAGCCGGGGAACCTCTAGCTGCCCGTGGATTTCCTAAGGAAATCTACCGGTGGAGATAGGGGTTCCTTTGAACCCCAATATCTCCTGAACTGTGGCAGCTAGAGGTATCGTTATTGGTATCATTCAAAAGGCCAGAGCATGACCTTTCGAATGATACCACACATGACCATGTGTAAAGTAACAAAATAAAAGTAATAATGATAATAATAAAAAAATGTAAAAAAAATAAAAACATGTTTTTTTTTGTGTGTTGTTTTTATTAATGCAGCAATATTGTTCTCATTTCAATTATAATGTGAACAATGATGCTGCACTAATGATTTTTTTCTATGGGGTGCATTTTCTAAAAATCACGTAATTCCACCCAAAATAATGTAACGAGTCCCCATTTCTATTTTTTTTTTAACAAGCGCACCCCATAGAAAATATAACCGCAAACGATCATGTGATAAAATGTGATGAAAATAAACACTTTACACGCTGTAGATGATTAAAAATTCAAATTTTAAATAATTTTTTGCTATAATATTCAGGCAGGACTTGACGTATACATATAAAAATGATATATTATGAATCTGCCGAGTCTGCCGGAAAGAACGATATATAATATGTCTGGGTCGTGTAATAAAACATGGCTTCAAATCGCGTTTGAACATGATGAGCGAAAGCGGTAAAAATGAGCTCAGCACACGGCGGTGAAATGGCTCAGCGGTGAAGGGGTTAAGCCTCCCCCACTATAACCATAATATCCTCAATGTAATTTCTCATGACAATTTACCTTTCTGGCTTCCCAAACACATATATCTCTGGTTTGCCATTGTGGCCCACAGTAGCGTAGCTTCCATTACCCATTTTTAAACACTGGTATTCTCCTTTTCCACTACTTTACTGCGACACCCCTTCTATACTGCTCTTTTTGTCCGTTGACCTCTGTCCGCGCTCTGTTTGTCTGAAGCGCCTTACCTCACCTTATCAGACTCTTCCCTTATCTCTGGTGCCACATAGGTTACTTGTAAACTCATCTTTTTGGTTGGCGCATGTCTTTCGAGTTGTCTCTTCACTTCCTCTGACCGCCTTACTAGTGGTCTCACGGTCTACTTCAACCTCAACACTCTGCATCGTCGGAGGATTGTCCCACACCTTCCTTACATCTTTTTATCAATACAGCCGAATAATTTTCAGCCGGCTGCTCTGCGCTGTGATCAGCGGCTAGTCGGATTTCTCCGGCGTGTTCGGCGGGGTTAATCCAGCTGTTTCTGAGGGTTTCGGTGAGTGTTCGGCGGGTTTGTGGTGAGTGTTCGGTGTGTTTGCGGCGAGTTTCCCCTGCACTACGGGGCCCTGCGGTGCTTGCTGAACTAGGATCGCTGAATCGCCCCGAAGTGCGGGGAGCGAAAAGTCACCGAACGTGCGGTGACTTTTTGAATCTCTTTGAATAACCCTGAAAGAGGAATTCCCGGTAGCCTTCCATGATTTCCTTCCTGCAGAATATAAATTATACATGTTGCAGGGCAGCACTTTTCCCTGTGCTCACCTCTACCTGAAATATGAAATAGTAATATGTGTCCAGTAAGACATTGCCGATCTGGCAACCCAAACTGGGAGGGATGCAGCGCTTGGGGTACACTGGGTTAAGGTTAGACATCTGTAAGGCCCGTGTCAGACGAACGCAGTGATCACGTCCGTGTCGCCGCACAGTTTAACGTCTGTCGTAGCATAGAATCATGATCAATAGAGACCCACACACGAAGTACGTGCGCACCGAACTGCACAGGCACAACGCACGCGGCAAATGGACGCAAGTTAGGCAAGAACGTGAAACCGCTAACACGGACGCGCAGTGCGCCACGTCTGCGTAGCGTTCTGTGTGAGCATGGGCGTCCGCAGCATGGGGCAAGGGGGGGCAGTTGCCCCCCCTTGGATCAACAGGCTTAAATTATGATAATTTATTCACTGCAATGCTGCAGTTCCTCGGCTCTCCACTAGGCTGCACAAGCGTCACATCCCCACTCCACCTCCAATCCACCACATGCTCCCACACACTTTGCATGCTGGGAGAGGCAGGGCTGAGATGCAGGTGCAGCTGCTCCCATGGGCCACTGGATGGAAAGCTGGACACAAGAAAAAAGTAATGATTGTCAAATAAATACATTTTTATTAAGCTTGATGCCAGTGTCTTTATTAATGCAAGGCCCCTGATCTGAGGTCTAGTTTATCTGTCTGGGGAAGAGGGACACAAAATGATTAATAGGAATCTGGTGGGGGCCTGCGTTAAGCTCATAGAGATTGCATGAGGTACAGACCAGGGCAATATTGGCAGTATACAGGTGCTCTAGGCAGGGTCTTGTCAGGGCAGTGGGGATGAGTCCCCTCTCCTCTTAGATTGTAAACTCTGGAGCAGGGTCCCCTCCCTCTCCTCTTAGATTGTAAGCTCTGGAGCAGGGTCCCCTCTCCTCTTAGATTGTAAGCTCTGGGGCAGGGTCCCCTCTCCTCTTAGATTGTAAGCTCTGGAGCAGGGTCCCCTCTCCTCTTAGATTGTAAGCTCTGGGGCAGGGTCCCCTCTCCTCTTAGATTGTAAGCTCTGGAGCAGGGTCCCCTCTCCTCTTAGATTGTAAGCTCTGGGGCAGGGTCCCCTCTCCTCTTAGATTGTAAGCTCTGGAGCAGGGTCCCCTCTCTGCTTAGATTGTAAACTCTGGAGCAGGGTCCTCTCTCCTCTTAGATTGTAAGCTCTGGGGCAGGGTCCTCTCTCCTCTTAGATTGTAAGCTCTGGAGCAGGGTCCCCTCTCCTCTTAGATTGTAAGCTCTGGGGCAGGGTCCCCTCTCCTCTTAGATTGTAAGCTCTGGGGCAGGGTCCCCTCTCCTCTTAGATTGTAAGCTCTGGAGCAGGGTCTCCTCTCCTCTTAGATTGTAAGCTCTGGAGCAGGGTCTCCTCTCCTCTTAGATTGTAAACTCTGGAGCAGGGTCCCCTCTCCTCTTAGATTGTAAGCTCTGGAGCAGGGTCCTCTCTCCTCTTAGATTGTAAGCTCTGGAGCAGGGTCCTAAGAGGAGAGGCGGTCCTGCTCCAGAGCTTACAATCTAAGAGGAGAGGTTTGAGGAGAGGAGATATGTGTGTGTATGCAGGGAAGGTGTATATGTGTATATGTATATATGTGTAAGAAGGGGGCTGGTGTGTGTATATACATATATTTGGAGTGGGGGGCCTGGTGTGTGTGCCAGTATATGGGGGGGGGGGGGGTCATGGTTTGTGTATACAGAAATGGCCTTAAAAACACTTGCTTTAGTGCGTTGATCCTGGGTGTGTGACTAGTGTGGTGCATTGAATAGTGTTAACAGACTAAAAAATGTAACACTCAGATCAGACACTTACACCTTTATTCTTCTATTAGACTTGCATCATGTTTTGCAGCCTCTGTATTACTACGCTTTATTTTATGACTGTCCCCTTCATGACATTGTGAAAAGGGCAGAATATGGATGGCATTAAAATTTTGCCCCCCCCCAGAAAAATTTCTGCGGACGCCCATGTGTGTGAGTGATGAGGAGATGTCAGACGCAGCGCATTTGCGACGTCCAGCACCTTGACGCACACAATGGCTTTTCATATCCTTTTCAATTTGTATCATTTTTCATATTATTTTTATTTCCCATAATTCCCCTTTTCTTTCTACGTCCGGCAAGAAAAACAGACCGTGTGGTGTTTACAGTGTCTTCTGTCAGTACGTCTGTCGGTTATGCACGCACGCAGAGTGCGCTCAGACTGCGTTTGTCTGACTCTAGCCTAAGGTGTATTAAGGCCTTCAAACTTAGAGCCATAAACACAGGAAGCACTTGGTGAGGAAGTGGATTTTCCACACAGATAGCTGGTGGACGGAGGCATAAAATGCAGGGGGTGGTGGAGGTGTCAATCAAAGGGGTCAAAGTGTTCCTGCTCTTGACACTTTCTGTGAAGTGTGCCTGTAATTACAGGAAAAGCCCGGAGGGCAAATGGGGTAAACACAATTAAAGGGGTAATTTGGGAGTGAATGGGAAGGAGACATTATGACTGGGACACACTCTGCACACACACTTCAGGGTCTTTGTTGTATTTTTCCTGATAAAGTAATTGATAAAGAGTTTCACCAAACCCCCTGTCTGATGTGAAGGATGTGGGGGCTGCCCAGGGCGGCCATTTTTTTGATTGCACAAGAAAAACCAAACTCTGAGTCCCTTTTCCTCCAACATTATAACCCTTTATACGGCCGTTGTTTTAGAAGCCAAACATTAACACCACAACACTTTGAGAATGAATAGGAAGAAGCCAAATCCTAAGCGTTATGAGGTAAACACACAGCACAGACTCATTCCTGAGCCTTTGTTGTGTCATTGATGTGACACTGACTCACAACAGACCAGGGATGGTGAACCTTGACCCCCTGGATGTTTCTGACCTACATGTCCCTGGATGCTCATCCAGTCTTACGTGTGACCAAGCATCATGGGACCTGTAGTTCCATAACGTTAAAATAGTAAAGTGGTCAGGATGAGTAGCGAGTCCCCGAATTGCAGGGAAAATCAGCCGACCACATCCAAAAACCGCCGCAAAACCGCCGCCTCGAACAGAAAAACCGCCGAAAAAACACCACACGCATCTGAAAAAAGCTGCCAACCCGCCGCAAAACCGCCGAAAAAACACCGCACGCATCCGAAAAAAGCTGCCAACCCACCGCAAAACCGCCGAAAAAACACCGCACGCATCTGAAAAAAGCCGCCAACCCGCCGCAAAACCGCCGAAAAAACACCGCACGCATCCGAAAAAAGCCGCCAACCCGCCGCAAAACCGCCGGAAAAACACCGCACGCATCCGAAAAAAGCCGCCAACCCGCCGCAAAACCGCCGAAAAAACACCGCACGCATCCGAAAAAAGCCGCCAACCTGCCGCAAAACCGTCGAAAAACACCGCACGCATCCGAAAAAAGCTGCCAACCCACCGCAAAACCGCCGAAAAAACACTGCACGCATCTGAAAAAAGCCGCCAACCCGCCGCAAAACCGCCGAAAAAACACCGCACGCATCCGAAAAAAGCCGCCAACCCGCCGCAAAACCGCCGGAAAAACACCGCACGCATCCGAAAAAAGCCGCCAACCCGCCGCAAAACCGCCGAAAAAACACCGCACGCATCCGAAAAAAGCCGCCAACCTGCCGCAAAACCGTCGAAAAAACACCGCACGCATCCGAAAAAAGCCGCCAACCCGCCGCAAAACCGCCGAAAAAACACCGCACGCATCCGAAAAAAGCCACCAACCCGCCGCAAAACCGTCGAAAAAACACCCCACGCATCCGAAAAAAGCTGCCAACCCACCGCAAAACTGCCGAAAAAACACCGCACGCATCTGAAAAAAGCCGCCAACCCGCCGCAAAACCGCCGAAAAAACACCGCACGCATCCGAAAAAAGCCGCCAACCTGCCGCAAAACCGTCGAAAAACACCGCACGCATCCGAAAAAAGCTGCCAACCCACCGCAAAACCGCCGAAAAAACACCGCACGCATCTGAAAAAAGCCGCCAACCCGCCGCAAAACCGCCGAAAAAACACCGCACGCATCCGAAAAAAGCCGCCAACCCGCCGCAAAACCGCCGGAAAAACACCGCACGCATCCGAAAAAAGCCGCCAACCCGCCGCAAAACCGCCGAAAAAACACCGCACGCATCCGAAAAAAGCCGCCAACCTGCCGCAAAACCGTCGAAAAAACACCGCACGCATCCGAAAAAAGCCGCCAACCCGCCGCAAAACCGCCGAAAAAACACCGCACGCATCCGAAAAAAGCCACCAACCCGCCGCAAAACCGTCGAAAAAACACCCCACGCATCCGAAAAAAGCTGCCAACCCACCGCAAAACTGCCGAAAAAACACCGCACGCATCTGAAAAAAGCCGCCAACCCGCCGCAAAACCGCCGAAAAAACACCGCACGCATCCGAAAAAAGCCGCCAACCCGCCGCAAAACCGCCGGAAAAACACCGCACGCATCCGAAAAAAGCCGCCAACCCGCCGCAAAACCGCCGAAAAAACACCGCACGCATCCGAAAAAAGCCGCCAACCCGCCGCAAAAACCCCAAACAGGCCCGAAAAAAGCCAATGATACGCTGAACACAGCACTGACCAGCCACCAGAAAAAGCCAACAAGCCGACGAACGGAGTAAAAAAAAATGCAAAATAACTACTGGACAAAAATGTCTGTAATTAAATATAAAGTCCTATGAATAATACAAAGGTCTGTTACAGAAAAAAAAAAATAATTTTTTACGAAAATATCCCAAAAAAATGCCTAAAAAAATCCTAAAAAAAAATTAATGAGACTTTTTGCTGCGGATTAAAAGAATAAACGGTTTATTAGATATTGGATGAAAACGAGAATATTTTTAACATTGAAGCCTATGGGATTCGCCTGTATAAACCTGCCGCATGAAACCACCGAACAGCAGGGTATTTCGGCAACTTTTCACTGCTGTTCAGTGTCTCTGAATACATTAACCATTGATCTCTAAGGCTGGGGTCAGACGAGCGTAGTGTTCACGTCCGTGATTGCGCCTAAAAGTACGTCCGTGATAGCATGACAGGAAGCCCATTGGAGCCCGACACATGAAGTACGTCCGCACTGAACTGCGGACGCACCACGGCCACGGCCCACGGACGCAAGGCAGGCAAGAACGTACAACCCCTAGAACGGCCGCACAAAGTGCGCTGCGTCCGCAACGTCCGCATAGCTTTGTGTGTGAGTGATGGAACGTGGTCAGACGGACTGCATTTATACGTCCAGCATTTTTCACGGACAAAATGGTTTTGATTTTTATTTTATTTTCCCTCCTACATCCGTCAAAATATACATCAGTGAAAAAACTAACTGTGTGGCCACTACTGCGTCTTCCGTACTGACGTACGTCCGTGTGCACCGACATACAGTCCGTAGAAATCACACTCGTCTGACCCTAGCCTTATGGGTCTCTAATGGGGATTTCACTGCCGTCGAACAGGCACCGTATTTGATTGCAACATTTAGTGAACAGCCTTCTCTTGAATAGCCCCGAAATGTCAACGTAGGTGGAACTTCACTGTTCGGTGCAATTTCGGGGCCAGTTCGGCTCTCTCTGAATAACCCCTTAAAGGTGAAAATTAGGAGAACTGGCAGGAGCAGAGATCTAGACCATTTAGTCAATTTGGAAAGTGAGATAAATGGGAGAATTTTCACTTCTTTTGCCAATTCTCCTGAGTTTCAATATGACTAAAACTGAAACAATTCAGACGGTGGTCGACGACTGAGATATCTTTGGAAGCGAGTCACTGTTCTTGTCAGTTTCTGTGAAGAGTATCTGTGATGGGGGGGGGGGGAGGGGGGGGGGGGGCATTTGCAAAAAAAAAGCCAATAAAAAGAACAATGTGGGAATGAGTGAGCAGGAGCCCAGCCCTAAGCAATATGACTGGGACACACTTCACAGACACATGTTGGGGCCTTTGTTGTGTTTGATGTGAATTAGATCCAGACTTGATCTTATAGACACTTCTTCAAAGCTCTCATCTCATACGCTGAAAATGGTGATTTCCCAAGATTGAGAGGGTTGTTCAATGTATCCTTCCTGGTAAAATACTTTTCAAATAAATAAATAAATAATTCACTAAGGTCTGAATTTGGGACAATTTGTCTATGTAACCTGTTGATGCACAGTGTCACTGTAACCCTGTGCATCATCATATACTGTGTCACTGTAACCCTGTGCATCATCATATACTGTGACACTGTAACCCTGTGCATCATCATATACTGTGACACTGTAACCCTGTGCATCATCATATACTGTGTTACTGTAACCCTGTGCATCATCATATACTGTGTCACTGTAACCCTGTGCATCATCATATACTGTGTCACTGTAACCCTGTGCATCATCATATACTGTGACACTGTAACCCTGTGCATCATCATATACTGTGACACTGTAACCCTGTGCATCATCATATACTGTGTTACTGTAACCCTGTGCATCATCATATACTGTGACACTGTAACCCTGTGCATCATCATATACTGTGTCACTGTAACCCTGTGCATCATCATATACTGTGACACTGTAACCCTGTGCATCATCATATACTGTGTCACTGTAACCCTGTGCATCATCATATACTGGGTTACTGTAACCCTGTGCATCATCATATACTGTGACACTGTAACCCTGTGCATCATCATATACTGTGTTACTGTAACCCTGTGCATCATCATATACTGTGTCACTGTAACCCTGTGCATCATCATATACTGTGTCACTGTAACCCTGTGCATCATCATATACTGTGTCACTGTAACCCTGTGCATCATCATATACTGTGTTACTGTAACCCTGTGCATCATCATATACTGTGACACTGTAACCCTGTGCATCATCATATACTGTGTCACTGTAACCCTGTGCATCATCATATACTGTGACACTGTAACCCTGTGCATCATCATATACTGTGTCACTGTAACCCTGTGCATCATCATATACTGTGTTACTGTAACCCTGTGCATCATCATATACTGTGACACTGTAACCCTGTGCATCATCATATACTGTGTCACTGTAACCCTGTGCATCATCATATACTGTGTTACTGTAACCCTGTGCATCATCATATACTGTGACACTGTAACCCTGTGCATCATCATATACTGTGTCACTGTAACCCTGTGCATCATCATATACTGTGACACTGTAACCCTGTGCATCATCATATACTGTGTCACTGTAACCCTGTGCATCATCATATACTGGGTTACTGTAACCCTGTGCATCATCATATACTGTGACACTGTAACCCTGTGCATCATCATATACTGTGTTACTGTAACCCTGTGCATCATCATATACTGTGTCACTGTAACCCTGTGCATCATCATATACTGTGTCACTGTAACCCTGTGCATCATCATATACTGTGTCACTGTACCCTGTGCATCATCATATACTGTGTCACTGTAACCCTGTGCATCATCATATACTGTGTCACTGTAACCTTGTGCATCATCATATACTGTGTTACTGTAACCCTGTGCATCATCATATACTGTGTCACTGTAACCCTGTGCATCATCATATACTGGGTTACTGTAACCCTGTGCATCATCATATACTGTGACACTGTAACCCTGTGCATCATCATATACTGTGTTACTGTAACCCTGTGCATCATCATATACTGTGTCACTGTAACCCTGTGCATCATCATATACTGTGACACTGTAACCCTGTGCATCATCATATACTGTGACACTGTAACCCTGTGCATCATCATATACTGTGTTACTGTAACCCTGTGCATCATCATATACTGTGTCACTGTAACCCTGTGCATCATCATATACTGTGTCACTGTAACCCTGTGCATCATCATATACTGTGACACTGTAACCCTGTGCATCATCATATACTGTGACACTGTAACCCTGTGCATCATCATATACTGTGACACTGTAACCCTGTGCATCATCATATACTGTGTTACTGTAACCCTGTGCATCATCATATACTGTGACACTGTAACCCTGTGCATCATCATATACTGTGTCACTGTAACCCTGTGCATCATCATATACTGTGTCACTGTAACCCTGTGCATCATCATATACTGTGTCACTGTAACCCTGTGCATCATCATATACTGGTTACTGTAACCCTGTGCATCATCATATACTGTGTCACTGTACCCTGTGCATCATCATATACTGTGTTACTGTAACCCTGTGCATCATCATATACTGTGTCACTGTAACCCTGTGCATCATCATATACTGGGTTACTGTACCCTGTGCATCATCATATACTGTGACACTGTAACCTGTGCATCATCATATACTGTGTTACTGTAACCCTGTGCATCATCATATACTGTGTCACTGTAACCCTGTGCATCATCATATATACTGTGACACTGTAACCCTGTGCATCATCATATACTGTGACACTGTAACCCTGTGCATCATCATATACTGTGTTACTGTAACCCTGTGCATCATCAATATACTGTGTCACTGTACCCTGTGCATCATCATATACTGTGTCACTGTAACCCTGTGCATCATCATATACTGTGTCACTGTAACCCTGTGCATCATCATATACTGTGACACTGTAACCCTGTGCATCATCATATACTGTGTTACTGTAACCCTGTGCATCATCATATACTGTGTCACTGTAACCCTGTGCATCATCATATACTGTGACACTGTAACCTGTGCATCATCATATACTGTGTCACTGTAACCCTGTGCATCATCATATACTGTGACACTGTAACCCTGTGCATCATCATATACTGTGTTACTGTAACCCTGTGCATCATCATATACTGGTTACTGTAACCCTGTGCATCATCATATACTGTGTCACTGTAACCCTGTGCATCATCATATACTGTGTCACTGTACCCTGTGCATCATCATATACTGGGTTACTGTAACCCTGTGCATCATCATATACTGTGACACTGTAACCCTGTGCATCATCATATACTGTGACACTGTAACCCTGTGCATCATCATATACTGTGTCACTGTAACCCTGTGCATCATCATATACTGTGTTACTGTAACCCTGTGCATCATCATATACTGTGTCACTGTAACCTTGTGCATCATCATATACTGTGTTACTGTAACCCTGTGCATCATCATATACTGTGTCACTGTAACCCTGTGCATCATCATATACTGGTTACTGTAACCCTGTGCATCATCATATACTGTGACACTGTAACCCTGTGCATCATCATATACTGTGTCACTGTAACCCTGTGCATCATCATATACTGTGTCACTGTAACCCTGTGCATCATCATATACTGGGTTACTGTAACCCTGTGCATCATCATATACTGTGACACTGTAACCTGTGCATCATCATATACTGTGTCACTGTAACCCTGTGCATCATCATATACTGTGTTACTGTAACCCTGTGCATCATCATATACTGTGTCACTGTAACCTGTGCATCATCATATACTGTGTCACTGTAACCCTGTGCATCATCATATACTGTGTTACTGTAACCCTGTGCATCATCATATACTGTGTTACTGTAACCCTGTGCATCATCATATACTGTGACACTGTAACCTTGTGCATCATCATATACTGTGTTACTGTAACCCTGTGCATCATCATATACTGTGTCACTGTAACCCTGTGCATCATCATATACTGTGTCACTGTAACCTTGTGCATCATCATATACTGTGTCACTGTAACCCTGTGCATCATCATATACTGTGTCACTGTAACCTTGTGCATCATCATATACTGTGTCACTGTAACCTTGTGCATCATCATATACTGTGTCACTGTAACCCTGTGCATCATCATATACTGTGTCACTGTAACCTTGTGCATCATCATATACTGTGTCACTGTAACCCTGTGCATCATCATATACTGTGACACTGTAACCCTGTGCATCATCATATACTGTGTTACTGTAACCCTGTGCATCATCATATTCTGTGACACTGTAACCCTGTGCATCATCATATACTGTGTCACTGTAACCCTGTGCATCATCATATACTGTGTCACTGTAACCCTGTGCATCATCATATACTGGGTTACTGTAACCCTGTGCATCATCATATACTGTGACACTGTAACCCTGTGCATCATCATATACTGTGTCACTGTAACCCTGTGCATCATCATATACTGTGTTACTGTAACCCTGTGCATCATCATATACTGTGTCACTGTAACCTTGTGCATCATCATATACTGTGTCACTGTAACCCTGTGCATCATCATATACTGTGTTACTGTAACCCTGTGCATCATCATATACTGTGTTACTGTAACCCTGTGCATCATCATATACTGTGTTACTGTAACCCTGTGCATCATCATATACTGTGTCACTGTAACCTTGTGCATCATCATATACTGTGACACTGTAACCTGTGCATCATCATATACTGTGTTACTGTAACCCTGTGCATCATCATATACTGTGTCACTGTAACCCTGTGCATCATCATATACTGGGTTACTGTAACCCTGTGCATCATCATATACTGTGACACTGTAACCCTGTGCATCATCATATACTGTGTCACTGTAACCCTGTGCATCATCATATACTGTGTCACTGTAACCCTGTGCATCATCATATACTGGGTTACTGTAACCCTGTGCATCATCATATACTGTGACACTGTAACCCTGTGCATCATCATATACTGTGTTACTGTAACCCTGTGCATCATCATATACTGTGTCACTGTAACCTTGTGCATCATCATATACTGTGTCACTGTAACCCTGTGCATCATCATATACTGTGTTACTGTAACCCTGTGCATCATCATATACTGTGTTACTGTAACCCTGTGCATCATCATATACTGTGTCACTGTAACCTTGTGCATCATCATATACTGTGTTACTGTAACCCTGTGCATCATCATATACTGTGTCACTGTAACCCTGTGCATCATCATATACTGGGTTACTGTAACCCTGTGCATCATCATATACTGTGACACTGTAACCCTGTGCATCATCATATACTGTGTCACTGTAACCCTGTGCATCATCATATACTGTGTCACTGTAACCCTGTGCATCATCATATACTGGTTACTGTAACCCTGTGCATCATCATATACTGTGACACTGTAACCCTGTGCATCATCATATACTGTGTCACTGTAACCCTGTGCATCATCATATACTGTGTTACTGTAACCCTGTGCATCATCATATACTGTGACACTGTAACCCTGTGCATCATCATATACTGTGTCACTGTAACCCTGTGCATCATCATATACTGTGTCACTGTAACCCTGTGCATCATCATATACTGTGTCACTGTAACCCTGTGCATCATCATATACTGGGTTACTGTAACCCTGTGCATCATCATATACTGTGACACTGTAACCCTGTGCATCATCATATACTGTGTCACTGTAACCCTGTGCATCATCATATACTGTGTCACTGTAACCCTGTGCATCATCATATACTGGGTTACTGTAACCCTGTGCATCATCATATACTGTGACACTGTAACCCTGTGCATCATCATATACTGTGTCACTGTAACCCTGTGCATCATCATATACTGTGTTACTGTAACCCTGTGCATCATCATATACTGTGTCACTGTAACCTTGTGCATCATCATATACTGTGTCACTGTAACCCTGTGCATCATCATATACTGTGTTACTGTAACCCTGTGCATCATCATATACTGTGTTACTGTAACCCTGTGCATCATCATATACTGTGTTACTGTAACCCTGTGCATCATCATATACTGTGTCACTGTAACCTTGTGCATCATCATATACTGTGACACTGTAACCCTGTGCATCATCATATACTGTGTTACTGTAACCCTGTGCATCATCATATACTGTGTCACTGTAACCCTGTGCATCATCATATACTGGGTTACTGTAACCCTGTGCATCATCATATACTGTGACACTGTAACCCTGTGCATCATCATATACTGTGTCACTGTAACCCTGTGCATCATCATATACTGTGACACTGTAACCCTGTGCATCATCATATACTGTGTCACTGTAACCCTGTGCATCATCATATACTGTGTTACTGTAACCCTGTGCATCATCATATACTGTGTCACTGTAACCTTGTGCATCATCATATACTGTGTCACTGTAACCCTGTGCATCATCATATACTGTGTTACTGTAACCCTGTGCATCATCATATACTGTGTTACTGTAACCCTGTGCATCATCATATACTGTGACACTGTAACCTTGTGCATCATCATATACTGTGTCACTGTAACCCTGTGCATCATCATATACTGTGTCACTGTAACCCTGTGCATCATCATATACTGTGTCACTGTAACCTTGTGCATCATCATATACTGTGTCACTGTAACCTTGTGCATCATCATATACTGTGTCACTGTAACCCTGTGCATCATCATATACTGTGTCACTGTAACCTTGTGCATCATCATATACTGTGTCACTGTAACCCTGTGCATCATCATATACTGTGTTACTGTAACCCTGTGCATCATCATATACTGTGTCACTGTAACCCTGTGCATCATCATATACTGTGTCACTGTAACCCTGTGCATCATCATATACCGTGTCACTGTAACCCTGTGCATCATCATATACTGTGTTACTGTAACCCTGTGCATCATCATATACTGTGACACTGTAACCCTGTGCATCATCATATACTGTGTTACTGTAACCCTGTGCATCATCATATACTGTGTCACTGTAACCCTGTGCATCATCATATACTGTGTTACTGTAACCCTGTGCATCATCATATACTGTGTCACTGTAACCCTGTGCATCATCATATACTGTGTTACTGTAACCCTGTGCATCATCATATACTGTGACACTGTAACCCTGTGCATCATCATATACTGTGTTACTGTAACCCTGTGCATCATCATATACTGTGTCACTGTAACCTTGTGCATCATCATATACTGTGTCACTGTAACCCTGTGCATCATCATATACTGTGTCACTGTAACCCTGTGCATCATCATATACTGTGTCACTGTAACCCTGTGCATCATCATATACTGTGTCACTGTAACCTTGTGCATCATCATATACTGTGTTACTGTAACCCTGTGCATCATCATATACTGTGTTACTGTAACCCTGTGCATCATCATATACTGTGTTACTGTAACCCTGTGCATCATCATATACTGTGTCACTGTAACCCTGTGCATCATCATATACTGTGTTACTGTAACCCTGTGCATCATCATATACTGTGTTACTGTAACCCTGTGCATCATCATATACTGTGACACTGTACCCTGTGCATCATCATATACTGTGTTACTGTAACCCTGTGCATCATCATATACTGTGTCACTGTAACCCTGTGCATCATCATATACTGTGTCACTGTAACCCTGTGCATCATCATATACTGTGTTACTGTAACCCTGTGCATCATCATATACTGTGACACTGTAACCCTGTGCATCATCATATACTGTGACACTGTAACCCTGTGCATCATCATATACTGTGTTACTGTAACCCTGTGCATCATCATATACTGTGACACTGTAACCCTGTGCATCATCATATACTGTGTTACTGTAACCCTGTGCATCATCATATACTGTGTCACTGTAACCCTGTGCATCTTCATATACTGTGTTACTGTAACCCTGTGCATCATCATATACTGTGTTACTGTAACCCTGTGCATCATCATATACTGTGACACTGTAACCCTGTGCATCATCATATACTGTGACACTGTAACCCTGTGCATCATCATATACTGTGTTACTGTAACCCTGTGCATCATCATATTCTGTGACACTGTAACCCTGTGCATCATCATATACTGTGTTACTGTAACCCTGTGCATCATCATATACTGTGTCACTGTAACCCTGTGCATCATCATATACTGGGTTACTGTAACCCTGTGCATCATCATATACTGTGACACTGTAACCCTGTGCATCATCATATACTGTGACACTGTAACCCTGTGCATCATCATATACTGTGTCACTGTAACCCTGTGCATCATCATATACTGTGTTACTGTAACCCTGTGCATCATCATATACTGTGTCACTGTAACCTTGTGCATCATCATATACTGTGTCACTGTAACCCTGTGCATGATCATATACTGTGTTACTGTATCCCTGTGCATCATCATATACTGTGTTACTGTAACCCTGTGCATCATCATATACCGTGTTACTGTAACCCTGTGCATCATCATATACTGTGTTACTGTAACCCTGTGCATCATCATATACTGTGTCACTGTAACCTTGTGCATCATCATATACTGTGTCACTGTAACCCTGTGCATCATCATATACTGTGTTACTGTAACCCTGTGCATCATCATATACTGTGACACTGTAACCTTGTGCATCATCATATACTGTGTTACTGTAACCCTGTGCATCATCATATACTGTGTCACTGTAACCCTGTGCATCATCATATACTGTGTCACTGTAACCTTGTGCATCATCATATACTGTGTCACTGTAACCTTGTGCATCATCATATACTGTGTCACTGTAACCTTGTGCATCATCATATACTGTGTCACTGTAACCCTGTGCATCATTATATACTGTGTCACTGTAACCTTGTGCATCATCATATACTGTGTCACTGTAACCCTGTGCATCATCATATACTGTGTTACTGTAACCCTGTGCATCATCATATACTGTGTTACTGTAACCCTGTGCATCATCATATACTGTGACACTGTAACCCTGTGCATCATCATATACTGTGTTACTGTAACCCTGTGCATCATCATATACTGTGTCACTGTAACCTTGTGCATCATCATATACTGTGTCACTGTAACCCTGTGCATCATCATATACTGTGTCACTGTAACCTTGTGCATCATCATATACTGTGTCACTGTAACCCTGCATCATCATATACTGTGTCACTGTAACCCTGTGCATCATCATATACTGTGTCACTGTAACCTTGTGCATCATCATATACTGTGTTACTGTAACCCTGTGCATCATCATATACTGTGTCACTGTAACCTTGTGCATCATCATATACTGTGTCACTGTAACCCTGTGCATCATCATATACTGTGTTACTGTAACCCTGTGCATCATCATATACTGTGTCACTGTAACCCTGTGCATCATCATATACTGTGTCACTGTAACCCTGTGCATCATCATATACTGTGTTACTGTAACCCTGTGCATCATCATATACTGTGTCACTGTAACCCTGTGCATCATCATATACTGTGTTACTGTAACCCTGTGCATCATCATATACTGTGTTACTGTAACCCTGTGCATCATCATATACTGTGACACTGTAACCCTGTGCATCATCATATACTGTGACACTGTAACCCTGTGCATCATCATATACTGTGTCACTGTAACCCTGTGCATCATCATATACTGGGTTACTGTAACCCTGTGCATCATCATATACTGTGTCACTGTAACCCTGTGCATCATCATATACTGTGTCACTGTAACCCTGTGCATCATCATATACTGTGACACTGTAACCCTGTGCATCATCATATACTGTGTCACTGTAACCCTGTGCATCATCATATACTGTGTCACTGTAACCCTGTGCATCATCATATACTATGTCACTGTAACCCTGTGCATCATCATATACTGTGTCACTGTAACCGTGTGTATCATCATATACTGTGTTACTGTAACCCTGTGCATCATCATATACTGTGTTACTGTAACCCTGTGCATCATCATATACTGTGTCACTGTAACCCTGTGCATCATCATATACTGTGTTACTGTAACCCTGTGCATCATCATATACTGTGTTACTGTAACCCTGTGCATCATCATATACTGTGTCACTGTAACCCTGTGCATCATATATACTGTGTTACTGTAACCCTGTGCATCATCATATACTGTGTCACTGTAACCTTGTGCATCATCATATACTGTGTCACTGTAACCCTGTGCATCATCATATACTGTGTCACTGTAACCTTGTGCATCATCATATACTGTGACACTGTAACCCTGTGCATCATCATATACTGTGTTACTGTAACCCTGTGCATCATCATATACTGTGTCACTGTAACCCTGTGCATCATCATATACTGTGTCACTGTAACCGTGTGTATCATCATATACTGTGTTACTGTAACCCTGTGCATCATCATATACTGTGTTACTGTAACCCTGTGCATCATCATATACTGTGTCACTGTAACCCTGTGCATCATCATATACTATGTCACTGTAACCCTGTGCATCATCATATACTGTGTCACTGTAACCATGTGCATCATCATATACTGTGTTACTGTAACCCTGTGCATCATCATATACTATGTCACTGTAACCCTGTGCATCATCATATACTATGTCACTGTAACCCTGTGCATCATCATATACTGTGTTACTGTAACCCTGTGCATCATCATATACTGTGTTACTGTAACCCTGTGCATCATCATATACTGTGTCACTGTAACCCTGTGCATCATCATATACTATGTCACTGTAACCCTGTGCATCATCATATACTGTGTCACTGTAACCCTGTGCATCATCATATACTGTGTTACTGTAACCCTGTGCATCATCAATATACTGTGACACTGTAACCCTGTGCATCATATATACTGTGTCACTGTACCCTGTGCATCATCATATACTGTGACACTGTAACCCTGTGCATCATCATATACTGTGTTACTGTAACCCTGTGCATCATCATATACTGTGTTACTGTATCCCTGTGCATCATCATATACTGTGACACTGTAACCCTGTGCATCATCATATACTGTGTTACTGTAACCCTGTGCATCATCATATACTGTGACACTGTAACCCTGTGCATCATCATGTACTGTGTCACTGTAACCCTGTGCATCATCATATACTGTGTTACTGTAACCTTGTGCATCATCATATACTGTGTCACTGTAACCCTGTGCATCATCATATTCTGTGTTACTGTAACCCTGTGCATCATCATATACTGTGACACTGTAACCCTGTGCATCATCATATACTGTGACACTGTAACCCTGTGCATCATCATATACTGTGTTACTGTAACCCTGTGCATCATCATATACTGTGTTACTGTAACCTTGTGCATCATCATATACTGTGTCACTGTAACCCTGTGCATCATCATATACTGTGACACTGTAACCCTGTGCATCATCATATACTGTGTCACTGTATCCCTGTGCATCATCATATACTGTGACACTGTAACCCTGTGCATCATCATATACTGTGTTACTGTAACCCTGTGCATCATCATATACTGTGACACTGTAACCCTGTGCATCATCATATACTGTGTTACTGTAACCCTGTGCATCATCATGTACTGTGTCACTGTAACCCTGTGCATCATCATATACTGTGTTACTGTAACCCTGTGCATCATCATATACTGTGACACTGTAACCCTGTGCATCATCATGTACTGTGACACTGTAACCCTGTGCATCATCATATACTGTGTTACTGTAACCCTGTGCATCATCATATACTGTGTCACTGTAACCCTGTGCATCATCATATACTGTGTTACTGTAACCCTGTGCATCATCATATACTGTGACACTGTAACCCTGTGCATCATCATATACTGTGTTACTGTAACCCTGTGCATCATCATATACTGTGTTACTGTATCGCTGTGCATCATCATATACTGTGACACTGTAACCCTGTGCATCATCATATACTGTGTTACTGTATCCCTGTGCATCATCATATACTGTGACACTGTAACCCTGTGCATCATCATATACTGTGTTACTGTAACCCTGTGCATCATCATGTACTGTGTCACTGTAACCCTGTGCATCATCATATACTGTGTTACTGTAACCCTGTGCATCATCATATACTGTGTCACTGTAACCCTGTGCATCATCATATACTGTGACACTGTAACCCTGTGCATCATCATATACTGTGACACTGTAACCCTGTGCATCATCATATACTGTGTTACTGTATCCCAGTGCATCATCATATACTGTGTTACTGTAACCCTGTGCATCATCATGTACTGTGTCACTGTAACCCTGTGCATCATCATATACTATGTCACTGTAACCCTGTGCATCATCATATACTGTGTTACTGTAACCCTGTGCATCATCATATACTGTGTCACTGTAACCCTGTGCATCATCATATACTGTGTTACTGTAACCCTGTGCATCATCATATACTGTGACACTGTAACCCTGTGCATCATCATATACTGTGACACTGTATCCCTGTGCATCATCATATACTGTGTCACAGTAACCCTGTGCATCATCATATACTGTGTTACTGTATCCCAGTGCATCATCATATACTGTGACACTGTAACCCTGTGCATCATCATATACTGTGTTACTGTATCCCAGTGCATCATCATATACTGTGTTACTGTAACCCTGTGCATCATCATGTACTGTGTCACTGTAACCCTGTGCATCATCATGTACTGTGACACTGTAACCCTGTGCATCATCATATACTGTGTTACTGTAACCCTGTGCATCATCATATACTGTGTCACTGTAACCCTGTGCATCATCATATACTGTGTTACTGTATCCCAGTGCATCATCATATACTGTGTCACAGTAACCCTGTGCATCATCATATACTGTGACACTGTATCCCTGTGCATCATCATATACTGTGTCACAGTATATGATGATGCACAGTGTCACAGTATATGATGATGATGCACAGGGTTACAGTGTCACAGTATATGATGATGATGCACAGGGTTACAGTGACACAGTATATGATGATGATGCACAGGGTTACAGTGTCACAGTATATGATGATGCACAGGGTTACAGTGACACAGTATATGATGATGCACAGGGTTACAGGGTCACAGTATATGTTGATGATGATGCACAGGGTTACAGTGACACAGTATATGATGATGCACAGGGTTACAGTGACACAGTATATGATGATGCACAGGGTTACAGTAACACAGTATATGATGATGCACAGGGTTACAGTAACACAGTATATAATGATGCACAGGGTTACAGTAACACAGTATATAATGATGCACAGGGTCACAGTATATGATGATGCACAGGGTTACAGTAACACAGTATATGATGATGCACAGGGTTACAGTGTCACAGTATATGATGATGCACAGGGTTACAGTGACACAGTATATGATGATGATGCACAGGGTTAGAGGGTCACAGTAAATGATGATGATGCACAGGGTTACAGTGTCACAGTATATGATGATGCACAGGGTTACAGTAACACAGTATATAATGATGCACAGGGTCACAGTATATGATGATGCACAAGGTCACAGTATATGATGATGCACAGGGTTACAGTGTCACAGTATATGATGATGCACAGGGTTACAGTGTCACAGTATATGATGATGCACAGGGTTACAGTGTATGATGTTGATGGCACAGGTTGTGATGCTGTTATGATGCACGGGTGTCAGTGAGTGGCAGCACGTGGCTCTGTGGCGCAATGGATAGCGCATTGGACTTCTAGCTGCTGTAGCAATTCAAAGGTTGTGGGTTCGAGTCCCACCAGAGTCGCATTTTTATATATAATTATTTATTATTAACACAGACCCCCCCCCCCCCGCAGGAAGCTGACACCCCTCTCATTCCCAGCGAGTTTGTTTTTATCAGGTTCAGGATTTAATGCTCATTATGTGGATAGAAAAGAGGGGGGGGGAGGGGGGAATCACACACATTCACCTCATTCCTCCCTTTAACACCTGTGTTGTTGTATAAATGGCTCTGGCCCGGGAATTAAGGGGTTAACTGCACATTTTTCGACGAAAACAGACGAAATGAAGATTAAAAAACCCAACACGTTCGACCTTTTCCTCCTCTACTAGTCTGGTCTGAAACGTGTAAATGCGAGGTTTCTCCCGCGGGCTGAGCCCTGCCCCCCCCCCTCTCACCCTGCCCCCCCCTCTCACCCTGCCCCCCCACCGGGCTCTGGCTGCTGCCCTGCTCTGAGGGGCACATGCCGGGCACCCAGGGGTTAATACACCTGAGGAGCCAGACCGAAATAATCGATCTGCTGCTGCTGAACAGGATAACGGCTCTCTGCACCACGTGACGCAGCCTCACACCCTGACTGACAACATAGCCCCGCCCAACAGCGTACGGAGGCGGGGCTACCACTGAGTGTTAACCCTTTCACGGTGTGACACTGAGGGGAATAAGATTAACTCAGCCCAGCTCAGCTCAGGCCACCAAATCCTCCAGCAGAGGCACATTAACCCTTTAAGAGCACATATATATATATATATATATATATGGTGTAACCCTTTGCGCGCTGGTAATGTTTCATATCGACTCCACCGCGTGATAGCTGAGGGTCCTATATGCTAAAGAGGCGTATTAACCCCTCAAGGACCACAGACAGAGCCTTTAACCCTTTGCAGGAAAGCAAAAAGGGAGCTATTAACCCTTATCAGCCCGTTACAGTCTCCCCTGCACCCTCTTCATCCTTTATTCTGTGTAAGGGGGTGGAGTAACCTTTCCCTGGATCAGTTAAGGCTGGGGTCCGACGAGCGCGGTGCGAACGCGCGCGCAGCCGCACTTTATTACGGCCGCAGCAGTGAAGTGGAAATAGGCTGGAAGATGGCCGCCATTATGAGCCAGGCGGCCATCTTGTTCAGAATATTGGTTCACTTGAAAATAACTAGGCAGGTTTGTAGCTGAAACTAGAATGAAGCATACGTAGAAATAGCAGAAAAAGCAATTAAAGCCCTGAGAAAGATCTCTGCTGTTCCTGGCACGGAGGAGAGGAGAGAAGTAGATACACCAAGGTCGTTGGGGCCCACAGAAATACAAAGGAGTATAGAGATCAGACCAGGTGCCATCTGTAACAAATGATTGAAGACGCCAGGGAAAGGGACGCAGCCCGGAACAGTAAGAGCAACTAATCATGATTTACTGAAACTAATATAAAGTTTGCCAATTTACGGCCAATTAATGGAATGTCTTTGTATTAGCCAAAGGGAGGTATTAACCCACGTGGGGTGGGATTGTCATCGGGAGGTGGGCTGATTGGGATGTACCTAATTGTGTATTTGGGGTATAAGATTGGATGTCACGGGGGAGACGGGGCTCATTCTTTGCGATTGACTCCTGTTTGAGCATCTGTTGTGATATCACAATAAAGTTTGCCTTTCCTGAAGAGACTCGTGTTCAGACAATCCTTGCTCGTGTCAATGACGGCCAATATACGAAGTACGGTCGCACGAAAGTTGGGCCGCGCAACGCAAGCGGCAAACGAACGCATTTATCGAGAACGTGGAACCGCTAGTACGGACGCACAGAGTGTGCGCTGCGTCGGCATAGCGTCGTGTGTGCGTGATTAGGAGACGTCAGACGCTGCGCATGTCCGGCCAACATAACGTCCATTTGTTTTTTATAGCTCCGTAAAAAAAAAAATACGGCCGACAGTATGACTGCTGTCGTGTCTTCCGTGAAAAAATGCGTCCGGACGCATCAACGCACTTTTTTGACGGTAGATGGATTATAACAATTCCCAGATATTTTGTAGAAATGAGACCCCCCCCCCCAGAGACCCCCCAGTAGCTGGTGGCAGACTGGCAGTGAGAACACACACTAACACAACAACAATCTCCTCAAACACGTGCTGAAGCGCTGTGTGAAACCTTATATAGTGTGCTGCGGGACTTAGCTCTGTGAGCCCATGATTGGGCAAAATTTGCCCAAAATTAGGACTCTGAGCCGTGATTGGCATAGTCTTGCACCTGTCTTGCACCTAAACTGTGGTCAGGTGCAGGCTGTAGCCAATTACAAGCGTCAGGCCAGTGGAAAAGTGCATTGTGGTCCATTGTGGTGCATTGTGGGCGAACACGCAGAAATGTTCGTAGTTTGCGAACATACGAACGGGCGATGTTCGAATCTAACTCCGAACCGATCGAACCGAACAGCTCATCCCTACTAACCACATACCTAGATATTTAAGAGAAGTGACTGTGGTCAGTGTGTCATTTGATTTTGTCCCAACACATAGATGGGGATTTTGCAATTTGTGTAGTTTAGGTTTTGTTCCAAAGAGCATCGTTACAGTTTTGTCATTATTTAAATAAAGTTTGTTGTGTTTGATCCACTTTTATACCTCTGTGAATTGTTCTTGCAGCACGGCCTCCAGCTGTGGGAGATTTGGTTTGCTGGTATAGATTACGGTGTCGTCTGCGTACATATGTACAGTTGAGGCTTTGCAGACGTTGGGCAGATCATTTATGAATATTGTGAATAGCAGGGGGCCTAGTATCGAGCCTTGGGGTACACCGCAAGTGACTGGGAGCGGGAGGGAGGAGCTGTCAGAAATTGACACATATTGTGATCGGTCGGATACATATGATTGAAACCAGGTTAGCGTGCGATCACCAATGCCAGAGTCTTTAAGTTTTTTTAACAAGATGCCATGGTCTACTGTGTCAAAGCCCTTGGCAAAATCAAGGAAGATGGCTCCAGTTAGGTTTCCTTGTTCCATCCCAGCTTGGGTATCATTGCAAACTTTTAAAAGGGCGGTTGTAGTTGAGTGATTTGGACGAAAGCCTGATTGATCTGGGGTTAAGTAGTTCCAATATTGATAATAATCACGTAACTGTGTGTAGACGCATTTTTCCAAAATTTTTGACATTACAGGGAGCAGTGATATCGGACGGTAGTTGGATACCAAAGTACTGTCACCACTTTTATGGATAGGTACCACTCTCGCAGTCTTCCAGAGTTTGGGTATGTATCCAGTCGCCAGTGATTCATTGATTAGGGTTGCGACAGGATTTGCAATTGCCGGTGCACTGATTTTCAGCAGCATTGCTGGGATTTGATCAGATCCAGACTGGTATTTAATTTTTTGGTTACGGAGGAGTTTAGTAACGACACTGACAGGCACTGGTCTAAAACTGAATTCCTGTCTAATACAGGGACTTTGCACAGTTGGAGGGCTGCATGCGGACATGCCATTTCCTAGCTTGGCAATCAAAGTGGTGGCACATCCAACAAAATAATCATTAAAGGCATTTGCTACATCTAGGGGGTGTTGCAGGGTTCGGTTGTTTACTTTGACAGCAGCTGGCTGAGAGTGGACAGGGGTGCTTGTATGTTACTTATGGTTTTCCAAAAGTTTCTAGGGTTTGATATGTTATTGTCTAGATTTTTATTGAAGTAATGGGCTTTAGCCATTTTTGTTTGTTTTGTTCATGCATTCCGGCATTGTCGGTATTCATAGTGATCGTTCATGGAACCAGTACTGTTGAAATTTGACCACAGTGAATCTCTAAACTGGTACATTAGTGTAAAATCAGCTGTAACAGATTACAGGATCAGAAACAACATGGGTTTACCTCAGGGAGATCATGCCAAACTAATCTTATTGATTTTTTTGATTGGGTAACAAAAATAATAGACACAGGTGGTGCAGTAGACATTGCTTATTTAGATTTCAGTAAGGCTTTTGATACTGTTCCGCATAGAAGGCTTATCAATAAATTGCAATCTTTGAGTTTAGATTCCAATATTGTTGACTGGATTAGGCAGTGGCTGAGTGACAGACAACAGAGGGTTGTGGTAAATGGAGTTTATTCGGCACAAGGTCTTGTTACCAGTGGGGTACCTCAGGGGTCAGTACTTGGACCCATTCTCTTTAATATTTTTATTAGTGATATTGCAGAAGGTATTAATGGAAAAGTATGTCTTTTTGCTGATGACACAAAGATTTGCAACAGGGTTGACGTTCCTGGAGGGATCAGCCAAATGACAAATGATTTAGGTAAACTAAAAAAATGGTCGGAGTTGTGGCAATTGAGTTTTAATGTGGATAAGTGCAAGATAATGCACCTGGGACGTAAAAACCCAAGGGCTGAATATAGAATATTTGATACAGTCCTAACCTCAACATCTGAGGAAAGGGATTTCGGGGTCATTATTTCAGAGGATCTAAGGGTAAGTAGTCAATGTAATAGAGCAGCAGGAAATGCTAGCAGAATGCTTGGTTGTGTAGGGAGAGGTATTAGCAGTAGGAAAAGGGAAGTGCTCATGCCACTGTACAGAGCACTGGTGAGACCTCACTTGGAGTACTGTGTGCAGTACTGGAGACCGTATCTCCAGAAGGATATAGACATCTTAGAGAGAGTTCAGAGAAGGGCTACTAAAATGGTGTACGGCTTGAAGGAGAAAAGTTACCAGGAAAGGCTTAATGATCTTAACATGTACAGCTTGGAAAAAAGACGAGACAGAGGAGATATGATAGAAACATTTAAATACGTAAAGGGAATCCACAAGGTAGAGGAAGGGAGTATATTTAAAAGGAAACAAAATAGCAAAACAAGAGGACATAGTCTTAGATTAGAGGGGCAAAAGTTTAAAAGTAACATCAGGAAGCATTATTTTACTGAGAGGGTGGTGGATACATGGAACAGTCTTCCAGTAGAAGTGGTAGAGGCCAAAACAGTAATTGAATTTAAGCAGGCATGGGATAGGCATAAGGCTATCCTAAACAAAAGATAAATCCAGGTTAAGTATCCATGTAATTGGGCAGACTAGATGGGCCGAAAGGTTCTTATCTGCCGACATTTGTCTATGTTTCTATGTTTCTAACCCAGGGGAGATGGGTCCATTTTACTCGCACTTTACGCAACGGGGCATGGGAATTCCAGACTTGCAGGAGCTCAGACTGAAAGTATTCAATTGCACAGTCTAGGTCTGGGATTAGGTTTAGTATGTACCAGGGGAGCTGTTTGAGATCACTTAGAAAGGATTCAAGAATAAATTTCTTGAAAGACCTGGTGGTTATTACCTTTGGGGGAGATTTCATGGCCTTTATTTTGCGCCCGCAGTACACTAGACAATGGTCACTAAAGCTATTAGCGAGAACGCCTGCCTCCTGTATTCTATCAGGATATGAGGAGAGAATCCAGTCCAGCAATTGTAGAGACAGCGTGTAAAAAAAAGTAACCGCAGCTCAGCTCATCCTCCATCACTTTAAAGGAGTTTTACAATATGGAATTATTGTCGGTATGTGAGGCTTATGTTAGGAAGAATAGCTACACCAAGAGGGTCTCAGATGTACAGGATGCGTGCAGCAGCATCACAAGGAATCCCACCTCATCATCACAAGGAATCCCATATCATCACCAGGAATCCCACATCATGAGGAATCCCACATCATCACTAGGGATGAGCTGTTCGATCAGCTGTTCGATCAGTTCGAAGTTCGATTCAAACTTTGGCCGTTCGCAAGTTCGTGAACTTTGAACTTTTTGGCGTGTTCGGTTCAAGTTTGAAAAAAAATAAAATTTTTGAAAAAAAGTATAAAAAATGCTTAAAAAAATACTAAAAAATCTAGAAATAAAGAGCCTCTTTACTGCAGAATATTATAAGCAACGGTTTATTAGATATTGAATTAAAAACTAATGTCTAGGTGCAAAGATTCTCACCTCTAAATGACCTGTGCTCTCAAACGGCATAAACAACAGGTGCTTAATTAGTGTTTGGAAATAACATGTGCTTCTAATTAGTCCGGTCTCATGAATTTGATACATTCTATGCAGACTGGGAGTGCTAGGTGTCGTGTGTGGCGATGTTTCCATACATCCTACAAATCTGCCACTTCACGGGCAAGTTATGGGGACCTCCTAGGCACGATATTTGAAGGAATTTTTCGATTTTATTTTTAACCCTTATTTTATGGAAAACTCACTGTTCCTTTACCCTTTCGCTGCTGAGGCATTTCACCGCTGTGTGCTGAGCTAATTTTTACCGCTTTCGCTCATCATGTTTAAACGCGATTTGAAGCCACAGTTTATTACACGACCCAGACATATTACATATCGTTCTTTCCGGCAGACTCAGCAGATTCATAATATATCATTTTTATATGTATACGTCATGTTCTGCCTGTATATTATAACGAAAAATGCAATAAAACTTGAATTTTTAATCATCTGCAGCGTGTAAAGTGTTTTTTTTTCAGCTTTTATCACATGAACATTTGCGGTTATATTTTCTATGGGGTGCGCTTGTACAAAAATTAGAAATGGGGACTTATTACATTTTTTGGGGGGAATTATGTGATTTTTAGCAAACGCACACCATAGAAAAAAATCATTAGTGCAGCATCATTGTTCACATTATAATTGAAATGTGAACAATATTGCTGCATTAACCCCTTAAGGACGGGAGTAATTTTACAACTTCGGCGCTGTTTCGGAAGTAGAAGTTTGCTGAGCTCATTTTGACCATTTTTAAGTCACATATTATTATACCACCCAGACAAATTATATATCGTTCTTTCCGGCAGACTCGGCAGATTAATAATATATCATTATTATATGTATATGTCATGCCCTGCCAAAATGCTATAACAAAAAATGTAAAAAAATGTGAATTTTCAATAAAATTTCAATCTTCCACAGTGTGTAAAGTGGGTTTTTTTTTAAATTTTATTATCCGAGGCTCTGCGGTCATATTCTATGGGGTAGATTTGTTAAAAAAATTAGAACGGGGAACCCATTTTTTTTTTGGGGAGAAATTGTGTGATTTTAGCTAAACCCCCCCAAAAAAAAAATCATTAGTGAAGCATCATTGTTCACATTATAATTGAAATGTGAACAATAGTGCTGCATTAAAAAAAAACAAAAAATTTTTTATTATTATATTTATTATTTTTTTATTATTTAATTTATTATTTTTTTATTATTTTTATTTTTACTTTTTTTACTTTTTATTGGCCTTTCCAGCAATATCAGACATGACCCCCTAGCTGCCACCGATCAGGAGATAAAGGGGTTCAAAGAACCCCCCTATCTCCTGCAAGGGATTTCCATAGGAAATCCCTTTGCAGCTAGGGGGTTCCCCGGTTAACTGACATCATCACGCATGGCGCGATGAGTCAGTTGACCAGGGGGGGACCCAGAGGTGGGGGCTGCCATCCAAGATGGTGGCCCTCACCGGAAATAGGCCGCGATCGGGCACAAATTAGTGCCCGGTCGCGACCTGGCAGCTAAGGGGTTAACCCCCCATACATCGCTGGAAAGGTCAGGCTGTGACCCTTCCAGCGATGCTGGCCACAGCCGCCTGGTCCCCGGCGATGGGGAGATAGAGGGATCCAAAGGATCCCCCCCTCCCCTTCAGGCGCTTCTCCTGCTCCGGCGGGGGGGACGCCTGAAACTGACGTCATCGAGCCACCGGCGCGATGACGTCACAGCGCCGGAGGAGGGATCACACTGGTCTGACTCCGCGGGAGTCAGAGCAGCGTGGGAGCGAACGGAGGAGGTAAGTATTACCGGAGGGGGGTTGTAAACGCCGAGGACGTACATTTACGTCCTGCGGCGTCAAAGCCTGCCTAATGCAGGGCGTAAATGTACGTCCTGCGGCGTTAAGGGGTTAATAAAAATAACACACAAAAAAATACATGTTTTTTGTTTACTTTATACCTGGTCATGTTGGGTATCATGCTCAGGCCTTTCGATTGACACCCTCCATGACCCCCTAGCTGCCACGGTTCTGGAGATATCGGGGTTCAAATGAACCCCCTATCTCCACCAGGGGATTCCGGGCAGCTAGGGGTTCCCCGGCTATCTGACGTCATCACGCTATGCGTGAGGACGTCAGGCAGTGAGGGGGGACCCGGGGGTGGAGCCGCCATCCAAGATGGCGGCCCCCACCAGAGCTAGGCCGCATTTCGGCTCCGCAAGGTGCCGAAGTGCGACCCGGTGCCTAAGGGGTTAAAGCCAGGCACCGCTTAAAAGGGGAGACTCTCCCCTTTTAAGCGGTGCCTGGCTTTTTTTTGTGGGACCTCCCGATCGGTAGGGAGAGGGATCCGAACGGATCCCCCCCTCCCTTCCAGGCGATCTCCCGGCATTGCCGGGGGTCACCTGGAAATGACGTCATCGCGTATGGCACAATGACATCATTTACATCGGGAGGAGCTTGACTTCAGTGTCTGAGGACGCTGAAGTCAGAACGCCGCGGGAAACCGGACAGAGAGGTGAGTATCTCCGCCGGGGGTCTCGTAAAGCTGATGACGTGTGGGACACGTCCTCCTCAGCATACAGCGGGAGTAACTGAGGACGTGTTCCACACGTCGTCAGCAGTGAAGGGATTAAAAACGTCCTTTTTTTTTTACTTTTTGTCCTTGTTTCCTGTCCCCGAGGGCACTACCCGGACCCGGACATTGTTTTTAAATGTTTCTATACATCCTAGAAATCCGCCACTTCACGGGCAGGTTATGGGGACCTCCTAGGCACGATATTTGAAGGAATTTTTCATTTTTATTTTTAACCCTTTTTTCATGGAAAACTCACTGTCCCTTTAAAAACATTTTTTTTTTTTTTTACTTTTTGTCCTTGTTTCCTGTCCCCCCGGGCACTACCCGGACCCCCATACACCGTTTATGGCAAATATCTTGCATATATGCCCTCTTGGAGGGCACTCTAAAAATCAAACTTTCGAGTCCCATTGCGTTCGAGTTCGAATTCGAACTTTTGAAAAGTTCGAGTTTGAATGCGAACCGAACTCGGGGGTGTTCGGCTCATCCCTAGTCATCACGAGGAATCCCATATCATCACGAGGAATCCCACCTCATCACGGGGAATCACACGACTCATCACGAGGAATCCCATATCATCACGAGGAATCCCACCTCATCACAAGGAATCCCATATCATCACGAGGAATCACATGTCATCACGGGGAATCCCATATCATCATGAGGAATCCCATATCATCACGAGGAATCCCATATCATCACGAGGAATCCCACCTCATCACGGGGAATCACACGGCTCATCACGAGGAATCCCATATCATCACGAGGAATCCCACCTCATCACGAGGAATCACACGTCATCACAGAGAATCCCATATCATCATGAGGAATCCCATATCATCACGAGGAATCACACGTCATCACGAGGAATCACACGTCATCACGGGGAATCACACGACTCATCACGAGGAATCCCATATCATCACGAGGAATCCCACCTCATCACAAGGAATCCCATATCATCACGAGGAATCACACGTCATCACAGGGAATCCCTGTGATATCTCCATATCTTTGAAAGCAGAGACAGGCTGTGGAAGGTTCTTATTCTTTATTTACTGGAGCTGCGCACAGCGTCCGCACGCTGCCTTAGAACTCTACCATGTGATCAGGAAACTTTATTTACAATGAACAGGAACACAGATAATACCTACAACATGCGCCCTCTAGTGGTGGATAGATATAACACTATGATATACTACATCCCCTTCCCTCTGATAACACTAGTTTCAAAAATACCACCCACATGACCCTAGGCACAGAAAAACTCCCACTAAACTTGAGACTTTGGGTAGACTACCTCCGTCCCAGTGAGTTCCAGGACGCATTCTTGTCCTGTGGCTGGGAAACTCACTACTAAGCTAAGTATAATCCTGTAGATAAGTTGGTGCTTTCTTTGTTCTGGTGGATCGCCGTAATTCTTGCTCCCCCTCCACATGAGCAGTCTCTGATGATTTCTCTGTGACAAACTCCCCCTCCATCTGTCCCTCTTCCCCGGCTTCTGCAAGTACAACACCGGAAAGGGGAGCCAAAATCTCCATATCTTGCGTTAATGGTTCCGCCAAACTCTGTAGATCCTCTGGATATGCAACATGTCTATTTCTCACCTGATCTATGTGACGACGCACAAGCTGGCCATTCCCAAGTGCAACAGTGCATGACACAGGACCTGTCTGCGTCTGAACAGTCCCCGGAATCCAGGAAGGTCCCACACCAAAATTTCTAGTGTATACTTTGTCACCTTCCCGCAGATGTCTCTCCTTGGCATGTTGATCATGATAAAGTTTTTGCTTCACCTGCTTTTCTTGCACCTGGCCTTTAAAATCCGGATGTATGAGATCCAACGTGGAACGCAATTTCCTCCCACACAAGAGCTCTGCAGGTGATTTTCCAGTCGTGGACTGAGGAGTTATCCTGTAACTAAACAACGCTCTGGCCATCTTGACCTCAATGGAATCTCCTGAACTTTTTTTTATCAGCCCTTTAAATGTCTGCACCGCCCTTTCGGCCAGTCCATTGGACGCTGCATGGTAAGGCGCTGTGGTCACGTGCTTAATACCATTTCGAGCCATGAATTCTTGAAACTCCATACTCGTAAAACTGGTGCCATTGTCCGACACCACCATTTCGGGAATTCCATGCTGGCTAAAGCTCTGTCTGAGGCATTGAATAGTCACTGCGGAGGTGGATTTACTTAACGGGTACGCCTCTATCCATTTAGAGTAAGCATCCACCAAAATCAAAAACATCTTGCCCATCCACGGGCCCGCATAATCAATGTGAAGTCTTCTCCATGGAAGGTTTGGTACTTCCCAAGGATGTAAAGGTGCACACTGGGGAGAATTTCTATTTTCTTGGCACATGGTGCAAGTTTTTACCATTGCTTCTATATCGGCATCCATCTTCGGCCACCACATATAGCTCCGCGCCAGCCCCTTCATCCTGATTATTCCTGGGTGAGTCGTGTGTAAGTGCTTCAGTAGGTCTGTGCGACCTGGGGGTGGAATGACCACACGGGCACCCCACAAGACACAACCTGCCTCCACACTAAGTTCCTCCTTCCTTTTCACATAAGCTCCAAACACTGATTTCTCCACTCTTTTTGGCCATCCTCTGAGGACGAACTCTCTAACCCGTGCTAAAACGGTATCTTTATCTGTCCATTTCCTCACCTGGTCGGCTTTAACCAATGGTACGCCATTTTCTTCCAATAGAAGTACTCTCTCTTCCTCCGCAGGCGTCTCCACCCCTGTTTCCGCGACTGGCAACCGGCTCAAGCCATCAGCATTTTGATGATCCTTGCCTGCTTTGTACACGATGGAGTACTCATATCCACATAATGTCACAGCCCATCTTTGAATGCGTGGCGAGGCCATTTGTGGAACCTCCTTCAGTTCATTAAATAATGAGATCAGTGGTTTATGATCTGTAACAATGGTGAATTGTCTCCCATACAAGTATGTGTGAAACTTCTTCACCCCAAATATCACCGCAAGGCCCTCCTTCTCAATTTGAGAATAATTTTTCTCAGCTGCATTCAGTGTACGTGAGACGAACCCTATTGGCCGTTCAGATCCATCCCCCATCCTGTGCGACAACACAGCACCCACACCATAAGGTGAAGCGTCACAAGCCAGGATAATAGGTTTGTTGACATCATAATGTACCAACAAGGCATCCGACTGGAGAAGATTTTTGGACTTTTCAAAAGCCTCTTTTTGCTCACAACTCCAGGTCCATTTAGTCTCTTTCCTCAATAGTGCATGCAGCGGTGCCAGTAACGTGGACAGGCTCGGTAAGAATTTGTGGTAATAGTTCAATAGGCCTAAGTAAGCCTTTAGTTCACTCACAGACCGCGGTGTGGGTGCCTCTTGTATGGCCTGGACCTTTTCTGCGACTGGCTGCACACCCGCAGCACTGATCTTGTGACCCAGAAAAACCACTTCTGTTCCCAGGAACTTGCACTTGCTCCTTTTTAGTCTCAGGCCACTTTGTTTTAGCCGAGACAAGACCTCCTCCAGATTTCTTAAATGATCGTCCTCGCTGACCCCAGTAACTAAAATGTCATCTAAGTAGACTGTGACGTGCGGCATGTTTTGTAGGATGCCCTCCATAGTGCGCTGGAAAATGGCTGGACTCGACGCCACACCAAACGGCAATCTACCATAAGTATACAGTCCTTTGTGTGTATTAACAGTCACATACTTTTTGGCGCTTTCATCCAGCACGATCTGCTGATACGCATGACTCATATCCAGTTTGGAGAATTTGTTGCCGCCCGCCAACTGAGCAAATAAGTCTTCCACTTTAGGAATAGGATATTGTTCCACACTGGATGCTCGGTTTACTGTGAGTTTGTAATCTCCACAGATGCGGATTGAACCATCCGGCTTCCTCACCGGTACTATGGGAGCTGCCCATTCCGAAAATTGTACTGGTTCTATAATTTTCTCATCTACCAGCCTCTGCAGTTCTGCCTCCACCAGAGGTTTGACAGCAAAAGGTATCCGTCGTGGCTTATAGAATCGTGGCTGGGCCTCTGAGTTCACATGAATTTTGGCCGTGGTGCCTTTCAGCTGACCTAGCTCATCTTTGAACACCTCAGCATATCGATCTAGCAGGTCAGCCAAATGTAGCGTTGGACTGGCTGTTACTGTATTCACCAGTTGTGGCAACACTCTTAAGTCTTTCAGCCAGTTTCGTCCCAATAAATTTGGCCCGGCCCCTTCAACCACTACCATAGTAAGTTTCTTGTTGTCCATCTGACTCTGCACTGTTCCTATAACCTGACCTAACACCAGCATCTTCTCACCTGTATATGTTTTTAATGTCAGGTTGCATGGTTCCCACTCTGGTATGTCGGTGTTTTTCCATAGCTTAGAGTATTGCTTTTTGCTAATAATTGTAATGCCACAACCTGTGTCCACCTCAAATTCGATGTTCATGCCATTCACCTTTAACTTCTGTAGAATAGGAGCCACTTTAGGCATTTTATGTGAGACACTGTATATCGTGTTTATGTCACCTGCATCTTCTGTCTCACTAACGTCTTCTTCTTTCACTAAATGCGACCTCCCAGCCTTCTCCTTTCCTTTCCTCTCCCCCCTCAGTCCTTGAAATGGGGTTTTGTGACTCTGCATCACGTGCTTGGATTTGCACGCCCGCTTGATGTGTCCACGTTTCTGACAATGGTGGCACAGTTCATTTATAAATTTGCATTCGTGGGGTGCATGATTCCCTTTGCACCTGAAACACTCATAGTCCGTCTTCCACCCCCTCTTATCCACTGCACCCACATTATGCACCACCGATTGTCCCTGATGAGACCTTTGAGACTGTGATTCTTCATCCCCAGAGAAGCCTTGGAGATCTTTTATATTTCTGTCAGCCGACTCCATCGCCAGACACATAGTAAGAGCCTTTTCAAAGGTTAAATCCACTTCTGACAACAGCCGTCTCTGCATCCTGTCGTCATTTACTCCACACACCAGCCTGTCCCGCAGCATTTGTGGCAGTGTAGGCCCGTATTCACAATACTGTGCTAACTTTTTCAACTCCGCCACATAATCAGCCACCTTCTCGCCAGTATGCCGTGTGCGTGAATTAAATTTATATCTCTGCACAATTTCACTTGGTTTTGGATTATAATGGGCTTTGAGCACGACGACAAGTTCCTGATATGTTTTCTCTGCTGGCGTCATAGGACACAGCAAACTTCTCAGCAAACTATAAGTTGACGCGCCGACCCCGCTTAATAACACTGCTTTCCTCTTACCGGCATCAGTAATCTCATTAGCTTGAAAGAAATAGTCCAACACTTCAATATATTCGTCCCACGATTGCAACTCACAGTCAAAGGGGCTCACTGTTCCCACAAGAGCAGCCATTCTGTCTCAGCAATTCACGTCCTTGTAGTTTCTTCTGTTTCTTATTTTTTTTTTTTTTCTTTTCTGCTCTGCAGACCTTGCAACTGCACATACACGTTCCACAGTACAACCTGTTTACCCTCGTCGCCAATGTGATATCTCCATATCTTTGAAAGCAGAGACAGGCTGTGGAAGGTTCTTATTCTTTATTTACTGGAGCTGCGCACAGCGTCCGCACGCTGCCTTAGAACTCTACCATGTGATCAGGAAACTTTATTTACAATGAACAGGAACACAGATAATACCTACAACATGCGCCCTCTAGTGGTGGATAGATATAACACTATGATATACTACAATCCCATATCATCATGAGGAATCCCATATCATCACGAGGAATCACACGTCATCACGGGGAATCACACGACTCATCACGAGGAATCCCATATCATCACGAGGAATCCCACCTCATCACAAGGAATCCCATATCATCACGAGGAATCACACACGTCATCACGAGGAATCACACGTCATCACGGGGAATCACACAACTCATCACGAGGAATCCCATATCATCACGAGGAATCCCACCTCATCACAAGGAATCCCATATCATCACGAGGAATCACACACGTCATCACGAGGAATCACACGTCATCACGGGGAATCACATGACTCATCACGAAGAATCCCATATCATCACGAGGAATCCCACCTCATCACAAGGAATCCCACCTCATCACGAGGAATCACACGTCATCACGGGGAATCCCATATCATCATGAGGAATTCCATATCATCACGAGGAATCACACGTCATCACGAGGAATCACACGTCATCACGGGGAATCACACGACTCATCACGAGGAATCCCATATCATCACGAGGAATCCCACCTCATCACAAGGAATCCCATATCATCACGAGGAATAACACACGTCATCACGAGGAATCACACGTCATCACAGGGAATCACATGACTCATCACGAGGAATCCCATATCATCACGAGGAATCCCACCTCATCACAAGGAATCCCACCTCATCACGAGGAATCACACGTCATCACGGGGAATCCCATATCATCATGAGGAATCCCATATCATCACGAGGAATCACACGTCATCACGAGGAATCACACGTCATCACGGGGAATCACACGACTCATCACGAGGAATCCCATATCATCACGAGGAATCCCCCCTCATCACAAGGAATCCCATATCATCATGAGGAATAACACACATCATCACGAGGAATCACACGTCATCACGGGGAATCACATGACTCATCACGAGGAATCCCATATCATCACGAGGAATCCCACCTCATCACAAGGAATCCCACCTCATCACGAGGAATCACACGTCATCACGGGGAATCCCATATCATCATGAGGAATCCCATATCATCACGAGGAATCACACGTCATCACGGGGAATCACACGACTCATCACGAGGAATCCCATATCATCACGAGGAATCCCACCTCATCACAAGGAATCCCATATCATCACGAGGAATCACACACGTCATCACGAGGAATCACACGTCATCACGGGGAATCACATGACTCATCACGAGGAATCCCATATCATCACGAGGAATCCCACCTCATCACAAGGAATCCCACCTCATCACGAGGAATCACACGTCATCACGGGGAATCCCATATCATCATGAGGAATCCCATATCATCACAAGGAATCCCACCTCATCACGGGGAATCACACGACTTATCACGAGGAATCCCATATCATCACGAGGAATCCCACCTCATCACAAGGAATCCCACCTCATCACGAGGAATCCCATATCATCACGAGGAATCACACGTCATCACGAGGAATCACACGTCATCACGGGGAATCACACGTCATCACGAGGAATCCCATATCATCACGAGGAATCCCACCTCATCACGAGGAATCCCACCTCAAGTCATCACGGGGAATCACAAGTCATCACGGGGAATCACACGACTCATCACGAGGAATCCCATGTCATCTCGAGGAATCACACCTCATCACGGGGAATCACGGGGAATCACACGTCATCCCGGGGAATCACACGTCATCTGGAGGCATCCCATGTCATCACGAGGAATCCCATGTCATCACGAGGCATCCCATGTCATCACGGGGAATCACACGTCATCTGGAGGCATCCCATGTCATCACGAGGAATCCCATGTCATCACGAGGCATCCCACGTCCCCAGTTTGGATTTCCATCCTGAAACATATAAAATTTACCTCAAATCCTAAAACTTGTCCCGGAAAACAAGGCAGATCTGAACCTCCTAAATTAACCCCTTTTAAACAGTTATTTGCCTCTTCCCTCGCTTCATTAAAAAGTTTTCATTCATTATGTGGGGTCCCCATTAACCCCTAGTGATTGGTTATGTGGGTTTCTCTGTTAACCCTTTCTAATTGACTATGTGGTGTCTACCTTTAACCCTTTCTCAGAGCACACAGCGCTTTCTCAATCACTCGGTATATTTTTTTCCCATTAAACCATTAATAGATATTGTTCTGTCTTACGTTAACCCTTTCTGATTGATTCCTTTATGTGATGTCTCCCGTTAACCCTTTCTGATTGATTCCTTTATGTGATGTCTCCCGTTAACCCTTTCTGATTGATTTCTTTATGTGGTGTCTCCCGTTAACCCTTTCTGATTGATTCCTTTATGTGATGTCTCCCGTTAACCCTTTCTGATTGATTTCTTTATATGGTGTCTTCCGTTAACCCTTTCTGATTGATTTCTTTATGTGGTGTCTCCCGTTAACCCTTTCTGATTGATTCCTTTATGTGATGTCTCCCGTTAACCCTTTCTGATTGATTTCTTTATATGGTGTCTTCCGTTAACCCTTTCTGATTGATTCCTTTATGGGATGTCTCCTGTTAACCCTTTCTGATTGATTCCTTTATGTGATGTCTCCCGTTAACCCTTTCTGATTGATTTCTTTATGTGGTGTCTCCCGTTAACCCTTTCTGATTGATTCCTTTATGTGATGTCTCCCGTTAACCCTTTCTGATTGATTTCTTTATATGGTGTCTTCCGTTAACCCTTTCTGATTGATTTCTTTATGTGGTGTCTCCCGTTAACCCTTTCTGATTGATTTCTTTATGTGGTGTCTCCCGTTAACCCTTTCTGATTGATTTCTTTATGTGGTGTCTTCCGTTAACCCTTTCTGGTTGATTCCTTTATGTGGTGTCTTCCGTTAACCCTTTCTGATTGATTCCTTTATGTGGTGTCTCCCGTTAACCCTTTCTGATTGATTTCTTTATGTGATGTCTCCCGTTAACCCTTTCTGATTGATTCCTTTATGTGGTGTCTTCCGTTAACCCTTTCTGATTGATTCCTTTATGTGGTGTCTTCCGTTAACCCTTTCTGATTGATTCCTTTATGTGGTGTCTCCCGTTAACCCTTTCTGATTGATTTCTTTATGTGATGTCTCCCGGTAACCCTTTCTGATTGATTCCTTTATGTGGTGTCTCCCGTTAACCCTTTCTGATTGATTCCTTTATGTGATGTCTCCCGTTAACCCTTTCTGATTGATTCCTTTATGTGATGTCTCCCGTTAACCCTTTCTGATTGATTTCTTTATGTGGTGTCTCCCGTTAACCCTCTCTGATTGATTTCTTTATGTGATGTCTCCCGTTAACCCTTTCTGATTGATTCCTTTATGTGGTGTCTTCCGTTAACCCTTTCTGATTGATTCCTTTATGTGGTGTCTTCCGTTAACCCTTTCTGATTGATTCCTTTATGTGGTGTCTTCCGTTAACCCTTTCTGATTGATTCCTTTATGTGGTGTCTTCCGTTAACCCTTTCTGATTGATTCCTTTATGTGGTGTCTCCCGTTAACCCTTTCTGATTGATTCCTTTATGTGATGTCTCCCGTTAACCCTTTCTGATTTTTCCTTTATGTGGTGTCTTCCGTTAACCCTTTCTGGTTGATTTCTTTATGTGGTGTCTTCCGTTAACCCTTTCTGATTGATTTCTTTATGTGGTGTCTCCCGTTAACCCTTTCTGATTGATTTCTTTATGTGGTGTCTTCCGTTAACCCTTTCTGATTGATTTCTTTATGTGGTGTCTCCCGTTAACCCTTTCTGATTGATTTCTTTATGTGGTGTCTCCCGTTAACCCTTTCTGATTGATTTCTTTATGTGGTGTCTCCCGTTAACCCTTTCTGATTGATTTCTTTATGTGGTGTCTCCCGTTAACCCTTTCTAATTGATTCCTTTATGTGGTGTCTTCCGTTAACCCTTTCTGGTTGATTTCTTTATGTGGTGTCTTCCGTTAACCCTTTCTGGTTGATTTCTTTATATGGTGTCTTCCGTTAACCCTTTCTGATTGATTCCTTTATGTGATGTCTCCCGTTAACCCTTTCTGATTGATTTCTTTATGTGGTGTCTTCCGTTAACCCTTTCTGATTGATTCCTTTATGTGGTGTCTTCCGTTAACCCTTTCTGATTGATTCCTTTATGTGGTGTCTTCCGTTAACCCTTTCTGATTGATTCCTTTATGTGGTGTCTCCCGTTAACCCTTTCTGATTGATTTCTTCATGTGATGTCTTCCGTTAACCCTTTCTGATTGATTCCTTTATGTGGTGTCTCCCGTTAACCCTTTCTGATTGATTTCTTTTTGTTATGTGGGATCTTCTGTTAACCCTTTCCTAACTGATTATGCCGTGTCTACCATTAACCCTTTCTCATGGCACATAGTGGCTTTCTCAATTACTATGTGGACTTTTTTCCATTAACCCTTTCTAATTCATTATGTGGGTTTTTCGATTAACCCTTTCTATTAACTCTTTGAGGTCTTCCTTTAGCTCTTTTTAAATGGGGGGAAGGGCTTCTGTTACTCTCTTTCTTGTTCTCTTATTAACCTCTGATACTCTATACCCTGCATGACTGCCATTAACTCTTACTTTTTCTGTGATTGCCTCTTTCTTCCTGCTGGTATGTAACGTGTGCGCTCCTTGTCTGCATTCACTCCCACCCTTTCTCCTCTGCAATTAAAGGGATAGCTGTGTGCATGTCCAGATCCGCTGAAGCAGTTAACGCACATCGACAAAAAACACCGAATTGCAGCGGCGAATTGCACCGAACTGCAAAAAAAGTCTCCTTTTCACCTAATAAGGCTAAGGTCAAACTAACGCAGTATTAACGTGCGTTTAGCAGCACTAAATCACAGCCGCGCTAGCAGCAAATGACATCCAATGCCGGGCAGCATACGAAGAACGGCCGCACAAAAGTGCACAGCGCAACGCAAGTGGCAAACAAACGCATTTTTTTGAGAACGTCAAACCGCTACTACTGACGTACAGAGTGCGCTGCGTCCACTAGCGGCGTTTGTGCGTGATTGGGAGACGTCAGACGCTGCTAATGTCCGGCCAACATCACGTCCAGACGCAAAAAGGGTTTTATTGACGATCCGTACAAAATCACGGACGAAAATGCGCATCGTATGACCGCTGTCGCGTATTCCGTGAAAAAATACGTCCATTCGTTCGAACACACTTTTTCACGGACAACGCGAAAAATGCTTTAGTCTGACCCTAGCCTAAGAGTTTCAATCAATGAAACTATATTAAAATGTGTGTAAATAATAAAAATGGCCTTTAAAAAAATTATAAAAAGGTCTGTTATGAAATTAAAAATAAACAAATAAAATAAAAAAGGTCATTTAAAAATAAAAAATAGAAAAGGGATTTTGCAAAAAATTATAAAGAATAAACGGCCTTCGAGAAAAAAATTTAATAAAAAGATATTACATTTTTACTTTGCAACCAATGGGATCCGTGAATCGTGGGAATAAAAAAAATATAGAAAGTTCTGTTACAAAATAAGAAACAGTTTAAAAAAATGCAAAAAATAATAAATGGTCTTTTATAAAAAAATAAAAAAAAAGGATATTACTTTTTTACATTGAATCCTACAGAATTTGCCTGTTTAGGCTAGGGTCAGACGAGCGTGATTTCTACGGACTGTACGTCGGTGCACACGGACGTACGTCAGTACGGAAGACACAGTAGTGGCCACACAGTCCGTTTATTCACTGACGTATATTTTTGACGGATGTAGGAGGGAAAATAAATTAAAAAGCAAAACCATTTTGTCCGTGAAAAATGCTGGACGTATAAATGCAGTCCGTCTGACCACGTTCCATCACTCACACACAAAGCTATGCAGACGTTGCGTCCGCAGCGCACTTTGTGCGGCCGTTCTAGTGGTTGTACGTTCTTGCCTGCCTTGCGTCCGTGGGCCGCGGCCGTTGTGCGTCCGCAGTTCAGTGCGGACGTACTTTGTGTAACAGGCTCCGATGGGCTTCCTGTCATGCTATCACGGACGTACTTTTAGGTGCAATCACGGACGTGAACACTACGCTCGTCTGACAGCAGCCTTAAACCTGTCGACGGAATCACGAGAATCGGTGCCACAAATCGGACACAATAATCTTCTATGCGACAATTTCGGTGCTGACGAATTGCGCCTTTTTTTTTGCTGTGAGGTTGTATTTGGTGAATTGACAGTTCAGTGAATAGATGAATTGACCGGAAATTGCACCAAAAGGTGAATATTACATCCGGGGTTAATTCAGAGGTCAGTGATTAACCCCTAAAGAGATGGACCACAACTCTTATCGCTGCTAGCACACCGCTTTATTTGCAAACATCTGGATTTTTGGTCATTTTTTTTGCAGTCACATAGTGCACCGGCTGACTCCTGTCCCGCTCCATTAACCCCTTACTCCCACTGACTTCTCTTTTGTTCTGCTCTCTTATCTGGCTGTGTTTTACTTTGGGAACTATTCTCCAGTCTGCCCAATAAACCCACTAAGCAATGATCCCCATTGACACATGGACACATGCTGGCCAAATGGAGACACGTGGTGGAGGGATTAAGGGGGGGGGGGTGATCAGCAGCCCACCACCTTGTAGATCCCTGGGAAACCCTGCCCTCCATCCTGACACCAGCCCATTGATCTTGAGTGACAAAAGTGGGTGGGCAACATGGAGAAGGCATATAAAGGTGGTCTTAGTCTGGAAAGACCCCATAGAACACCTCAGCCATGCCTGATATGGACTGTACTGACTCTTACCCTTCCAGAAAGGTAAGATTAACCCAATCAGACCCTTCTGGACTCTGCCTAACCTTTTAATATATAGTTTAATATTATTATATGCAGTCCAAAGCAATATGTCAGGCTCATATATTGTTATCCAATGGTTTTTTTTCTATATTTTAGGATTTTTTCCCCTTTAATAAGTGTTCTTCAATTAAAAAATAATTGCTCTCATCTGAATTTTGAACAAAATTGATTTTATGTGTTTTTCTAATAGTTTTTTTTGGGTGTGTGTGTGTATAATAAATTAAATAAAATACAGCCAAGATCCAAAAATATTCCTCCAAAATATACAGCTCTTGGAACTTAAATTTAATATATATATATTCTATTTATTTATTTATATATATATATATTATTTAATTTAGCTATTTTACCGAGTTTTTTTTTTTTTGCACAGAAATCCAGTTGCATATGGATTTTATTTCTATTTGGACCCTGAAAATCATTAAAATATTAGTGTGGTTACAGTATTGGTTTTTACAGCTGTTTTGTGTCTGGATTTTCATTTTGGATACTGGAAACAAGGAGTTATTTATTGCCTGGTACTTATAATAGACATGCGTAAACAATTGCAAAAAAAAAAAATCACATAATTTCTTCATGAGATACTAAACCTGATCAATGTACACTGAAAACTACAAAAGCACCTACTGACCTCGTGCCACCTTTTTTAAAATAAAAGCTAAGCAAATAAATAAAGAATAATCCAGTTGTATTAAACCAGAATCTTTTTCTTGCTTATATTTATTTGCAAAAGACCATTTGAGCCAAATATATTTAGATCTGTTACTTTTATTTATTTTATAACAATTTACCTTTTTATTAAGACTGAAATACTGGTAACTTTAAAAAAAAAAAAAAAAAAAAATACTGCCAAATGTATTAGAGAAATACCTTTTTTTTTTTTATTTCTTTTTTTTTGCTTACATTTACGCCGAATCGTCTTTACCAAATATATCGGGATCTCTTTTTTTGTATTTAATTTATTTTCTAACAATTTCCAGAAATATTATCATTTAACCCAGGACATACTTGAAAATGATAGAAATCTCAATGTATCCTTCCTGGTAAAATACTTTATAAATAAATAATACATTATTTTTTATAATTATCATTTCTAAGCCTAAAATCCAGGTAAATATATATATATTTTTTTTTAAAAAATCTACCAAAAAACCTAATTGCATTAAAGCAGAATTTTTATATTTATTTTTTTTGCTTCTATTTATTTGTTAAAGAGCCGACTGTATCAGGATCTGTTTCTTTACGTGATTTATTTTCTAACAATTTCCAAAAGTTTTTATTTTATTTAAATCATAAAATCCAGGGAAAATAAAATAAAAAAAATCCTGGTGCCAGATGCATTTTTATGTGTTGTTTCTCAAGTTCTTGGTAAATCAATGCATATTGTTTTGTATTTTAAGGTGTGAATTTTTATGAATTCCCTCATAGGGAGGCTTTGTCTCTATAACTCTATACCCTACTAAAATGGTGTACGGCTTGAAGGAGAAAAGTTACCAGGAAAGGCTTAATGATCTTAACATGTACAGCTTGGAAAAAAGACGAGACAGAGGAGATATGATAGAAACATTTAAATACGTAAAGGGAATCCACAAGGTAGAGGAAGGGAGTATATTTAAAAGGAAACAAAGTAGCAAAACAAGAGGACATAGTCTTAGATTAGAGGGGTAAAGGTTTAAAAGTAACATCAGAAAGCATTATTTTACTGAGCGGGTGGTGGATACATGGAACAGTCTTCCAGTAGAAGTGGTAGAGGCCAAAACAGTAATTGAATTTAAGCAAGCATGGGATAGGCATAAGGCTATCCTAAACAAAAGATAAATCCAGGTAAAGTATCCATGTAATTGGGCAGACTAGATGGGCCGAAAGGTTCTTATCTGCCGACATTTTTCTATGTTTCTATGTTTCTACCCCTGTGTGATCACATGTGGAATGTAGGTACAAACTAACAAAACACATGGTGTAAAGCCTAATGAATGGGTTAATTTATTAATGTGGGAGTCGCGCATTTTAGATTATTTGTGTTTTTTTTTTTTTTTTTTTTATTCCCCCTCCCTTAATTAACGACCGAATTATCCTCCATTATCTATGATGGCTGCGGTACATGTTTTTAACCCATCTACATATTGGGACGCGGCTTCATTGTTCATCCAAAATATAACATGTGGGCTTAGATCGCAAGCTCTTGCGCAGGGTCCTTTTTTTTTCTTCTTCCTCCCTTTTTCCCCATATCGTTCTCAGTATGTTTAACTTGTCGATGTGGTTTGTTCTGTTCTAACCCATTTAGTTGGTGCCATATAAATACATTCAGGGTTTTTCAAAGAGAGGTGAAAAGCAGGAGAATGACTGAAGAATGGAAAATTTTAGGTCACAATAGCTGATTTGGAAAGTGAGATGAATGGGAGAATTTTTCTGGTTTGGCTATTTTGACCTAGAATTTTCACTTCTCCAGTCATTCTCCTGCTTTTCACCTCTCTCTGAATAACCCTGTATGCCTCCTTTGTATCGGGGGGTCACCCGCGACGGAATTCGTGTTTATTTGCACGCATAATGATATCCCACGCAAACCCAATCCGACAGTCGCGTACTCCCATCTGCCTAGAGTCTGGGGAACCGTTGTTAACCCTTTGGCTACCAAGTGCTTTTGCAGTAGTGCAATTTTCTTTAAAATCCTTTAAAGTGGTAGTTGCCCCCCTGGGCCGCTCGTATGCAAGGCCTGTGACTCAGATTCTGATTATTATTATCAGGCCTCAAAATTTCCACTCGCCTACTAGCATTTGGCGAGTGGAAATTACACACGGGCGAGTGGTAATGCAGATGCAGGCAGGGCAGGATAAGGGGTTAGGTGGGGCAACTAGTGGCGAGTAATTCTTAAGGTCTGGCTAGTAGCTTGGGACTTGAAATTTTGAACCCTGTTATCATCATTTTATGGCGCCAACAGTTTCCGCAGCGCTTTACAATAACCAAAAGGGAACACGATACAGATAAACGGACATAGGATGCAAATACAAGGTGTAGAGAGCCGTGCTCATAGGAGCTTACAGTCTACAGTCATAACCCCATGATTCTTCTGGAAGGCATAAAAAAAAGACAAAATAATCCTATAATATCAATAGTTAGAATTTGTGGCTACGTGTGTGTGCATATATATATATATATAATCAATTCTATGGGGGAAAAATGGCATACTGTGTATGGAAATGGGGTTTAATGAGTTTCTTTGGGTAAACAATGGGCTGTTGGCCTGTACTTGCCCCAGGCCAACACTTAACAAGCCCACTACTGCCTACACACAACCATGTGCATGTGGTGCATTTAGGCCTTATGAACTGGATTTGGCAGACAAAGGGCTCCCTCTAGTGTTCAGTGCCAGAATAGCACTAAAGCTGAGGAATGTCTGGCCAGGGAGATTTATAATAAACTGGCTGTCCACTGGGTCCGTATTTGTGCGATGGTGCGATCATCCAATATCGTCTGAAGTCGTCCGACTGATCCTACAACATGCAGGTGAATCAGTCCTCTTCCACTGTATCCGAACACCGATAGACAATTTCAGATGATTTTATGCGATTACAACAAGTTAGCGATCCTTTCAATTTTCAGGGGGTTTGGTCGTATGAAATCGGAAGATCTGCTACAATTTACATGAAAAAATTATTTGTATAGTTAAAATGCCGTGCAGGGAAATTTCCTCATAGAGAAGTGAATCCGTGCAAAGCCAACGAATTCAATTCAACGAAAAAAATTCTATATATTTTTTATTCAACTGTTTATACTGTGGCAATATATCCATGTATGAGCTGGGGGCAATATATCCATGTGTGAGCTGGGGGCAATACATCCATGTATGAGCTGGGGGCAATATATCCATGTGTGAGCTGGGGGCAATATATCCATGTATGAGCTGGGGGCAATATATCCATGTTTTTTAATCTGCAGCAAAAAGCCTTTTTATTTATTAATTATTAGATTTTTTTTAGGTATTCTGGATTTTTTAGCCAAAATTTTGGGTTCCTATTTTTTTTCTTTTAAAAAAAAGACCAGGCTTTTTTTCCTCTCGCTGAACGTGTCTTTTTTTGTACAGCGCTGTGGATTGTGCTGGCGCTTAAGAAATAATAGCTTTTGTAGATTGAGTTAGAATTACAATTATTTTAAAAGCACCAACATATGCATTACAATGTAACTACATGACCCACCATTGTGACATGTTAAAAGAGCTAAACTGGCCATCGCTGGAGTCTAAGGCTGGTGTCAGACGAGCGTAGTGTTCACGTCCGTGATTGCGCCTAAAAGTACGTCCGTGATAGCATGAAAGAAAGCCCATTGGAGCCTGACACATGAAGTACGTCCGCACTGAACTGCGGACGCACAACGGCCGCTGCAAACGGACGCAAGGCAGGCAAGAACGTAATACTGCTAGAACGGCCGCACAAAGTGCGCCACGTCCACAACGTCCGCATAGCTTTGTGTGTGAGTGATGGAGCATGGTCAGACGGACTGCATTTATACGTCCAGCATTTTTGACGGACAGAATGTTTTTTCATTGTAATTTATTTTTCCCTCCTACATCCGTCAAAAATAACTTCAGTGAAAAAACGGACTGTGTGACCACTACTGCGTCATCCGTACTGACGATGTCCGTACTGCACGGACGTACAGTCCGTAGAAATCACGCTCGTCTGACCCCAGCCTAAAAGCACCCTTCACCTTTCCAACCTGGTGTTTAAGAGCATTTCTGGGAAGCTGCCACCCTACCTGAATAGACTGCTTCCCCCGGCAGTTCCCTCATCCTATAACCTCCGATCCAGGACCAGCACCTTACTTGCAATACCACAATACAAAAAGACAGTGGCTCGATCCTCATTTTCCTACAGAGCACCACAATTATGGAATAATCGCCGAGACACCTTCAAATCTTCCCCCAGTCTAAAGTCACTCAAGAGCTCCTTACTAACATACCTCAATACAGAATGCACCTGTAAACATGTAACATAGTGACTATATACAGAATGCACCTGTAAACATGTAACATAGTGACTATATACAGAATGCACCTGTAAACATGTAACATAGTGACTATATACAGAATGCACCTGTAAACCTGTAACATAGTGACTATATACAGAATGCACCTGTAAACATGTAACATAGTGACTATATACAGAATGCACCTGTAAACATGTAACATAGTGACTATATACAGAATGCACCTGTAAACATGTAACATAGTGACTATATACAGAATGCACCTGTAAACATGTAACACAGGGACTATATACAGAATGCACCTGTAAACATGTAACACAGTGACTATATACAGAATGCACCTGTAAACATGTAACACAGGGACTATATACAGAATGCACCTGTAAACATGTAACACAGTGACTATATACAGAATGCACCTGTAAACATGTAACATAGTGACTATATACAGAATGCACCTGTAAACATGTAACATAGTGACTATATACAGAATGCACCTGTAAACATGTAACACAGTGACTATATACAGAATGCGCCTGTAAACATGTAACAGAGTGACTATATACAGAATGCACCTGTAAACATGTAACACAGTGACTATATACAGAATGCGCCTGTAAACATGTAACACAGGGACTATATACAGAATGCACCTGTAAACATGTAACATAGTGACTATATACAGAATGCACCTGTAAACATGTAACACAGTGACTATATACAGAATGCACCTGTAAACATGTAACATAGTGACTATATACAGAATGCACCTGTAAACATGTAACACAGTGACTATATACAGAATGCACCTGTAAACATGTAACACAGTGACTATATACAGAATGCACCTGTAAACATGTAACACAGTGACTATATACAGAATGCACCTGTAAACATGTAACACAGGGACTATATACAGAATACACCTGTAAACCTGTAACATAGTGACTATATACAGAATGCACCTGTAAACATGTAACACAGGGACTATATACAGAATGCACCTGTAAACATGTAACACAGTGACTATATACAGAATGCACCTGTAAACATGTAACACAGGGACTATATACAGAATGCACCTGTAAACCTGTAACATAGTGACTATATACAGAATGCACCTGTAAACATGTAACATAGTGACTATATACAGAATGCACCTGTAAACATGTAACATAGTGACTATATACAGAATGCACCTGTAAACATGTAACACAGTGACTATATACAGAATGCACCTGTAAACATGTAACACAGGGACTATATACAGAATGCACCTGTAAACCTGTAACATAGTGACTATATACAGAATGCACCTGTAAACATGTAACATAGTGACTATATACAGAATGCACCTGTAAACATGTAACACAGGGACTATATACAGAATGCACCTGTAAACCTGTAACATAGTGACTATATACAGAATGCACCTGTAAACATGTAACACAGGGACTATATACAGAATGCACCTGTAAACATGTAACATAGTGACTATATACATAATGCACCTGTAAACATGTAACACAGTGACTATATACAGAATGCACCTGTAAACATGTAACATAGTGACTATATACAGAATACACCTGTAAACATGTAACACAGTGATTATATACAGAATGCACCTGTAAACATGTAACGTAGTGACTATATACAGAATGCACCTGTAAACATGTAACGTAGTGACTATATACAGAATGCGCCTGTAAACATGTAACACAGTGACTATATACAGAATGCACCCGTAAACCTGTAACACAGTGACTATATACAGAATGCACCTGTAAACCTGTAACATAGTGACTATATACAGAATGCACCTGTAAACATGTAACATAGTGACTATATACAGAATGCACCTGTAAACATGTTACATAGTGACTATATACAGAATGCACCTGTAAACATGTAACATAGTGACTATATACAGAATGCACCTGTAAACATGTAACACAGGGACTATATACAGAATGCACCTGTAAACATGTAACACAGTGACTATATACAGAATGCACCTGTAAACATGTAACACAGGGACTATATACAGAATGCACCTGTAAACCTGTAACATAGTGACTATATACAGAATGCACCTGTAAACATGTAACATAGTGACTATATACAGAATGCACCTGTAAACATGTAACATAGTGACTATATACAGAATGCACCTGTAAACATGTAACATAGTGACTATATACAGAATGCACCTGTAAACATGTAACACAGGGACTATATACAGAATGCACCTGTAAACATGTAACACAGGGACTATATACAGAATGCACCTGTAAACCTGTAACATAGTGACTATATACAGAATGCACCTGTAAACATGTAACATAGTGACTATATACAGAATGCGCCTGTAAACATGTAACATAGTGACTATATACAGAATGCACCTGTAAACATGTAACATAGTGACTATATACAGAATGCACCTGTAAACCTGTAACATAGTGACTATATACAGAATGCACCTGTAAACATGTAACATAGTGACTATATACAGAATGCACCTGTAAACATGTAACATAGTGACTATATACAGAATGCACCTGTAAACATGTAACATAGTGACTATATACAGAATGCACCTGTAAACATGTAACACAGGGACTATATACAGAATGCACCTGTAAACATGTAACACAGTGACTATATACAGAATGCACCTGTAAACATGTAACACAGGGACTATATACAGAATGCACCTGTAAACCTGTAACATAGTGACTATATACAGAATGCACCTGTAAACATGTAACATAGTGACTATATACAGAATGCGCCTGTAAACATGTAACATAGTGACTATATACAGAATGCACCTGTAAACATGTAACATAGTGACTATATACAGAATGCACCTGTAAACATGTAACATAGTGACTATATACAGAATGCACCTGTAAACATGTAACATAGTGACTATATACAGAATGCGCCTGTAAACATGTAACATAGTGACTATATACAGAATGCACCTGTAAACATGTAACATAATGACTATTTCCTACATATTTATTTTCTATTAATCTGTATATTTGTGTTGTTAATATCTTGCATTGTATTTCTGTAACTGTAACAATTCAATGTTCTTGAACCCAGGAAATACTTGAAAACGAGAGAAATCTCAATGTCGTTCCTGGTAAAATCCTTTATAAATAAATAAATAAATAAATATTCCGCAATGCAGTAACATGGGTGAGCAAAAAGCCAGCATAAAATTGACATAAAGGTTAGACACACTTGAACAGTAGGAAAAGAGAGCCCTGCTCAAGAGTTTACAATCCAAGAGAAGTGGGGTGATACAGAGGTGAGGGCAAATATAGAGTATGAGAAGTAATGGGTTGCATGGGGGGCTGGGTGGCAGATAGATCAGGAATGGTACAATGGGGGGATTATGGAGGGAAGGAATTCTATAGATAGGGGGCAACTCGGAAAGTCCTGAAGGAAGGAGTGGGGGGTGGGGCACAAGTATCAGACAGAATAACAAATATAGATACAAGTAAAACACACAGAACCATATGAGAGGAGACCCTGCTCAAGAGCTTACAATCTAAGAGGAGAGGGGGTGACATGCAAGGTGAGGGTAAGTGGCAGAGTATGTGAAGTAGTGGGGTGCAAGTAGGGGCATGAAATGAACAGTGGGGGATTAGGGAGTGAGACGATAGGCTTCTCTAAAGTAAAGTGTCATCAGAGACTTCTTGAAGGACTGGAGTGACGAGTAGAGTCTGATGTTGCTGGGGAGGGAGTTCCATTGAAAGGGGATAGCTTGGGAGAAGTCCTGAAGGCGAGAGTTGGGGGTGCAGGTACGAGGAGACGATAACGTCAGATCATTGGCAGAACAAAATGTTCAGGACAGGATATACCTGCTAATAAGGGAGGAGATGTAGGCAGCGGCGCGGTACTTATTATTATTATTGTCATCATTTATATAGCAGCAACAGTTTCCGCAGCGCTTTACAATAACCAAAGGGAACGAAATACATATAAACGGACATAAGAAGGAAACAAGAGATGGAGAGGGCCCTGCTCATAGGAGCTTACAATCTAGAGGGTTATGGAGAGCTTTGTACGTGAGCGCCAGTATTTTGAATTCGATTCTAAAGGAAACAGGAGCCACTGTAGAGATTGACAGAGGGGTGAGATGTGAGAGGGGGAGGGGAGGTGCGGGATGTGAGGTGTGTCACATGTGCAGTGCGGAATGTGAGGTGAGGTGTATGAGCCTGGCACAGGCATTTATAACCGACTGCAGAGGGAGAATCTGGGATCTCTTAAGGCCAGAGAGAAGGAGGTTACAGTAGTCAAGGAGGGAGATAAAATGCTCATCCAAGCTCTTATTAACAGAATCCTGATTAAGACAGAGGTGGACGCGTGCAATGTTTTTTAGGTGGAAGAAGCAGGATTTGGTTAGTGAGTGAATGTGAGGAGTAAAGGATAGGCACACCGAGGCAGCGAGCCTGAGAGGTAATGGTGGCACCATTCACCTGAAGGGAAATGGGTGCAAGAATGTTGGTTTAGAGAGAGGGAAGATGAGAAGTTCAGTTTTGGAGAGGTTAAGGCCGGGTGCGCACGGGACGTTTTCTTTAACACACATTACGTGCATTAAAGAAAACCAGCGTCGCACTCGACACCTGCCCACCCCCCTCGCGCGATCTTCCATAGGAGGATAGCGCAGCCACGTCGACGCACATCCTAGCGCATCGACAGTGATGATGCGCTAGGATTCGCGTCGACGGGGCTCCGCTATCCTCCTATGGAAGATCGCGCGAGGGGGGGTGGGCAGGTGTCGAGTGCGACGCTGGTTTTCTTTAATGCACGTAATGTGCATTAAAGAAAACGTCCCGTGTGCCCCTGGCCTAAGCTTTAGGAAACGTGAAGTCATCCAGTTGGAAACAGCTGACAGGCAGGCTGTAACACGGTGCAACACGGGAGGACAGAGATCGGGGAGAGGAATGGTAGATTCTGGTGTCGTCAGCATAGAGATGATATTGGAATCCATAGGAAGAGAGGAGGTTGTCCACAGAGGCGGTATAGATCGAGAAGAGTAGGGGACCCAGAACAGAGCCTTAAACTACCCAAATTGAGGAACTGGGGATGAAGAGGCACCAGCGAAGCGAGAGATAGGAAGAGAACCGGGAGAGAGCTTTGTACACGAGGACCAGGATTTTGGATTGAATTTTAGAAGAAACCAGGAGCCATTGTAGAGATTCACAAGAGTGTGGGATGTGAGGTAGATGAATCTGGCAGAGGCGCTCATTACACTGTAGAGGGGTGAGGTGTACAGGAGGTGAGGTAGATGAGTCTGGCAGATGCGCTCATTACACTGTAGAGGGGTGAGGTGTACAGGATGTGAGGTAGAGGAGTCTGGCAGAGGCGCTCATTACACTGTAGAGGGGTGAGAGGTACAGGATGTGAGGTAGAGGAGTCTGGCAGAGGCGCTCATTACACTGTAGAGGGGTGAGAGGTACAAGATGTGAGGTAGAGGAGTCTGGCAGAGGCGCTCATTACACTGTAGAGGGGTGAGAGGTACAGGATATGCGGTGGATGTGTCTGGCAGATGTGTTCATTGCAGACTGTAGAGGGCAGGGACGTGCGGTGAGGTCAGTGGCTGGTGAGGCACTGCCTAGTATCAGAGCCAGATATACACAGATATTAACCTCCCTGCCGGTGATCCCGAGTGTGTCTCGGGGTTAAATTTCACCGCTGAGAGCGATAACCCCAAGACACACTCGGGCAGTATACATCACCTCTCCCTGCGCTCCCTCGCTGATCTCTGCAGTTTCCCCCGGCGATCGCGGCGTTTTACTTCCTGGATTCCTTCTCGTGATGAGGGAACCAGGAAGTAATGAGGTCGCCGGAGGAGGCAGCTGGGGACATCGAGGGAGCGCAGGGAGAGGTGATGTATCCAGCGGCATCCCGAGTGTTGCTAAGGGTTACCGCTTCCAACATAGGAATTTAACCCCGAGCTACACTCGGGATGCCGCTAGGGGCAAAAAAAAAAATAGACCACTTTTAGACGCGGTTTTTCCCAAAAATTAGACCGCCACGGAGGTTAAGTAACTTTCTGCAGTTTGTGTTTAGCTGTAAATTATCTTTTACTCCTTTAATGTACCCACACATATTATATATTTTTCTCGCCATTAAATGTATCCCTCCTGGTAAAATACTTTATAAATAAATAATTGGACTTTCTAAAGATATCATTATTTTCATCATATCATATACTTTACAATTAAAAATAAGTTTTTCTGTGCCTGTGATACTCTGTATCCACCACTAGAGGCAGCAGTGGGAGCAGCTTGTGCCTGTTATGCTCTGTATCCACCACTAGAGGCAGCAGGGGGAGCAGCTTTTGCCTGTCATGCTCTGTATCCACCACTAGAGGCAGCAGTGGGAGCAGCTTGTGCTTGTCATGCTCTGTATCTGACACTAGAGGCAGCAGGGGGAGCAGTTTGTGCCTGTCATGCTCTGTATCTGACACTAGAGGCAGCAGGGGGAGCAGTTTGTGCCTGTCATGCTCTGTATCTGTCACTAGAGGGAGCAGTGGGAGCAGCTTGTGCCTGTCATGCTCTGTATCCACCACTATAGGCAGCAGTGGGAGCAGCTTGTGCCTGTCATGCTCTGTATCTGACACTAGAGGCAGCAGGGGGAGCAGTTTGTGCCTGTCATGCTCTGTATCTGTCACTAGAGGGAGCAGTTGGAGCAGCTTGTGCCTGTCATGCTCTGTATCCACCACTAGAGGCAGCAGTGGGAGCAGCTTGTACCTGTCATGCTCTGTATCTGTCACTAGAGGGAGCAGTGGGAGCAGCTTGTGCATGTCCTGGTAAACCCCAGATCAATCAGGCTTTCGTCCAAACCATTCAACTACAACTGCCCTTTTAAAAGTTTGTAATGATATCCAAGCTGGGATGGAACAAGGAAATCTAACTGGAGCCATCTTCCTTGATTTTGCCAAGGCTTTTGACACAGTAGACCATGGCATCCTATTACAAAAGCTTAAGAACTCTGGTATTGGTGATAGTACGTTAACCTGGTTCCAATCCTATGTGTCTGATAGGTCTCAATTTGTGTCCATTTCTGACAGCACTTCCCTTCCCCTCCCAGTCACGTGTGGTGTACCACAAGGCTCGATACTTGGCCCCCTGCTATTCACAATATTCATAAACGATCTGCCCAATGTCTGCAAAGCTTCAACTGTACACATGTAAACAGATGACACTGTAATCTATACCAGCAAACCAAATCTCCGGCAGCTGGAGGCCGTGCTGCAAGAACAATTCACAGAGGTAGAAAAGTGGATCACAAATAACAAACTTTTTCTAAATACTGACAAAACTGTTACAATGCTCTTTGGAACAAAACCTAAACTACACAAATTGCAAACACCCCATCTACATGTCAGGACAAAATCAAATGGCACGCTGACCACAGTCACTTCTCTCAAATACCTAGGTATGTGGTTAGACCCAAATCTATCTTTTGGCCCCCACATCGAAAAACTCTCATCTAAACTTTACCCCAAACTAGGTGCCCTGTACAAAAACAAATCCTGCCTGAGCCCCGCGGTAAGAAAGCAGATTGTACAACAAATGCTTATGCCAGCCATTGAATATGGAGATGTAGTGTATGCAGCCGCCCCGCAAACACACCTTCAGAAACTTACTACATTGTATAACTCATTCTGTCGCTTTGTGCTACAATGTAACTACATGACCCACCATTGTGACATGTTAAAAGAACTAAACTGGCCATCACTGGACTCTAGACGCACCCTTCACCTTTCCAACCTGGTGTTTAAGAGCTTTTCTGGGAAGCTACCACCCTACCTGAATATGCTGCTTCCCCCGGCAGTTCCCTCATCCTATAACCTCAGATCCAGGACCAGCACCTTACTTGCAATACCGCAATACAAAAAGAAAATGGCTCGATCCTCATTTTCCTACAGAGCACCGCAAATATGGAATAACCTCCCAGACACCGTCAAATCTTCCCCCAGTCTAAAGTCCCTTAAGACTTCCCTATTAACATACCTCAATACAAAATGCACCTGTAAACATGTAACATAATGACTTTATTTCCTCCATATTTATTTTTCAGTTAATCTGTAAATTTGGTCTTGTGTTAATTTCTTGCATTTTACTATTTTGTATTTCTGTAACCACTCAATGTTCTCGAACCCAGTACATACTTGAAAACGAGAGAAATATCAATGTATCCTTCCTGGTAAAATCCTTTTATAAATAAATAAATAAATAAAAATAAAAATGTCATGCTCTGTATCTGTCACTAGAGGGAGCAGTTGGAGCAGCTTGTGCCTGTCATGCTCTGTATCCACCACTAGAGGCAGCAGTGGGAGCAGCTTGTACCTGTCATGCTCTGTATCTGACACTAGAGGCAGCAGGGGGAGCAGTTTGTGCCTGTCATGCTCTGTATCTGACACTAGAGGCAGCAGGGGGAGCAGTTTGTGCCTGTCATGCTCTGTATCTGTCACTAGAGGGAGCAGTTGGAGCAGCTTGTGCCTGTCATGCTCTGTATCTGTCACTAGAGGGAGCAGTGGGAGCAGTTTGTGCATGTCATGCTCTGTATCTGTCACTAGAGGGAGCAGTTGGAGCAGCTTGTGCCTGTCATGCTCTGTATCCACCACTAGAGGCAGCAGTGGGAGCAGCTTGTACCTGTCATGCTCTGTATCTGACACTAGAGGCAGCAGGGGGAGCAGTTTGTGCCTGTCATGCTCTGTATCTGACACTAGAGGCAGCAGGGGGAGCAGTTTGTACTTGTCATGCTCTGTATCTGTCACTAGAGGGAGCAGTTGGAGCAGCTTGTGCCTGTCATGCTCTGTATCCACCACTAGAGGCAGCAGTTGGAGCAGCTTGTGCCTGTCATGCTCTGTATCTGACACTAGAGGCAGCAGGGGGAGCAGTTTGTGCCTGTCATGCTCTGTATCTGTCACTAGAGGGAGCAGTTGGAGCAGCTTGTGTCTGTCATGCTCTGTATCTGTCACTGGAGGAAGCAGTGGGAGCAGCTTGTGCCTGTCATGCTCTGTATCCACCACTAGAGGCAGCAGAGGGTGCAGCTTGTACTTGTCATGCTCTGTATCTGTCACTAGAGGCAGCAGGGGGTGCAGCTTGTACCTGTCATGCTCTGTATCTGTCACTAGAGGGAGCACTTGGAGCAGCTTGTACCTGTCATGCTCTGTATCTGTCACTAGAGGCAGCAGGGGGAGCAGCTTGTGCCTGTCATGCTCTGTATCTGTCACTAGAGGCAGCAGGGGGAGCAGCTTGTGCCTGTCATGCTCTGTATCTGTCACTAGAGGCAGCAGGGGGTGCAGCTTGTACTTGTCATGCTCTGTATCTGACACTAGAGGGAGCTGCTTGGGCCTGTCATACTCTGTATCTGTATGATCTCCCAAATGAGGCTGGAGTATCCCTTTAACCTGATCACAGTAGTGAATGGGTTAATTAATTCTAATGGACTGGGTTGATCTTTGCATAACAAGTGGAGCCTCACATTTGAACGTTGCCTAAGGCAGGGATGTCAAACTCACAGCCCTCCAGATGTTAATGCCTACAATTCCCAGAATTCTTTGACTGCAATAGATAGCCGGGGAATCATGGGAGTAGTAGTTCACAAACATCAGGGTGTCCGGAGTTTGACAGCCATGAGATGAACGCAGTGATCATGTCAGTGTCACCGCACAGTTTAACATGTAGAGACCCACACACGAAGTGCGTCAGCACCGAACTGCGCACGCACATCGAACGTGGCAAACGGATGCAAGTTAGGCAAGAACGTAAAACCGCTAGACGGACGTGCAGAGTGCGCCATGTCCGCGGAGCGTTCTGTGTGAGTGATGAGATGTCAGACGCAGCGCATTTGCGACATCCAGCACCTTGACGCACACAATGGCTTTTCATATCCTTTTCAATTTTGTATAATTTTTCATAATAATTTTATTTCCCATGATTCCCTTTTTTTTCCCGACGTCCGTCAAAAAAAATGGACCGTGTGGTGTCTACAGTATCTTCCGTCAGTACGTCTGTCCGTTATGCACGCACACAGAGTGCACTCAGACTGCGTTCATCTGACATTAGCCTTAGGCTACACAATCACCAGGAAGCCTCTGCTTATATGTCCCGTCCCTTTGCCCCCCCCTCCCGTATATTCCCTTTTGTTGCACTTTACATGATGTCACTGGATAAAGCATCGCACCGGATTGGAGGCAGAATTGTGTAAATGGTGCGGATGGTCCTTTAAAGGGCCACAACCTCCAAAGAAATTATGATTTCCTTATTGTGTGTATTTGATGTCGCTGATATACATGTGTTTGTTTTTCTCTTGTATGTTTAGTTAAGAAAATATCTTCCTCTATATGTGTCACTGGGTGCATCCATTGTGTGATATTTTCCTCTATATGTGTCACTGGGTGCATCCATTGTGTGATATTTTCCTCTATATGTGTCACTGGGTGCATCCATTGTGTGATATTTTCCTCTATATGTGTCGCTGGGCGCATCCATTGTGTGATATTTTCCTCTATATGTGTCACTGGGTGCATCCATTGTGTGATATTTTCCTCTATATGTGTCACTGGGTGCATCCATTGTGTGACATTTTCCTCTATATGTGTCGCTGGGCGCATCCATTGTGTGATATTTTCTTCTATATGTGTCACTGGGCGCATCCATTGTGTGATATTTTCCTCTATATGTGTCACTGGATGCATCCATTGTGTGATATTTTCCTCTATATGTGTCACTGGGCGCATCCATTGTGTGATATTTTCCTCTATATGTGTCACTGGGTGCATCCATTGTGTGATATTTTCCTCTATATGTGTCACTGGGCGCATCCATTGTGGGATATTTTCCTCTATATGTGTCACTGGGCGCATCCATTGTGTGATATTTCCTCTATATGTGTCACTGGGCGCATCCATTGTGTGATATTTTCCTCTATATGTGTCACTGGCTGCATCCATTGTGTGATATTTTCCTCTATATGTGTCACTGGGTGCATCCATTCTGTGATATTTTGTGTTGTAACCCTCCCCCCGTATCTTTCCATCACTTGCTCCTCACTCTGTGGCTTTGTCCATAGAATGGACTGAATGAGTCAGTCACCGACTAACGTCATTGTATTGTGTGGGCTGTATTCAAAGGACATCACCAGGGGTAGATTAGAAGTATTTTAAGCTCCCTGTCATATCTCATTCAGCTGCCAGCTCTTATCCCAGCTTGGAGAGCAATAGACCCCCTGCAGCTTTATCTAAACAGTCACTCCTCCATCTCATTAAACTGTTTTCTACTGTAAATTAGATAAGCCACAGAAGTAAAGAACAACCTTTGTTAAATGTTGCCTCATGGGGAAAAAAAATCAACAAAATGGAAACAGGAGATACATTTTTTTTCCTTTCTACAAGCAATTACTTCAAAGAAAAAATATAACATTGTCTGCTTTGTAAGGTGTTTTATAATGTGTTTTTTGTTTGTATTGCACAAGTAATCTATTTACAGCTTACACAAGCGTTAGTGTCCCTTTAGAGCTAGATATTTCCCATGGTGCACCTAATTTTTGCATGCTGATGTGTTGTAGCACATGAAAATGTCCCCCTGTGGTATGTGGAATTCATCTCCTCTTCTGAATTCATTCCCTCCTGCAGCGCATGAGTTCTACTTCCTGTAAGGATAGGGTCACACATTGGCCATGTTTTCCTAATCACCAATTACTAGTTGAATCATAGGGAGCACAAGTAAAAGTGCTGCCCTACAACATGTGTAATTCATATGCTACAGAAAGCAAATCAGGATAGGTCACCTGGGATTTCTTACCTGCCGCATATGGATTCTACATGCTGCGAGGCAGGGCCGGCACAAGCCACTGTGCTGCCTGGAGCCAAGGATAAATTGCTGCAACCCCCCCCCCAAAAAAAACATGGGGTGTGTATGTGCATATCAGAGGTCTACAGCAATAAAACTCACACACACACACCCACATACAGACACCCACACACACACACACCCACTTACAGACACCCACACACACACACACCCACATACAGACACCCACGTACAGACACCCACACACACTCTCACACACAAACTTGCCCACACAGCCCTGGTCCAGACCCGTCTCAGGGCCACTGTACACAGCCCAGACTCAGAGGACCAGTCGCCGCCCTGCTGGAGGGTTGGTTGGATGTCGGGCCTAGTCAAGGCCTGGTACCAGCCCGCTGGTTGGACCCAGCCCTGCCGGTGGCCCGCTGGTTGGACATCACATACAAAGTGCTGTCTGGAGCTGATGCACCACCCGGCTCCATGGACAGGCCCTGCTGCGGGGTGGCATTTTTCATGCACTGCCCATCGGCATGAATAAATTATGTGTCCATGAAAACATGGCCGATCTGGCAACCTTAGTAAGGGAGCATGTCCCTATGCCACCTGTATTCATATATCTGATGCAGAGACAGGTTGTGGAAGAATTACTTATTCTCTTAATTCGCCGGTACAGCATCTGCAGCTGCACTCCAGCTCAGGAACTGACATCAACCTCTGACCCAGAAACACTATTTATATTAACAGACTACAGGTAACACAACTATGCCATCTAGTGGTAGATAAGCATAACACTATGATCTACTACACCCCCTTCCCTCTGATAACACTAGTTTCAAACATGCAATCCCCATGTCAATAGGCACACAAAAACTTCTACTAAAGTTGGGACTTCGGGTAGACTACCTCCATGTCAGTGAGTCCCAGGACGCATTCTTGTCCTGTGGCTGGGGAACTCACTACTAAACTAAGCATAATCCTGCAGGTAATTTGGTGCTTTCTTTGGTCTGGTGGATCTCCTTAACTCTTTGCTGCTTTTTCACACCTGGAGACTCTGATAACTTTTCCATGGTAAGCTCTCCCTACGTCTGCGCCCCTTTTACCGTCTTCTGCAAGTAGAACATCAGAAGGGGGTGCCAGCTGCTTTCTATTTTGCATTAACTGGTCCCCCAAACCCGGCGGTGTCCCTGGAGATACAATATGTCTAGTTCTCACCTGGTCTATACGACAATGCACAATCTGGACATTGCCAAGTGCGACTGTGCGACACAGGTCCCGTCTACTTCTGAACTGTCCCTGGAATCCAGGTAGGTCCCACACCCAAATTTCTAGTGTAAACTTTGTCACCTTCCATCAGATGTCTCTTCTAAGCATGTTGATCACGATCAAGCTTTTGTTTCAACTGTTTTTCCTGCATCTGACCTTTAAAATCTGGATGTATTAGGTCCAAGGTGGAATGCAATTTTCTCCACATAACAGCTCTGCAGGTTTTTTTCTTTGCCCCAGCCAGTGCACATTACTATGAGATTTAATGCTGTGGAGTTCAGTGATACCCTCATACACAGCACACATTACTGTGGAGCTCTGTGACAGCCTAATAAACACTGCACATTACTGTGGAGCTCTGTGATGAGCAGTGTGTATGAGGGTATCTCAGAGCTCCACAGTAATGTTCATTGTTTATGAGGGTGTCACAGAGCTCCACAGTAATGTTCAGTGTTTATGAGGGTGTCACAGAGCTCCACAGTACATACTGCACATTACTGTGGAGCTCTGTGACAGCCTCATAAACACTGCACATTACTGTTGAGCTCTGATGTGCAGTGTGTATGAGGGTCTCACAGAGCTCCACAGTAATGCGCACTGTTTATGAGGGGGTCAGAGAGCTCACCAGTTAACACTGCACATTAATGTGGAGCTTCTGACACCCATACAACACTGCACATTATGGGGGTGTCACAGAGCTCAACAGTAAAGTGCAGTGTTTGAGGGTGTCACAGAGCCTCCACAGTAATAAAACTTAATGTATTGTACCAATACCAATTTATTCAGCCCCAACCCCCAGCACATCAATTTATTCAGCCCCAACCCCCCAGCACATCAATTTATACAGCCCCCAACCCCCAGCACATCAATTTATTCAGCCCCAACCCCCCAGCACATCAATTTATTCAGCCCCAACCCCCCCAGCACATCAATTTATACAGCCCCAACCCCCCAGCACATCAATTTATTCAGCCCCAACCCCCCAGCACATCAATTTATTCAGCCCCAACCCCCCCAGCACATCAATTTATTCAGCCCCAACCCCCCCAGCACATCAATTTATTCAGCCCCAACCCCCAGCACATCAATTTATTCAGCCCCAACCCCCATCCCATCAATTTATTCAGCTCCAACCCCCCAGCAACATCAATTTATTCAGCCCCACCCCCAGCACATCAATTTATTCAGCCCCAACCCCCATACCATCAATTTATTCAGCTCCAACCCCCCCAGCAACATCAATTTATTCAGCCCCAACCCCCATAGCACATCAATTTATTCAGCCCCAACCCCCAGCACATCAATTATTCAGCCCCAACCCCCATCCCATCAATTTATTCAGCTCCAACCCCCCCAGCAACATCAATTTATTCAGCCCCAACCCCCAGCACATCAATTTATTCAGCCCCAACCCCCATACCATCAATTTATTCAGCTCCAACCCCCCAGCAACATCAATTTATTCAGCCCCAACCCCCATAGCACATCAATTTATTCAGCCCCAACCCCCAGCACATCAATTTATTCAGCCCCAACCCCCAGCACATCAATTTATTCAGTCCCAACCCCCCCAGCACATCAATTTATTCAGCCCCCAACCCCCAGCACATTATTATTATTATTATTATTATTATTGTCATCATTTATATAGCGCCAACAGTTTCCGCAGCGCTTTACAATAACCAAAGGGAACAGCACACATTACTGTGGAGCTCTGTGATGAGCAGTGTGTATGAGGGTATCTCAGAGCTCCACAGTAATGTTCATTGTTTATGAGGGTGTCACAGAGCTCCACAGTAAATACTGCACATTACTGTGGAGCTCTGTGATGTGCAGTGTGTATGAGGGTGTCAGAGCTCTACAGTAATGTGCAGTGTTTATGAGGGTGTCACAGAGCTCCACAGTACATACTGCACATTACTGTGGAGCTCTGTGATAGCCTCATAAACACTGCACATTACTGTCGAGCTCTGATGTGCAGTGTGTATGAGGGTCTCACAGAGCTCCACAGTAATGCGCACTGTTTATGAGGGGGTCAGAGAGCTCACCAGTTAACACTGCACATTACTGTGGAGCTTCTGACACCCATACAACACTGCACATTATGGGGGGTGTCATAGAGCTCCACAGTAAAGTGCAGTGTTTGAGGGTGTCACAGAGCCTCCACAGTAATAAAACTTAAAGGGACACTCTACTCAAAAAATCACCCCCCTTTTTTTATCCTAACCTAAAAAAAAGAAAAAAATCTAAAGATTTATTAAGGGAATAGGGTCCCTTAATAAATCTTTAAATTTTTTTCTTTTTTTTTAACTGTAATACTTACCCTAAAATCCACTTCTTTCCAGCGGCGTCTTTTTTTTTTTTTATACTCCCCTCCCTCCTCTTCCGCTCCCGTCCTTCTTCATGCTTCTTGGCTTCTGGTTTACGTGAGAAGCGCGCATGCGCGCCTCTCACATAAGCCAGCCAATCGGCAGGCTTCCTCCCGGCTTCCTCTGAGGATTAGTGTTGCGCTCAAGAGGATGCGCGCAACACTAACCCTCAGAGGGAGCCGCCAGCTTCTGCGGGGAGTAGGAGACGTCATCGCGCTGAAAGCGCAATGACATCTCCTACTCGGCAAAAGTCGGCAGAAGCGGGAAATATGATTCCCGCTCTGCTGACTGACAGCTGGGAGGGCGGAGTAAACTCCTCTCTCAGCTGTTTTCAGCTTTTTCAGCTGAATTGCCGAGCGGAGGGAGGGGGACAGAGGGCGGCATACTCCGGGCATCATGACCACCTAAAATAGCTTAGGTGGTCATGTTGCCTAGAGTGTCCCTTTAATGTATTGTACCAATACCAATTTATTCAGCCCCAACCCCCCAGCACATCAATTTATAGAGCCCCCAACCCCCCAGCACATCAATTTATACAGCCCCCAACCACCAGCACATCAATTTATACAGCCCCCAACCCACCAGCACATCAATTTATACAGCCCCCAACCCACCAGCACATCAATTTATACAGCCCCCAACCCCCCAGCACAGCAATTTATTCAGCCCCAACCCCCCAGCACATCAACTTATTCAGCCCCAACCCCCAGCACATCAATTTATAGAGCCCCCAACCCCCCAGCACATCAATTTATTCAGCCCCCAACCCCCAGCACATTATTATTAGTATTATTATTATTGTCATCATTTATATAGCGCCAACAGTTTCTGTAGCGCTTTACAATAACCAAAGGGAACGAAATACATATAAGCGGACATAAGATGGAATAAAGAGGTGTAGAGGGCCCTGCTCATAGGAGCTTACAGTCTAGGGGAGTCCGTACATCAATTTATACAGCCCCAACCCACTAGTACATCAATTTATACAGCCCCAACCCACTAGTACATCAATTTATCCAGCCTCAACCCCCCCCCCAGCACTCAATTTATTTACAGCAAAAGCCTGCATACCTTGTGGATGCCCAGGCCCGGTGGTGGGTGCCGGTGGGAGAGAGACATCTTGGCAGGAAGGAGGAGGCATCCGGCCCACACATATGCCTAATCCCAGGCTGCATGTGTGTGTGGGGGCGCCCTGTGTCCTAATCAGAGGGAGCCGGCCATCGGCACCCGCTGATGACATCACGCGTGCCATGTGACCTGATCAGCGGGGGCCGACGGCTGGCCAGCACCCTCTGATCAGGTCATAGGGCTCTCCGGATAGGGCTCTCCGGATGCTGGCCGCCCTCTTCAGTTGGCCTAGGCTGCCTTGCTGGGCGGCTGACTCTGTCGGCTGGCTGACCGGCAAGGGAGGCTGGCTGGCCGATGACCAATCCGGGCCTGCCTGTAACGAAAGAACGCTCTAGCCAGCCTGACCTCAATGGAATCTCCTGAACTTTGTTTTTATATCAGGCCTTTAAATGTCAGGCCTTTAAAAGGTACACCTCTATCCATTTAGAGTAAGCATCCACCAAAACTAAAAACCTCTTAACCAACCACAGGCCAGCATAATCAATGTGAATTCTTCTCCATGGGAGGTTTGGTATTTCCCGAGGATGTAAAGGTGCACACTGGGGAGAATTTCGATTTTCTTGGCACAAGGTGCAAGTTTTCACCATTCCTTCTATATCGGCTTCTATATCGGCATCCATCTTCGGCCACCACATAGCTCCGCACCAGTCCTTTCATCCTGATTATGCCTGGGTGATTGGTGTGTAAGTGTTTCAGTAGGTCTGTATGGCCTGGGGATGGAAGGACTAGGGCACCCCACAAGACACAACCTGCCTGCACACGAAGTTCCTCTTTCCTCAATAGTGCATGCAATGGTTTTAGTAACGTAGACAAACTTGGTAGGAATTTGTGGTAATAGTTCAATAGGCCCAAGCAAGCCTTTAGTTCACTCACAGACTGCAGTGTGGGCGCTTCTTGTATGGCCTGGACCTTTTCCACAACTGGCTGCACACCTGCAGCACTGATCTTGTGACCCAGAAAAAACACTTCCCTTCCCAAGGAACTCACACTTACTCCTTTTCAGTCAGTCCACTTTTTTTTAATTTTTTTTAGCCGACGCAAAACCTCCTTCAGATTTCTTTTTTTTTTTTTTCAATTAATATTTTATTTAGATAGATTCAGGCATCAGGACAAAAATACAATTGACAGAGAACGATAGCGGCCAGGACAGCTGCCACCACAAACAGAAATGGCAACGTGACAAAATTGAACGAATTATGCATTACACAAATCTTGTAAAACAGTAGTATGAGACGGGGTTAGCAGAGGCGGATTCGACAGTGAGCGAGTTAAGAACCAGGTAGTAAGCCCGAAATCTGAACGAAGTTTAATGAGAACAGGGTCCGGAAAACAGACCATTAAATCGTGCCAAATATTAAAAAATTTCTGAACTCTGGACTCCTTGTCCAAACTCGCCTGCACCCAGTCATGTTGGAATATGGCATAGAGGCGGGAATAAAACATACCAAAAGTAGGGGTAGTAGGGAATATCCAGTGACCCAGAATGGCCTTCTTTGCTACGGCTGAAAGAAGACCCAGAACCCAGAAGTACCTTTTGTGCGCTAGGCATGGCATACGTTGCATTACAAGGAAGAATGTTGAATAAAGTCCAGTCCGGGGAGGAGGGCACCCGAAGCTTCAGGACATGCGTCCCAAACCATAGGATAGCATCCCAAAAAAGAGCAATAACTGGGCAGGACCATAGAGAGTGAAACAGGTTTGCATTGGCATGAAGGCATTTCAAACAGTGACCAGAACTCTGCGGGGTAATAAGGGACAATCGATCGGGGGCTATGTACGCTCCATGCAGTATCTTGTACAACATCTCCCAGTATTGGGCTGACGGGATCTGTTTACGCGATTTGGTTGTAGCAGATATGAGAGAGAAGGGCGATTGGGACGGGAGGTGTACACACCAGTCGGCCAGGCCTGTGTTAGCCGATGACCAATCAAATTGCGGTCTGATAAGCGGGCGAAAGGCTGTTATGGATGGGGATAACACCATTATTTTATCTAGTGGGTTACTAAAATCTGTTGACCGTAGATCTGATACTTGAGACGAGACAAAAGCCGATAATTGAAGGTAGAAAACCTGATGCAGATACACTGGGGCTATCAATTCGCAAAAATTCTCATACGAGGGAAGCGTACGGGAGGGTTGAAACAGAAGGTGTCTAAATTGTGTGAGACCTTTACACGCCAGTAACCGAAAAACCGGAGCTGCCGAACCATTCTGAAAAGCAGGGTTATTTAGCCAGGATTGAAACACAGAGGACTTGTAAGACAAGCCCAGCACCTTGCGAGCCCTGCACCAAACGGATCACCCTATCATCAGCAGTGGATTCGATTTTAAGGAAGGGGGTAACAGGGAGGGGGGCAGGCGAAGAAAAGCCGACAGTGATATCGGGCTGGCCATAGCACAATCGAGGGCACAATCGGTGAATCTGGAGGAGTCAGTGAGCCAATCTGAGACTAGTCGATATAACGCAGCTTTATTATAGGAGTGGACATCATGCAAATTTAGACCCCCCTGATTATGTGGGAGCTGGAGCTTGCAGAGTGCTACGCGCGTTCTCCTCCATCCCAAATAAATTTAGAAAACAAGGAGTGTACAAGTGAAATATCACGACTCGTCAGCAAGATAGGTAGCATTTGGAGAGGGTATAATATACGTGGGAAAGCGACCATTTTAATTAAGCTACATCTACCCATGTAGGATAGAGGCAATTTATCCCAGGAAGCTAACAGATCCCTCAAGCTATTTAGCAGGGGAGGAACATTTACCTGATAAAGATGTGCAATGTTAACGGGAAGGAGTACTCCCAAATATTTGAACCGGTCGTCCCGACTCCATCGGAAAGGGAAAGAGTCTGGTGGAAAGTCCACCACCCCGGAACCCAAGCGAATAGCCAATGTTTTCTCATAATTAATCGTAAAGCCTGAGGCCGTACGAAATGCCTCCAAGTATTCCAACAAAGTCGGGATGGCCTGAACAGGTAGAGAGCGGAAGATAAGTAAATCATCAGCAAAGGCCACCACTCTAGCCTCTCGGGAGCCAATACCTATGCCCTGAAAATCCGGATGAGCTAACAGCACCCAAATTAAAGGTTCTATGGCCAGGTTAAATAAAAGGGGGGATAGGGGACAACCCTGATGCGTACCCCTCCCTAATGTGAAGGGTCTGGAATTAAGGCCGTTGGTCGTTACCATCGCCGAAGGGGAGTCATAGAGTGCCTGAAAAAGGTTTTGAAGTGCTAGGCCAAAAAAAATGATATTTTAAGAATCGGAGCATATAGGACCAGGAGATTCTGTCAAAGGCCTTATCGGCATCACAGCTAAGCGCAACGGCGGGCGAATCCCACCATAAGGCCGTGAGGGCTCAACGGACATTCAGGATTTATTTATTTATTTATTTATAAAGGATTTTACCAGGAAGGATACATTGATATTTCTCTCGTTTTCAAGTATGTACTGGGTTCGAGAACATTGAGTGGTTACAGAAATACAAAATAGTAAAATGCAAGAAATTAACACAAGACCAAATATACAGATTAACAGAAAAATAAATATGTAGGAAATAAAGTCATTATGTTACATGTTTACAGGTGCATTTCATATTGAGGTTTGTTAATAGGGAAGTCTTAAGGGACTTTAGAGTGGGGGAAGATTTGATGGTGTCTGGGAGGTTATTCCATATTTGCGGTGCTCTCTCTGTATGAAAATGAGGATCGAGCAACTTTCTTTTTGTATTGCGGTATTGCAAGTAAGGTGCTGGTCCTGGATCTGAGGTTATAGGATGAGGGAACTGCCGGGGGAAGCAGCATATTCAGGTAGGGTGGTAGCTTCCCAGAAAAGCTCTTAAACACCAGGTTGGAAAGGTGAAGGGTGCGTCTAGAGCCCAGTGATGGCCAGTTTAGTTCTTTTAACATGTCACAATGGTGTGTCATGTAATTACATTGTAGCACAAAGCGACAGAATGAGTTATACAATGTAGTCAGTTTCTGGAGGTGTGTTTGCGGGGTGGCTGCATACACTACATCTCCGTATTCAATGGCTGGCATAAGCATTTGTTGTACAATCTGCCTTCTTACCGCGGGGCTCAGGCAGGATTTGTTTCTGTACAGGGCACCTAGTTTGGGGTAGAGTTTAGATGAGAGTTTTTCGATGTGGGGGCCAAAAGATAGATTTGGGTCTAACCACATACCTAGGTATTTGAGAGAAGTGACTGTGGTCAGCGTGCCATTTGATTTTGTCCCAACACATAGATGGGGTGTTTGCAATTTGTGTAGTTTAGGTGCGGTTCCAAAGAGCATTGTAACAGTTTTGTCAGTATTTAGAAAAAGTTTGTTATTTGTGATCCACTTTTCTACCTCTGTGAATTGTTCTTGCAGCACGGCCTCCAGCTGTGGGAGATTTGGTTTGCTGGTATAGATTACAGTGTCATCTGTTTACATGTGTACAGTTGAAGCTTTGCAGACATTGGGCAGATCGTTTATGAATATTGTGAATAGCAGGGGGCCAAGTATCGAGTCTTGGGGTACACCGCACGTGACTGGGAGGGGAAGGGAAGTGCTGTCAGAAATGGACACAAATTGAGACCTATCAGACACATATGATTGGAACCAGGTTAACGTACTATCACCAATACCAGAGTTTTTAAGTTTTTGTAATAGGATGCCATGGTCTACTGTGTCAAAAGCCTTGGCAAAATCAAGGAAGATGGCTCCAGTTAGATTTCCTTGTTCCATGCCCGCTTGGCTATCATTACAAACTTTTAAAAGGGCAGTTGTAGTTGAATGGTTTGGACGAAAGCCTGATTGATCTGGGGTTAAATAGTTCTGATACTGATAATAATCACGTAATTGAGTGTAGACACATTTTTCCAGAATTTTTGACATTACAGGGAGCAGTGATATTGGGCGGTAGTTGGATACCAAAGTATTGTCTCCACTTTTATGGATAGGTACCACCCTTGCAGTCTTCCAGAGTTTGGGTATGTATCCAGTCGCCAGTGATTCATTAATCAGGGTTGCGACAGGTTTTGCAATTGCTGGTGCACTGATTTTCAGCAGCATTGCTGGGATTTGATCAGGTCCAGACTGGTATTTCATTTTTTGGTTATGGAGAAGTTTAGTGATGGCACTGACAGGCACTGGTCTAAAACTGAATTTCTCTGGGTTACGGGGTCTTTGCACTGTTGGTGGGGCCTGACCTGCGTGCGGCCTTTCTGATTGCGTGTCATTTCCTAGCTTAGCAATCAGGGTGGTGGCGCATCCAACAAAATAATTGAGTGTCGGCCAGTGAGGAAACGTGTTTGGGCCAGGGAGATAAATGTTGCTAAAGGCTTCTGAAGGCGTTGCGCCATAATACCCGACAAAAGTTTTAAGTCGACATTTAACAATGAGATCGGACGGTACGAGGACACGAGGAGAGGATCCTTATTAGGCTTGGGAAGGACTATTAACCTGGAAGCATTAAAAGATGTCGGCGGCATCTTGCCCTGTAAAATATTATTGTAAAGGGTGTGGAGATGGGGGACAAGGTAACCACTCAATGACTTATAACAATTTTCAGAGAAACCACCAGGGCCCAGGGTTTTTCCAGAACGAAGGCGGGATATGGCGATTTGGATTTCCTCCTGGCTGATCAGGGCATTTAGTGCTTCTCTAGCTTCCGGGGCGATTTCCGGGAGGCCCACCATCGTGAAGAATCTAGCTTGTGGCTGCCAATCATCTGCCTCCGCCCTATAAAAGTCCTCGAAATAGGATCTGAAATAATCGTTAATGCTAGAAGGGTCATTTAGCAGTCTACCCGACACTGTCTTTATCTGGGTAATAGGAGGGATCGAAGGTTGGTATCATTTAAGCAAATTGGCCAGGAGTTTACCCTGTCTATTACCTCATCTGAAAAGGCGATTCCGTTGCAGGGACCAAAAATATTTTTCTCTCTCCTCCACTATTGCAGAGTAGCTCTGCTTGCAAGTTTTATATGTTTCTGCTGATTGGGTCGTGGGGTGGGAGAGGTGAGAGCTATAGGCTTGCACCAGGGAGGAATGGGCTGATTGTAATTTCTGGTTAGTTTCTTTGCGTTTACGTGACCCAAATTCAATGATACAGCACCTCATAACAAGTTTAGCTGCTTCCGAAAATAAGTTTACATCTTCCACATGTTCTATATTGTCGTCTAAATAATTATTCCAACATATTTCCAAGTGGGACGAAACTAGTTCGAATGCAAAAGTGCGTCAGGGAAACGCCAATTACGCTACTTGGGGAGCGGGGCGCCCAACCGCAAATCCACAGATATTGCCGCATGATCCGAGATATGGATCATGCCTATCGATGCGTCAGACAGGGAGTGTTGCAGGGAACCTGACACCAAAATGAGGTCAATCCGAGAAAAGGAATCGTGGGGGTGAGAGTAAAATGAGAAGTCCTGTCCCTCCGGATGTAAGACACGCCAAGCGTCTATCAGGGCTAGGTGATGTTTCAAAAAAATAGGGCCTTCCGTTGCCTGTCTCGGGGAGGGTACACGACGAGAGCCAGAGCGGTCAAGGATCGGGTCCAATACTTTATTATAGTTGCCTCCCAGGATACAGTGGTCATAATTATATTCAAGTAGTTTAGCATAAAGGTCTGAGTAAAATTGGAGATGAGGCCATTGTGGGGCATATATATTTGCCAATAAATATTTCTCCCCCCTGCAAGGACAGCAGCAATATGGAGTACCTACCCTCCCAGTCATTGTCCTCCCCCAGAACCACCCAGGGAAGGGACTTACTGAGCAAAATGGCCGTGCCCCGTTTCTTATTAGTATAAGGGGGCGGAAGTTTGAAAACGAAGCCAAGGGGCAGTCAGGCGATTGGTCATAGAGGCCCAGTGCCACTCCTGTAGAAGAGTTATGTCGGGTTTAAGCTTAAGTAGATGAGATAGTACTTTCCGTCCCTTAATAGGTGAGTTCAGCCCCTCCACATTCCATGAAACGAGTCGGAACTCAGTCTTATGAAAGGGCACAGTGTTCGTCAGTTCGTCTTGACTTACAGTAAAAACAAAAAGGAATGGATGTCGGGCGTCACTAGGAGGAGAGTGAGGCAATGCCTCCAGTAATTGAGGGAGTGGGACCGTCCCAGCAGTGGCCCCCCCACCCAGCCCATCGTAATTCAATGTCACGTTGCCTACCTGAATCTACTTTTTCCAAACAATTTTTAAGGAACCAAATAACAGAAAAACAACTTAACCATAAAACAGTAGTTTGTAACAATAACCTAACACATAATTGCATGTAAATTCTCATCAACAAGAGGAGAATAGGACCACGAGAAATAACAGTAATCAAAACCAGAATAAAATAATGGGTAGAGTCCTCGCGCTTACGCCAAGTGTCCAGTGAGTAGTACTTCAAGATAATCTAGAAAACATAATAGGAGACATACATTGCGCAGTACATCCTTATGACACCTGGTTTCCAGAGAGAAAGTATTCAACTCACTTTTTTCTGAGCCCCATAAAGTCGGCTCTGGACTATATAGGCATATATCTGTGGATATGATCTCACCAGCCCGTCCTACCAGCAACCATCCGTGGTGATAACCTGGTCCATAGATGAAATATTGGATCCCCGGGATATGTCACAGACGAAAAGTCAGCAGGATAAAATGAAGTAAAATTTATTGCAGCACTAACGCGTTTCGACCTAATTGGTCTTTATCAAAGTGCAAAAAATATACATAATACAATGCAGTGTACAACGTTCATTTATACAAAAAAGATGAGGGAAATAGGCGGTGTCAAGCCACAACCTCATTAACTTAATTGGTACTAACACACCCTACTTCCAATCATTTAGAGGAGCAGCACCAGCAAACATTCAATATACAAACGGGCGCATAATGATTACGTCCATCTACCTCGACCCCGCCCCTCTGAGCCATCGATCGCCATTTTGGGAGAGGGAAAATGGTGTCCACAATATAGCTTGCCCTTGCAACATTGATGGGCATTTAAAACAAGCTTATTTCGGGACGTTTTGGGGTCCTGAACCAGCGGGCTCCCACTGTCCATGAGGTGATATCTTTCCCAGGTGCTCGTGGGCATAGCAGCGGCAGACATCCGGCATGTAGACAGGCGCATGGTGATTACATCACCATGTTCCAACTTCTGCCAGTCTGAACCGTCGAGCGCCATTTTTGAAGAGGGAAAGTGTTGTTGAAAGTACATCCTACCCTCACAATATCGCAGCTTATTAATTTCGACGGACGTTTAGCAAAGTCAGCAGGTCCCTACCGTCCGACAGACGCACGGGGACCATATCGACACGCATGCTCCCACATGAACTTCACTCTTCCGGACGATATATCAAAAAAGAAAAATATATTAAAAATAAAAAGATAATGAAAAAAACACAAAAATTACAGCATATATGCCGCAATGTCACAATTCGCCAGTCGATCAACATATAGCGCGCAATAAGCATATAGCATACATATGTCACGTCACTGATCGAGTTGGGGAATAGTGCATATACTACTCCACATAACATATAGTAGTGTCATGTAGAGTGGATAATAAAATATGAAATATAAAATGTGAGTCATATAAAAAGCATAATGGTAATCTATACTATAAAAGAATAAGCTAAAAACTGTCCGTCGCCAAAACCCTACTGCGCATGCGCGACGGACATTTGAAAGCGGCCGTTAGAACACACAGGTAGCTGCGCGTGCCGGCCGCGTGAAAAAAAAAAAAAAAAAACGGCACGAGCCGCGCGCAGCTACCCGTGTGTTTACACGGCCAGATGCCCCGATCCTCCAGCGGTGACCGTCCTCCGGCTGCCGGCGGGCCTCCAGGCTCAGGCGAGCCCCCGGCTCGGTTTGGGCCTACAGGCCCAGCCGAGCCGGGGACTCGCCTAAGCCTAGAGGCCCGCCGAGCAGCCAGCGGCAGCCGGAGAAGGTCACCGCTGGAGGATCGGGGCCGAAGTTCCCAAACAAACACACCCCAAAATCGGCCCTGAGCTCCAGCGGAGACCTCCTCCGGCTGCCGCTGGCTGCTCGGCGGCCCTCTAGGCTTAGGCGAGCCCCCGGCTCGGTTTGGGCCTACAGGCCCAGCTGAGCCGGGGACTCGCCTAAGCCTAGAGGCCCGCCGAGCAGCCAGCGGCAGCCGGAGAAGGTCACCGCTGGAGGATCGGGGCCGAAGTTCCCAAACAAACCCCAAAATCGGCCCTGAGCTCCAGCGGAGACCTCCTCCGGCTGCCGCTGGCTGCTCGGCGGCCCTCTAGGCTTAGGCGAGCCCCCGGCTCGGTTTGGGCCTACAGGCCCAGCCGAGCCGGGGACTCGCCTAAGCCTAGAGGCCCGCCGAGCAGCCAGCGGCAGCCGGAGAAGGTCACCGCTGGAGGATCGGGGCCGAAGTTCCCAAACAAACCCCAAAATCGGCCCTGAGCTCCAGCGGAGACCTCCTCCGGCTGCCGCTGGCTGATCGGCGGCCCTCTAGGCTTAGGCGAGCCCCCGGCTCGGTTTGGGCCTACAGGCCCAGCCGAGCCGGGGACTCGCCTAAGCCTAGAGGCCCGCCGAGCAGCCAGCGGCAGCCGGAGAAGGTCACCGCTGGAGGATCGGGGCCGAAGTTCCCAAAAAATACACCCCAAAATCGGCCCTGAGCTCCAGCGGAGACCTCCTCCGGCTGCCGCTGGCTGCTCGGCGGGCCTCTAGGCTTAGGCGAGCCCCCGGCTCGGTTTGGGCCTACAGGCCCAGCCGAGCCGGGGACTCGCCTAAGCCTAGAGGCCCGCCGAGCAGCCAGCGGCAGCCGGAGAAGGTCACCGCTGGAGGATCGGGGCCGAAGTTCCCAAAAAATACACCCCAAAATCGGCCCTGAGCTCCAGCGGAGACTCCTTCCAGCTGCCGCTGGCTGCTCGGCGGGCCTCTAGGCTTAGGCGAGCCCCCGGCTTGGCTTGGGCCTACAGGCCCAGCCGAGCCGGGGACTCGCCTAAGCGTAGAGGCCGGCCGAGCAGCCTGCTCGGCCGGAGGAGGTCACCGCTGGAGCTCAGGGCCGATGTTGCCTAACACATACTCACCGACATCGGCCCTTAGCTCCTCCAGCGATGGCGGTCCCGCTTGCAGCATCCTCTCTCTCTCCGTTGTTCGCCGGAATGACGTCACGAAAGCCTTTGACCCCGGGGGTCAAAGGCTTTCGTGACGTCATCCTGGCGAGCAACGGAGAGAGAGAGGACGCTGGAAGCGGGACCGCCATCACTGGAGGAGCTAAGGGCCGATGTAGGTGAGTATGTGTGGAACCGGTGGAGGACTCGAGGCTGATGTAGGTGAGTATGTGCTCTACACACACACACCCTGCTTGCTCGGCCGGTATCCAAGCTTAGGCGAGCCCCCGGCTTGGCTTGGGCCTAGAGGCCCTGCCGAGCCGGGGACTCGCCTGAGCATGGAGGCCGGTCGAGTTGCATGCTCGGGCGTCCTCCAGGCTCAGGCGAGTCCCCGGCTCGGCTGGGCCTCTAGGCCCACGCCAAGCCGGGGGCTCGCCTAAGCTTGGTCGGCATCCAGGCTCAGGCGAGCCCCCGGCTTGGCTTGGGCCTAGAGGCCCAGCCGAGCCAGGGACTCACCTGAGCCTGGAGGACGGCCGAGCATGCAACTCGACTGGCCTCCATGCTCAGGCGAGTCCCCGGCTCTGCTGGGCCTCTAGGCCCAAGCCGGGGGCTCGCCTAAGCTTGGATACCGCCGAGTAAGCAGGGTGGGTGTGGAGAGCACATACTCACCTACATTAGCCCTGAGCTCCAGCGGTGACTGTCCTCCGGCTGTTGCAGGCTGCTCGGCCGGCCTCCAGGCTCAGGCGAGCCCCCGGCTTGGCTTGGGCCTACAGGCCCAGCCGAGCCGGGGGCTCGCCTAAGCCTGGAGGCCGGCCGAGCAGCCTACGACAGCCACCGCTGAGGCTCCGGGCCAATGTAGGGGAATGTTGCCTACACATACTCACCTACATCGGCCCTTAGCTCCTCCAGCGATGGCGGTCCCGCTTCCAGCGTCCTCTCTCGCTCCGTTGTTCGCCGGAATGACGTCACGAAAGCCTTTGACCCCGGGGGTCAAAGGCTTTCGTGACGTCATCCCGGCGACCAACGGAGCGAGAGAGGATGCTGGAAGCGGGACGCGGGACCGCCATCGCTGGAGGGCCGATGTAGGTGAGTATATCCACGAGCGGGGGGGCCATATCCACGAGCGGGGGGGCCATATCCACGAGCGGGGGGGCGATATCCACGTGCTGGGGCAGTATCCACGTGCTGGGGCAGTATCAATCCACGTGCTGGGGCAGTATCCACGTGCTGGGGCAGTATCCACGAGCTGGGGCAATATCCACGTGCTGGGGCAGTATCCACGTGCTGGGGCAATATCCACGTGCTGGGTCAATATCCACGTGCTGGGGCAGTATCCACGTGCTGGGGCAATATCCACGTGCTGGGGCAATATCCACGTGCTGGGGCAGTATCCACGTGCTGGGGCAATATCCACGTGCTGGGTCAATATCCACATGCTGGGGCAGTATCCACGTGCTGGGGCAATATCCACGTGCTGGGTCAATATCCACGTGCTGGGGCAGTATCCACGTGCTGGGGCAATATCCACGTGCTGGGGCAGTATCCACGTGCTGGGGCAATATCCACGTGCTGGGGCAATATCCACGTGCTGGGTCAATATCCACGTGCTGGGGCAGTATCCACGTGCTGGGGCAATATCCACGTGCTGGGTCAATATCCACGTGCTGGTCAATATCCACGTGCTGGGGCAGTATCCACGTGCTGGGGCAATATCCACGTGCTGGGGCAATATCCACGTGCTGGGTCAATATCCACGTGCTGGGGCAGTATCCACGTGCTGGGGCAATATCCACGTGCTGGGGCAATATCCACGTGCTGGGTCAATATCCACGTGCTGGGGCAGTATCCACGTGCTGGGGCAATATCCACGTGCTGGGGCAGTATCCACGTGCTGGGGCAATATCCACGTGCTGGGTCAATATCCACGTGCTGGGGCAGTATCCACGTGCTGGGGCAATATCCACGTGCTGGGGCAATATCCACGTGCTGGGGCAGTATCCACGTGCTGGGGCAATATCCACGTGCTGGTCAATATCCACGTGCTGGGGCAGTATCCACGTGCTGGGGCAATATCCACGTGCTGGGGCAGTATCCACGTGCTGGGGCAATATCCAGGAGCTGGGGCAGTATCCACGAGCTGGGGCAATATCCACGTGCTGGGGCAGTATCCATCCACGTGCTGGGGCAATATCCACGTGCTAGGGCAGTATCCACGAGCTGGGGCAGTATCCACGAGCTGGGGCAATATCCACGTGCTGGGGCAATATCCACGTGCTGGGTCAATATCCACGTGCTGGGGCAGTATCCACGTGCTGGGGCAATATCCACGTGCTGGGGCAATATCCACGTGCTGGGTCAATATCCACGTGCTGGGGCAGTATCCACGTGCTGGGGCAATATCCACGTGCTGGGTCAATATCCACGTGCTGGGTCAATATCCACGTGCTGGGGCAGTATCCACGTGCTGGGGCAATATCCACGTGCTGGGGCAATATACACGTGCTGGGGCAGTATCCACGTGCTGGGGCAATATCCACGTGCTGGGGCAATATCCACGTGCTGGGGCAGTATCCACGTGCTGGGGCAATATCCACGTGCTTGGGCAGTATCCACGAGCTAGGGGCAGTATCCACGTGCTGGGGCAGTATCCACGTGCTGGGGCAGTATCCACGTGCTGGGGCAGTATCCACGTGCTGGGGCAATATCCACGTGCTGGGTCAATATCCACGTGCTGGGGCAGTATCCACGTGCTGGGGCAATATCCACGTGCTGGGGCAATATCCACGTGCTGGGGCAGTATCCACGTGCTGGGGCAATATCCACGTGCTGGGTCAATATCCACGTGCTGGGTCAATATCCACGTGCTGGGGCAGTATCCACGTGCTGGGGCAATATCCACGTGCTGGGGCAATATCCACGTGCTGGGTCAATATCCACGTGCTGGGGCAGTATCCACGTGCTGGGGCAGTATCCACGTGCTGGGGCAATATCCACGTGCTGGGGCAATATCCACGTGCTGGGTCAATATCCACGTGCTGGGGCAGTATCCACGTGCTGGGGCAATATCCACGTGCTGGGTCAATATCCACGTGCTGGGGCAGTATCCACGTGCTGGGGCAATATCCACGTGCTGGGTCAATATCCACGTGCTGGGTCAATATCCACGTGCTGGGGCAGTATCCACGTGCTGGGGCAATATCCACGTGCTGGGGCAATATCCACGTGCTGGGTCAATATCCACGTGCTGGGGCAGTATCCACGTGCTGGGGCAGTATCCACGTGCTGGGGCAATATCCACGTGCTGGGGCAATATCCACGTGCTGGGTCAATATCCACGTGCTGGGGCAGTATCCACGTGCTGGGGCAATATCCACGTGCTGGGGCAGTATCCACGTGCTGGGGCAGTATCCACGTGCTGGGGCAATATCCACGTGCTGGGTCAATATCCACGTGCTGGGTCAATATCCACATGCTGGGGCAGTATCCACGTGCTGGGGCAATATCCACGTGCTGGGGCAATATCCACGTGCTGGGGCAGTATCCACGTGCTGGGGCAATATCCACGTGCTGGGTCAATATCCACGTGCTGGGGCAGTATCCACGTGCTGGGGCAATATCCACGTGCTGGGGCAATATCCACGTGCTGGGTCAATATCCACGTGCTGGGGCAGTATCCACGTGCTGGGGCAATATCCAGGAGCTGGGGCAGTATCCACGAGCTGGGGCAATATCCACGTGCTGGGGCAGTATCCATCCACGTGCTGGGGCAATATCCACGTGCTAGGGCAGTATCCACGAGCTGGGGCAGTATCCACGAGCTGGGGCAATATCCACGTGCTGGGGCAATATCCACGTGCTAGGGCAGTATCCACGAGCTGGGGCAGTATCCACGTGCTGCGGCAATATCCACGTGCTGGGGCAATATCCACGTGCTGGGGCAATATCCACGTGCTGGGGCAGTATCCACGTGCTGGGGCAGTATCCACGTTCTGGGGCAGTATCCACGTGCTGGGGCAGTATCCACGAGCTGGGGCAGTATCCACGAGCTGGGGCAGTATACATGAGCAGGGGCAGTATATCCACAATAGACTGCCCTCTGGGCAGGCTTTACAACTAGTTGAATTATAATAGAGCATTAATTTCCATATCTATATTCAAGCCCTCAGGTGTTAGACATCCTATATCAAATATCCATTTGGCTTCTAAACAGTTTAAATTCTTTTCAATATCACCCCCTCTCCAATGTTTTTTAACATGTTGAATACCAGCGAAGCCAAGAAGTTTAGGGTTACCATTATGATGTTTAGAAAAATGAGCTGATACGCTATGTTTATCATACTTCCTTTTGATGTTATATATATGTTCAGCTACTCTAGTTTTCAGCATCCTAGTAGTTCGTCCAATATATTGTAGCCCGCACGGACACCACAATAGATAAATCATATTAGTAAAATTACAGGTCAAAAATGTTTAAATAGAGAACACCTGGTTATTGGAATTTGATTTAAAATCCATTAAACATCTAGTGCTATCTATTGCGGTCCTACAGCAGATGCATAGTCCACATTTATGGAAACCTATTTTTTTAAACTTAGAAAGGAAGGTTCCTTGGGCTTTTTCTTTATCCAAAACACTTTTGGTCAACAACATCTTTAGGTTTTTAGTCCCTCTGTAGATAACTTTAGGTTTATCACCTATGTACTTGATAATGTCTTTATTCTGGTGTAACAAACCCCAATTTTTCTTAAGAATTTTTAATATGCTATTATGGTTTGTGGAGTAATTCGTGATAAAAGGCACCTGTGGATCGAGTTTATCCCCATCGTTATTTCTCTTTTTATAGCTAAGTAATTGGGACCTATCCATCTTTCTCACTTTCTCATGATCTTTATTTATCGCAGTTTCATCGTAACCTTTTTGTACAAACTGTTTTTTCAGAAGTTCCGCCTGTTCCTCAAAATCACTTAATTTCGAACAACAGAATAAATGGAGCTCGGATCGGGAGTCCAAAATTCGAGTTGCAACCGATCGGGCACATCGGGTCGAGATTCTTTGAGACAATGGTCGATGTTCAGGGAGTGATTCAGATTCTGGGAGGAGGGCTGCGCTCGCCTCTTGTGGCGAATCAAAAAAGTGTAGTTCCGTTATAGAACACTCGAAGTCGAGCTGGATACAGAAGAGAAAACCTAATATTTTGCTCGACTAGCTTCATGCACAGAGGAGAAAAAACCCGGCGCTTCACTGAGACTGCAGCAGAAAAGTCCTGAAAAAGACGCAGTTAAAAACCTTGATATTCTTAGTGTCCGGAGATGGTGAAAAGCTTGAGGTAGCTTAGTCTTGTCTGTGTAGTTGAGAAGGCGTTTGATAACTGGTCTCGGGCGACCTGCCCTGGGGTTCAAGTCTGGTCCCACCTTGTGAACCCGTTCCACAGCAACGGGACGTGAAGAATCAGTAAATCCCAATTGAGATGGTAGCCAGTCCGCCGCCCAGTCATTCAACGTCTGTCCCTTCACAGACTCCGGACGACCAATGATCCTCAAGTTAACAGAGGCGACGGCTACGGTTTCCAGATCGTCCAGCTTTACGGTCAACCCTTGAATAATCAGGTCCTGTTTCTCCAGTTGGGCCTGTAGTGGATGAAACCAATCTTCCAGGTTAGATGCACGCTCCTCCACCTCAGTGAGCCTGTGAGCCTGCGAGGTTAGCTGAGATAAGACAGATTCAATGGTAGCCGCCAATTTACCAAATTTATGATCCAGTAAAGGTGAGATAGCCTCTGAGATATCTGCTACACTCGGAGGTAGATCTGAACGAGCTACAAGCAAAGGGGTCTCAGCAGGGGCTAATACATCCGACGTAGAGTCCATTGAGTCCTGGGAGCATGGGGAAGACTGGCTGGGCGGCGAGCCACTTTTGGTAGCGGGTTTCGCTGTCGTCTTGGCCAACGACTTCTTAATGGACTTCCCGGTTGTGACAAATCTCTCGATACAACAATTAGCTTTATAATGCAGAGCAGTAATGAGGAGGAAAGTCGCCCCAGAAAATTCCTGGGACTTAGAAAAATTTGAAAAAATTGTAAAATAAATCTGTCAAAAGAGTGGCGCCCCCTAACAAAAGGAAAAGTCGCCCCAGGGGATCACCGGGACTCAGAAAAATTGTAAAATCTGACAAAAGAGTGGCGCCCCCTAACTAAAGGGGACAGAAAAATTTGTTACAAAATTTGTCTTGGACAGTTATGAAGCAGTCCACAGGCACCCCAGGGGAAGTTAGGACCCCACTGAATCAACGTCTCCACAGTGGTGACCTCCAATCCAAAAGAAGCAAACAGGCTGTGAGATCTAAGTACGCCCCAGGGGAATCCCAGGGCAGAAAAATTGAGGGACAGCACCTGACTGACTCCTCTCTGATGTGTTCAGTAGTAGCTGGAGGTTGCAGCCCCGGCAAGATGGCGGCCAGCTTCTGCAAGTTAAACTGCGAACCGTGAAAGATCGGTCCACGATCACCCCAGGGGGCACTCCACAGTAGAGGCTGACTCCTCTCCGTGTCGTTCGGTGTGTGCCGGAGGCCGCGACTCCTGGCAAGATGGCGGCCGGCTACCGCGAGTCTTCACCCTAGGTAAAAGGAGGACGTCACAACCACTTGTCGGACAGGGGGGACAGTAGCCGTTGGGGACAGGTGCCAACGTCCAGGTCGACTAGTCGGGTTGTTGTCGGTGGCGGGGGGATTGCACTAAAGTCACAGGAGACCGGCTTGTAACAGGGCAGGGTGGACGGCCTATGCGCGGCCTCGCAATCCTCGCGATTGATGGAGACCTTCGACCTTCATTCGGCCCGAGAGAGCCCGGCTGTCTTGCCAAGTAGAGTGCTTATTTCCAGCAGGCACTGTGGATAACCACCCAGTCAGCACACCACAGGATCACAAACACCACCTGGTGGCTCCAGCAAAATGGCAGCTCCGCGCGCCAAACGCAGGTCGGTCCCCAGTGACGCTCCCAACTGTACCCCACTCGGTGGCGTTCCGATCCGGCAAATGTCCTTACAGTATTCTGGGTTGGCAGGGAGGACCGGCGTCTCACAAAAGGGGAAAAACAGAGGTTCCGAAGGTCCCGCCTGGATTAGGCTAGGACAGGTGGCCTATTTGCGGCCTAGTGAATCGGGGGCTATATGTACTGCGAGTCTGGGTCCAGCCGGAAAATAACACAAGTCAGGTGCAGTAAAGAATAAAAGAGCTCCTGCTAGCTGCGACGTCGCTGGTGGAAGCAAAAATCTGCCCAGCAGAGGGTAAATCGCTAGCCCTGTACGGAGCTCGATGTAAAAGCGGCCATTCACTTGGCCCGCCTCCTGGAAGTTCCTACAGATTTCTTAAATGTTCCTCCTCGCTGACCCCAGTAACTAAAATGTCATCTAAGTAGACTGCGAAATGCGGCATGTTTTGTAAGATGCCCTCCATAGTGTGTTGGAAAATGGCTGGACTCAACCCCACTCCAAATGGCAATCTACAGTAAGTATTCAGCCCTTTGTGTGTATTAACAGTCACGTACTTTTTGGTGCTTTCATCGAGCACAATCTGCTGATACGCATGACACATATCCAGTTCGGAGAATTTGTGGCCTCCCTCTAACTGAGCAAACAATTCTTCCACTTTAGGAATAGGATATTGCTGCACACTGGATGCTCGGTTTAGGCTCGGGTCATATGAGTGCAGTGTTCACGTCCGTGTTGCCGCACATTTTAATGTTTGTGGTAGCATACAATTATGATTAATAGAGACCCACACACGAAATACGTCCGCAAAGAAGTGCGGACAAACAACGGACGTGGCAAACGGACGCAAGTTAGGCAACAACGTAAAACTGCTAGAACGGACGTGCGGAGTGTGCCACGTCCGCAACGTCTGCATAGCTTTGTGTGTGAGTGATGGAACATAGTCAGACGGACTGCATTTTTGACAGACAAAATGGTTTTTCATATTAAGTTTATTCCCACCTACATCAGTCAAAAAAAACATCAGTCACAAAAACGGACTGTGTGGCCACTACCTTGTTGTCACGTCAGTCAGAAAGTACGTCCGTTGTGCATGGACGCACAGTCCGCACAGAATGCATTTGTCTGACCCTAGCCTTACTGAGAGTTTGTACTCTCCACAGATGTGAATTGAACCATCCGGTTTTCTCAAAGGCACGATGGGGGCTGCCCATTCTGAAAATTGTACTGTTCTATAATTTTCTCATTTACTAGTCTCTACAGTTCTGCCTCCACCAGAGGTTTGACAGCAAAAGGTATCCTATCCGTTGCAGCTTATAAAATCGTGATTGGGCCTCTGAGTTCACATGAATTTTAACGGTGGTGCCTTTCAGTTGACCAAGCTCTTCTTTGAACACCAGTCTAGAATGTCAACCAAATTTAGTGTTGGACTGACAGTTACTGTATTCACCACACCAGTTGGGGTAAGAAGCTTAAGTATTTCGGCCCGCTTCGCCCCAACAAATTTGGCTCGTCCCCTTCAACCACTACCATAGTTAGTTTTCCTCTTTTCTCCTGACTTTGCACTGTTCCTATAACCTGACCTAACACAAGCATATTCTCACCTGTATATGTTTTTAACATCAAGGGTGCACAGTTCCCACTCTGGTATGTCTTTTTCCATAGCTTTGAGTATTGCTGTTTGCTGATAATTGTAATGCCACATCCACCTCAAATTCGATGTCCATGTCATTCACTTTTAACTTCTGTATGAGAGGAGCCGCTTTAGGCATATTGTGAGACACTGATATTGTATTTATGTCACCTGCATCTTGTGACTCACTCACATCCTCTTCTCTCACTAAATGTGACCTCCTACCTTTCTCCTTTTCTTTTCGCTCGCCCTTCAGTCCTTGAAAGGGGGTCTTGTAATCTCGCATCACGAGCTTGGATTTGCATGCCTGCTTAATGTGACCCCGTTTCCCACATTTGTGGCACAGTTCCATAATAAACTTGCATATCTTGGGCGCATGATTCCCTTTGCACCTGTAACACTCGTAGTCCATGTTCTGCCCCCTCTTATCCTCTAAGCACACCTTATGCATCACTGCAGTGCACGGCTGACACTCGGCTGCCTGGAGTGGACGACGCAGATCCTGGGGAGCACTGTGAGCAGCCAGATCCTGGGGAGCACTGTGAGCAGCCAGATCCTGGGGAGCACTGTGAGCAGCCAGATCCTGGGGAGTACTGAACCTACGTAACCTGTGTATATCTGGCTATGATACTAGCCGATGCCTCACCAGCCACTGACCTCACCGCACATCCCTGCTCTAGTGGTAGATAAGCATAACACTATGATCTACTACACCGAGGAGTCACTCGGGGTAGCACCGACCCTATAGTTCTTTAGCATTTTTTAATTTTATCTAATATAAATCACTACTGAATGAATAATAAAATATAAAAAAACGTAACAAATTCACCTGCTCCGCGCTCCCCCGCCGTCAGTCTCTGACACTGCGTGCATTATCTCTGCACAGCAGCGGCAGCCTGTCCTCCCTGAGCCTACGCAATTGTGTAGCTGAATGCTATGCTAATCGCGTAAGCTCAAGTTGGCCAAGAGATTGAGAAGTCTGCAGCGCGTGTCTGGCTTTGCCTATTTTTTTAACCTATGCTCTTCAGTGCCTCAGAGAGGCAGTGAGAGCAATGGAACAGCTTGGACGAATGGGAAAGCACCAGGGCGGCAGCGGTGAGGGAGGCAGCGCCGCCTGGGACCTGCTGCTGTAGGTAAGATGCATAAGCGGGTCCCAGGCATTAGAGAGGCCTGGTGGAACTTGCCCCACGACCCAGTCTGCCCCTGGTTGCGAGCGACCCACTTTTGGGTCACGGCCCACTTCTTGAGAAACAATGCTCTAGAGCAGTGTTTCCCAAACCTGTCCTCAGGACCCTCAACCAGGCCAGATTTTGCAGATCACCTTGGGGAAATGCAGACTGAATCCTGAAGTCACTGAGCAGCAAATCCTATCACTTGTGTTGTGCTTCAGATATCTGGCAAACAAGGCGAGGCGGAGGGTCCTGAGGACAGGTTTGGGAAACACTGCTCTAGAGCAAAAAGGCCCATAATTCCTCTCTGCGGAAATCTCTTTTGGAAGGCTCCATGGTCAGACTCGGTCTCACAATGGGGGAGCGAATTTTTCTAATATCAGAGACTATAACCTAGAAGCAGAAAGCCAACACGCTAATGATAGAATAAAAAATATTTTCGTTTTCTGATGTGCTTATGGTAACCTCCCTGACTCTGCAGTTTGTGTCACGTTGTCTACTGCAATGCCCATATCACAATATCCCTCCATCTCTGTTAAATAATCCACCAGTCACGTACTGGCCATCAGGACTACCGGGAGGTTCCTGGTGGGCCGGTGTGACTGGCCTCCTTTCTGTGCCTCGCTTAGGCCAGGTGGCTGCCGGTGCCTCGTGAGGCCCATGAAGGTGGCCGGTCACACTGCCCACTGAGCTATTGGCCCACCAGGAACCTCTTGCTTACTGCTGCTGCAGGCCCCTCCTGACCTACCTATGCAGCTGACACGCATCATTGTCTGCAGGGGGCGGCATATAGCATGCGCACAAACTGGTGGTAGTGGCCCATAGATACTAGGGGGCAATTTATGCCACCAGAAGCATTAAGGCCCACCTGCTGCGTAGCTGGCATGGTATGCCCCATGGCGGGAAAGAGTTATTCTGGCCATGCGTGTTTGCATAATTGGAGTGGGCCAGTCTGGATGAAGTAATTATTATTCTTTTGGGTTCCAGTCCAGCCCTACTTACCACCACTATGAAAGCATGGAAAAAATCTAGGCTCCGAGTTGGTGCACATCCCACTTCATCCCTTTTTCTTCCTTTGATATGTAATACAGATTTAGCTGGGGGATTGGTATTCCTATCCCCCACTAGAGGTAGCAGCTTGTGCCTGTCATACTATATACCCACCCATAGAGGGAACTGCTTGTGCCTGTCATACTATATACCCACCCATAGAGGGAGCAGTTTGTGCCTGACATACTATGTATCCGCCAATAGAGGGAGCAGCTTGTGCCTGTCATACTCTGTATCTGCCAATAGAGGGAGCAGCTTGTGCCTGTCATAGTCTGTATCTGCCAATAGAGGGAGCAGCTTGTGCCTGTCATAGTCTGTATCTGCCAATAGAGGGAACAGTTTATGCCTGTCATACTCTGTATCTGCCAATAAAGGGAGCAGAGTAATACAGGCACAAACTGCTCCCTCTAGTGGCGGATACAGAGTATGTCAGGAAAACTGTTTTTCTAATAGTAAAGTTAAAGATATGATGAAAATAATGGTATCTTTAGAAAAGCCCATTTAATGGTGAGAAATTCTATATAATGTGTGGGTACAGTAAATGAGTAAAAGATAATTTACAGCTAAACACAAACAACAGAAAGTTAGTTAATATCTGTGTATATCTGGCTCTGATACTAACCAGTGCCTCACCTACCATTAAGTGTTGATATTGTTAATTAAACCCACCTGCTCTGCAATCCCCCGCCATCGGCTCTGTCCTCTTACTATGCACGCAGTGCGCACATTATTTTTACAGTCTACGCAATTTGCGTAGCGGTGGTATGCTTCCCTGCTACGCTAATGGCAAAAGCTGCTCTAGAAATCTTCATCCGCGTCTGTTCAAATAGGAACAGACGCACGCCGCCTACTTCCTGAACATTGCTTGTTAGAGCCTCAGAGAGGCCCTGACAGAGCAATGGAATAACTTGGACCAATGGGAAAGCATCATTGGCCCAAGCCATTCAAAAAACCGCCAGCATTGGAGGCTGGCCTCTGACAGGAAGGGGCCCAGGCAGCTCTCTCTGCTCCCTTTAGTGGCGGATACAGAGTATGACAGGCATGAGTATGCTAATAGAGGGAGCTGTTCCTATTTGAACAGATACGGCTGCAGACTTCTTTAAGCAGCTCACGCGGGGAAGCATACCACTGTTACACAAATTGCGTAGGCTGTAAAAAGAATATGTGCCCTGCGTGCAGAGAAAGAGGACAAAGCCGACGGCGGGGAAGCGGAGAGCATTTTAGTTTAACTATTTTAACGCTTAATGGTAGGAGAAGCTCTGCCCAGTTTGGCAGAGGTCAGTGACTGGTGAGGCACAGGTTAGTATCAGAGTCAGATATACACAGATACTAACTAACGTTCTGCGGTTTGTGTTTAGCTCACCTGCCTACCCTGACAGCACATCCCTGATATATCAATTCCGAGTCTCCCGCTGTCCGGGTGACACTCACTGGTTCATTGGTTTTGTTTAGGTTTTAGTCGTAGTCTCAGTTTTATTTACGTGTTATTCTCTTGCAGCCCCTAGGACGCTTGATTATATTCTGATATTTACTTTTGTTTCAACATAATTTTGCTTTGTCCTTTCATCTGTCGCCGCATATTTTGCTATTTATTTTTATTTTGATTTTGTACTCTTTGATTTTATTATAAAATGATGGTGCACTGTATGATGCATGGGCGTAACCCTGTGCATTTTCCATTACCTGTGCCGGGTCTCACTCTCTTATTTGCTTTGTGTATTTCTCCTTGTGCATTCTCAATAAAAATGATCAAATTAAAAAAAATTATACTAGTTCCTGACAGTGAATTTTTGGAAAGTCACATGGCAGTGAAGGGTTAATCCCAGCAGCGCTGGATAACGAACGTGTGCACAGACCAAAATTTACCTTTTTGGTTTCAGCAAATTTATATTCTCCAAAATGTTCAGATCTTGGGATTTGCTGATTTGGATTGATCCTAAAGGTTTTTCAAGCTTGTATATCTTTAGCCGCTATACAACCTTTATACCTCACTTTATTCCCGTACTCTCTATAAAGCCCCCTCTTTACCTCCAACCTTCCCCCCCTTTATGCTACCTCCTATACCCCCTCTGCACCCCCAAATGTTAGTTATGGTAGGGGCTCAGGTTGAGTTATTACTAGATCTGGGTTACTGTTTGTGTTAAGGTTACTGATCATCTTTGTATTAGAGTTAGGGTTACTGATAGTGTTTTGATTTAGGGTTACTAATCGTGTTTGTGTTAGGGTTACTGATCGTGTTTGGGTTATGGTTAGAGTTACTGTTCGTGTTTGGGTTATGGTTAGGGTTACTGATCATTTTTGGGTTATGGTTAGGGTTACTGATCTTGTTTGGGTTATGGTTAGGGTTACTGATCGTGTTTGTGTTGGGGCTACTGATCGTATTTTGATCTAGGGTTAGGGTTACTGATCGTGTTTTGATCTAGGGTTAGGGTTACTGATCAAGGTTTGGTTAGAGTTACTGATCATGTTTGGGTTATGGTTATTATGGTTAGGGTTACTGATCATGTTTGGGTTATGGTTAGGGTTACTGATCTTGTTTGGGTAAGCAATAGGGTTACTGATCGTGTTGGGTTAGGGTTACTGATCAGGTTTGTGGTAGGGTTTGGGTTACTGATAATGTTTTGTTTTAGGGTGAGGGTCACTGACCGTATTTGTTTTAGAATTAGGGTTACTGATCCTGTTTGTATTCGGGTTAGGGCTACTGATCAGGTTTGGATTAGGGTTACTGATCGTGTTTGGGTTAGGGTTACTGATCGTGTTTGGGTTAGGGTTACTGATAGTGTTTGGGTAAGGGTTACTGATCAGGTTTGTGGTAGGGTTTGGGTTGGTTAGGGTTAATGATTGTGTTTGTATTAGGGTTACTGATCGTGTTTGTATTGGGGTTAAGGTTACTGATCGTGTTTGTATTGGTTAGGGTTATTGATCGTGTTAGGGTTGCTGGTCGTGTTTGTATTGCGGTTAGGGTTGCTGATCGTGTTTGTATTAGGGTTAGGGTTGCTGATCGTGTTTGTTGGTTAGGGTTAATGATTGTGTTTGTGTTAGGGTTACTGATCGTGTTTGTATTGGGGTTAGGGTTACTGATCGTGTTTGTATTGGGTTTAGGGTTACTGATCGTGTTTGTATTGGGGTTAGGGTTACTGATCGTGTTTGTATTGGGGTTAGGGTTACTGATCGTGTTTTTATTGCAGTTAGTGTTGCTGATCGTGTTTGTTGGTTAGGGTTAATGATTGTGTTTGTGTTAGGGTTACTGATCGTGTTTGTATTGGGGTTAGGGTTACTGATCGTGTTTGTATTGGGTTTAGGGTTACTGATCGTGTTTGTATTGGGGTTAGGGTTACTGATCGTGTTTGTATTGGGGTTAGGGTTACTGATCGTGTTTTTATTGCAGTTAGTGTTGCTGATCGTGTTTGTATTGGGGTTAGGGTTATTGATCGTGTTACGGTTACTGTTCGTGTTTGTATTGGGGTTAGGGTTACTGATAGTGATGGGCCGAACACCCCTGTGTTCCGATCGCATTCGAACTTGAACATCTGAAAATAACACAATTCGAACACAATGCAAGTCAATGGGGCTCGAAACGCTCGAAAGTTCGAAAATGTCCGGGTAGTGCCCTGGAGGACAATGAAACAATGAAAAAAAGTTTAAAAAAAGGTTTTAACCCTTTCACTGCTGAGTGCTGAGCCATTTCACTACTCTGCGTTGAGCTCATTGTTACCGCTTTTGCTCATGTTTAAGCGCGATTTGAAACCATGGGAAATGTTTTACCAACAAGGTGTGGGAAATGTTTGACCAGCAAGGTGTTGGAAATGTTTGACCAGCAAGGTGTAGGGAAATGTTTGTTTAAGAATCCCATAGGCTTCAATGTTAAAAATATTCCCGTTTTAATTCAATTTCTAATAAACTGTTTATTATTATATTCTGCAGTAAAGAGTCTCTTTATTTTTAGATTTTTTAGGATCTTTTAAGCTTTTTTGGAATTTTTTTAAAAAAAAATTCCCCAACTTTCAGCAACTTTTCATCGAACTTCGAACCGATTCGAACTGGCAGCCCATCCCTAGTTACTGATAGTGTTTGTATTGGGGTTAGGGTTACTGGTCGTGTTTGTACTGCGGTTAGGTTGATGAATGATAGTGTTTGTATTTGGGTTAGGGTTACTGATCGTGTTTGTTAGGGTTAATTATTGTGTTTGTATTAGGGTTACTGATCGTGTTTGTATTAGGGTTAGTGTTGCTGATCATGTTTGTATTGGGGTTAGGGTTACTGATCGTGTTTGTTAGGGTTAATGATTGTGTTTGTATTAGGGTTACTGATTGTGTTTGTATTAGGGTTAGTGTTGCTGATCATGTTTGTATTGCGGTTAGGGTTACTGATCGTGTTTGTATTGGGGTTAGGGTTACTGATCGTGTTTGTATTGGGGTTAGGGTTACTGATCGTGTTTGTATTGGGGTTAGGGTTACTGACTGTGTTTGTATTGGGGTTAGGGTTACTGATTGTGTTTGAATTGGGGTTAGGGTTACTGATTGTGTTTGTATTGGGGTTAGGGTTACTGATTGTGTTTGTATTGGGGTTAGGGTTACTGACTGTGTTTGTATTGGGGTTAGGGTTACTGATCGTGTTTGTATTGGGTTAGGGTTACAGATCCTGTTTGTATTGGGGTTAGGGTTACTGATTGTGTTTGAATTGGGGTTAGGTTACTGATCGTGTTTGTTAGGGTTACAGATCGTGTTTGTATTGGGGTTAGGGTTACTGATTGTGTTTGTGATAGGTTTAGTATTGTACTTTTTTTCTCAGGTAGCAAAATAATTTTGAATTGATCTGAAATTTTTAAAAAATCAATTACTCCCCTTTCATCCCGAGACCTGATCTGCCGCTTCTGGCTGCTGGGAGCAGAGTGAGACTGAGGAAAAAACGTCCAGTCTCCCTCCGCTATCATTCTGCCGACCAGCAGGATCTTACGAGAGGCGAGATCCTGACGATCATGTGACCCGGCAGGAGAAGCCTCCGTGGAGTCCTATGGAGGGGAGGCTCGGGACGGCGCTCTAGCACTGCTGCGAGCCTAGTGGCTGCTACGGGACAGGCTGCTGGACTCAGCGTCTGCCCCGTAATACACTAGGAAAATGATGGAGGCAAAGGAGAATTTGGCGAACTCCATTTTAGCGAGGCCCAGGTCAGTGGTGTATTTAGGTTTTGTGCTGCCCTAGGCCTGACTAAACTCGTGCACCCCCTAATTTAAATTTGACGCACCCCTTGCTGTCAAGGGCACACCTCTTCCTGGTTAATCCCCACCCTTCCTCTTTGAGCTCCACCTTTTCCTCTTAGGCTGGGGTCAGACCAGCGCACTTTAAGGCTGGGGTCAGACCAGCGCATTTTTAACGTGCGTTCTGGCGCACTTAATCACGGCCGCACTAGCAGCAAATGACGGGCAATGACGGCCAATATACGAAGTATGGTCGCACGAAAGTCCGGCAGCGCAACGCAAGTGGAAAATGAACGCATTTTTTCGAGAACGCAGAACCGCTAGTACGGACGTACAGAGTGCGCTGCGCCCGCTAGCGGTGTGTGTGTGTGATTTGGAGACGTCAGACCCTGCTCATGTCCGGCCAACATAATGTCCAGACGCAAAAAGTTTCCTGGTTTGGATTCGTAAAACATCACGCACGAAAATGCGCATCGTATGACCGTTTTCGCATATTCCGTGAAAAAATACATCAATGCGTTCGGACGCACTTTTTTACGTTCGCGTGTAAAAATACTTTTGTTTGACCCTAGCCTTAACGTGCGTTCTGGCGCACATAATTACGGCCGCACTAGCAGCAGATGACGGGCAATGACGGCCAATATACGATGTACGGTCGCACAAAAGTCCGGCTGCGCAACGCAAGTAGAATTTGAACGCATTTTTCTGAGAACGCTGAACCGCTAGTACTGACGTACTGAGTGCGCAGCTGCGGCATAGCGGCGTGTGTGCGTGATTAGGAGATGTCAGACGCTGCTAATGTCCAGCCTACATAACGTCCAGACGCAAAAAGAGTTTTATTGACGATCCGTACAAAATCCCACCCGAAAATGCGCGTCGTCTGACCGTTTTTGCGCATTCCATGAAAAAATACGTCAATGCGTTTGGACGCACTTTTACACTTTCGCGGGGAAAAATGCTTTCGTCTGACCCTAGCCTTAGAGCTCCGCCTTTTCCTCTCTTTATATTAAAAGTGGATACCAAGTGCCTACTTGTATATTTTGTATACCATTTCAAATGTATCTATTGAGATAAAGAAAATTATGAAATGTTTAAATTCAAGCATTTTTACAAAGAACAGCCACGCATGTCAAGTAAACGGGATCACAGCCGCTCTAATTGGTTGAACAATAAAATCCACAGAAACGTGCACTGCATATGAGCGTATCACAGAGCTGCACAGCAATAAAACCCACAGATATGGGCACTGTGTATGAGCATATCACAGAACTGCACAGCAATAAAACCCACAGTAATGTGCAGTGTGTATGAGCGTATCCCAGAGCTCCAGGGCAATAAAACTCACAGTAATATGCAGTGTGTATCACAGAATCCACAGCAATAAAACTCCCAGCAATGCAATGTGTGGTGTGTGTCAGCGTATCAGAATCCACAGCAATAAAACTCCCAGCAATGCAATGTGCCGCGTGCGGTGTGTATGAGTGCATCAGAATCCACTGCAGTAAAACTCCCAGCAAACCGAGTGTATATGAGCACACAGCAATTATGCTGTGGAGGCATCTTGTCAGCAGTGGGGTGACACTGCCAGAGGGTGCACTGTAGCATTGATTCCCTTCCCGGTGGGTGTTCAGTCCAGAATAGAGTCTGTGTTAACGAAAGGGCGGGCAGCTGCGTGCGTGCGTTTCAAGTGGTTCAGCCAGTCATGTGGTACTGAGACTCAGAGAAATGGCAGTGAAATGCCCTGATGTTCGGTGGTTTCAATCAGCAGGTTTATTCAGGCGAACCCCATAGGTTTCAATGTTAAAAATATTCCCGTTTTTATGCAATATCTAATAAATCATTTATTATTTTAATCTGCAGTAAAATGTCTTTACTTATTGATTTTTTTTTTAGTACCTTTTAGTCATTTTTCAGATTTTTTTTGGGCAAAATTCCCCCCCTTTTTTTAATAGCAGTTGTAGTCCTGTGTTGATTTGGCTCTGAGGACTGCAGCTGTTATGCCTCTAGGGGGAGCCAGAGGACAATGTATGGGAACATACTTTATTGGACTCATGGACCACACCTCCCAGAATGCCCTTACAGGAAACAGGAAGGAGAGCATGCATGCAGCGTGGGGAGAACAAAGTGAGCAAAGAGAGTGAGCAGTCAGATAAGAGAGATTTTCCAGGATCTGTGCAAGCTGGAGCACAGAGAATCAGCAGCATCCAGTGCTGGAGAGTGTACCTTGGTCTGCTATATATTGTGCTGGACTGTTCAGGAGGCGAGTGTGTTTGAAGAGGGGCCCTGTGTTAAGGAGGCCGCAGGCGGAGGGATTTGCTGGCGGCATTCGACTTCAGGCAGAGGAGATTCTGCATACCGCGTGGGGAAGAATTGATCCAGAGGCTGCAGATTGCTACAACGTTCAAGAGGCCTTCCTGGGACTGTGAGCAGCTGAAGTTGTGCGGTAACGAGCATCTTTTCTCTCTGTCTCGCTGACAGCATTCTATCCATCTTTACACTAACTAAGGATCACACAGCTGCTGAGCGGATTTTACCCACAGTCTTTCCTGTACTGGCAGCTACGTTATGCTAAAAGGGCCCCACCTCTTATGTGCACCAACTGGTACCCATCATCGTTGTCATAAAGACGAAGATCAGGGTGGTTCCCGGGTGTTTGGGAGGGTCCTGGGCTGAGAGGTTAGAGAGCAGTTGGTGTGTCTAGTTAGCTACTGTATTACCTGAAATCCTTTTATGCTGCTGTAGCGCTCACTCCCGGAGGAGCCGCTGAAAATGAACCACGGGTCAGTCTCCCCGCACTAGGGAATAAATATACTCCAACACAGTTGTGAGTTTTTATCATTTAAATAGTTTACTAAAATCTTGAGCAGATGTTGAAGCACGGTATTCACAAGTATTATTACAATATTTTCGTATTACGGTAAAACGCGCAGCGGAAAAGAAACGAAACACGAGGCTTCGTATTTCGGAAAATAAAATATTCGCGACCGAACATAAAAGAATGCAATTTCCCGATAATTCAGAAAAAGGGACACGTAGTGAAACCCCAAACATACAATCCCTTCGTATTACGGCAAACGCGCAGCGGAAAAAGAGAAAAACATATTCGGAACGTATCTTTATCTTTAATCCCCGTTCCGATTCGTAAAAGGAAATGAGTCCTGCACAAGTTAAGTCCCGGAATGTAAAAGGTGTATATGTATGTGTGTGATACCCGGGTACTGTTCAACTGGCCAGTGAATTTATATGAGGAAAAATCTTCGACTAGTCAGTTGGGGCCCAGTGGACTTTAAAGAGAAAACAGCAGCTTGACCTTTAATCATACAACAGCCTTGGAGGCCTCTCACCCATCCGACGCAGGCTTTAGGCTCCGCTGACCCAGGACGTCTCTCCGCCGGATCTTGACTGGGGATACTAGCGGCCGGATCCGTTGTCTACCTTCCTGCAGCTTGTCCAGCTCCCCGCCTGCTCTCCGTTCGATTCCGCCGGTCTGCAGCTGTTGTCTGGGTACTGGCAAGTCTCCTTCTCCTCAGGTGGAGTGACCCAAATAGGAATTACAGGTCTCCCTCAGGCTTTGGCCTAGCTCCTCCAGCGGTCTCCTCAGTGCGTCTGCTTTCTCTCATCCCCTGGCGCGCTCTGGAACTTTCTCCACGAGGCAGAGGATGTAAGACTCCAGTCTCCACCCACTTCCTGGCTTCTTGCAAAGCATGCCAGTTATTGTAGTCCCAATGTCCAGCATCTCTGATTGCGATAGTCTCCATCTTGTGGCCAAAAATAGGTACTGCCACAGCAAGATTTTTAGCACAGCGCTACACTGCCACTTGCTTTTCAGTACAAGTTTATATTGTTTATTGTACCACTGTGTAGTTGTTATTATTAGGTTCCTGCCTGGGCAAACAGTCCATGCCATGGATGCCCAGACAGGTGGAGGCACTGCCAACACTATGTATCCTTATTCCCAAAATGCGGAAACTCAGGACCAACAGGTAAAGCAAGAAGGTGTAACCCAGCTGGAGGGTGCCAGCGGGGGCGGCCCCCAGCGGCAAAAGAGCGTTACACAGTTTTTCTTTTTTCTGTAACAGAACTTTTTATTATCAATCATAGGATCTTATATGTAAATTCCAGACATTTTCGTTCAGTAGTTCTTATGAAAACAGCAGGCCACGGGTTTGCGGTGGCAGCATTCAGCGGCCGACTCCATGCACTTTGGGGACCCTGCGGTGAATAGTGAATTCACTGCAGGGTGGGGAAATTTTATTCTCCTAAGTGCAGGGAACTACAGAACACCAAAAAGTTGGCGTCATTTCGGTGCTCTGTGAGTAACCCATTTAATGGTGAGGTTTTTTGCTGCCCCCTGGAAAGTGAAATTGAAAGTGTAAATTAGTGAAATCTCAATGTATCCTTCCTGGTAAAATACTTTGCAAAAGTAAAAAAAAAAAATATATATATATATTTTTTTTAGGGGTGGGGCCACCCAGTGCGGGCCGCCGCCCCCTGGAAAGTGCCGCCCTAGGCCTGGGCCTAGTCGGCCTAGGCCAAAATACACCAGTGACCCAGGTGATAGGGCCCTGTATGTTTCAGTATTCTCCCTCTGCATAATTTACTCTGGGGTTTATCCACAAAGCGCCCGTGTTGCAGATCCCAGCTAATGGTACCAATAGCATTTCCAACTAACGCCGGTGCTTCTCAACTATGATCCAGACAGGAAAGGAGAAGCTTCACTGTTAAGTTGTGAGAAGCACCAGCAATTCTTGGCACTGCAATGCCAGCGATTGATTTATTAGCAGGTTTTTTGTTGGTAAACACCGTCTGTCAGGGTGGCACCTGGCACAGGCCGTGGTGGGACCCAAGTTCAGGGGGTATTGAGCCCGGTATGCCAGGGTACCTGGAGTAGGTATCTTCTGGGTATGTCGGTGCGTGGTTCAAAAGGATCAGGCAAGCGGATGGTCAGTAGATAAGCAGGGGGGTCTGGTACACGGGGATAGCAATAGAGAACAGGCATATATCTGAACAGGTTGGAAGTGAACTCAATACTGGGGTGAGTTCCTGAATGGGGATGGGTCCTTTATGGACAGACAGAGGTGTGTGTTGCGCGTTCTTGGTGCAGACTTAATTAATCCCTAAGGGCAGCACCTTTCCTTTGAGCTGATCCAGCAGCAGACATGGTTCCTGACAGTAGCCCCTCCTCAAGGAAAGGTCTCCGAACGACCCAATTTTGGCTGGTAGCTGGGCATCTGCGGGAAAGTGGAATAAGTCCATGTTTCTGATACCTGGTCCCAGGTGGGTAGGACTAAGGATCCCTGAATTGTATAGGGTCCCGATTCTTCAGGAGATTGAGGAGTACCATGACCACGGAGACACCTGGAAACCGACAGGCATTGATAGGGATCCGGGGCACCGGAATACATGGTGTCCACATATGAAGAGGGCATCGGGGTAGCCTGTACCACGTTCTGTGATTCTTCAGCCAGGGGTCCAGTACTACCGGTACGAGTGTCTTTCCTCCGCTGGCGTCTTCGTGCTTTTGATTTAGACTCTGTGCACCTCTTGCCCTCTGGGGTGACATGGACAGCAGGACTGGCAGAGTTGGTAGTGCCCACATAGTGGGGTGGCAGCACGGTAGGTACTTCTTGTCCAGGCCCTTCATCGCAGGAGGTATCACTGGTGGCATGAAGTCCTGCCAGGGTCTCCTCTGGGGAAGAGTGGTGGTAACCCCCACATACCCCGTGCGTTGACCTGGGGGTCCCCTGGAGTAGTACTGAGGTGAGGTCACCCGGTAATCTTTTACATGCCAAAATTCTTCTTCTTCTGTCATGGCTTTTTGTAATATATATAAACAGAAATTACAAATCGCTTTTTACTGTATTAAGTGTATGCATTTACAATAGTGACCAATAGAGGGCGTCAAATGGCACTTTCTATTGGTCACTATTGTAAGTGTATGCATAGTACTCTTAACCCTTTCACTGCTGAGCCATTTCGCCCATGTGCGCTGAGCTAATTTTTACCTGTTTCACTCATGTTTTTTTTTTTTTAATAAATTCAAAGTTTTTTATTTTGAAAAATAATCAGCATAATAGCACACAGCAAAGTAATGGATGGCCTCGCAGGGCCAAGCCATAAGACGTTACAAGCAAGGATGGCCGTGCAGGGCCGAGGTATGTCGTCAGGAAATATACCTCAAGATAAAACAAATAATGAAGTCATCTCAGATTAGTGATATATGTAAGCAAAGTAAAACATCCCCTAGTGGGGGTCTCATCTACAGAGATGCAAAAACAACAAACGACTGCATGAAAGTACTGCTGTGGTTAGCGAACAGAACAAGGGAGGGGGATGGCTGAGGGGAGGGAAAAATGGCGGCTGTGAAACCGTGGGGGGGGGCAGGGGGGTAATAGAACCGGGTCCGGACAATTGGGGGGCCAAGCTGGGCACCAGGCTACCGTAGCACCTCCCGAGACATCCCGGATATGCCAGGGAGGAGGTAAAAAAAAAGGAAAGAAAAAATAAAAGGGGGAGGGGACAAGAGAAAGACTAAGGCAATCCCAATCAGGGTAACTCGGCGAAGGGAGGGGGAAACGGAGGTCATAAAGAGAAATGAAAACAATATATCTATATATAAATGAAAATATTTCTCAGCAGGAATTTGAACCCGTATAGAATAATCCATAAAGATTCTGACAGTAAAATCAGAAACAGTCCACACAGAGAATGCCAAAAACAGTGCTGAAAACAAAATTGTCCACAGCAGGGAACGCACAGGCGAGGAAGATCGGATCAGCAAGGGGTAATGTTAAAGAGCTTCAGAGGGCGAACGGGTGGTAAACTCAGCGGGTCAGGGTGAGGTCGGACAATAGACAGCGGGTAAGTAAGACAGACCTCCTGAGCCCATGTCCCACAGTAGCGCGCTGTGGAAATCCTCCACAGGTCTGTCCATGCACTCCTCCCTACCCCACTCCTGCAGTATCCAGGCCAGAAGAGACAAAGCCAGGACAAGGTTCCCTCTCGCCTTGACCAGATCCCGAGGAAGATCAGCAGGCAGCTCTCCATGTTCAGCTTTCCTCCGGTGGATCCACCAGGCAGGTAGATTACAAGACCGATTGAGAGAAGCCACAGCCGCGCCACGGGACACCCCGGGAACCTCCACTCGTACTGCAGGCACATCAGGCGGCAGCACCTCCCCATCACACATCTCCGGGGTCGCCTCTGCAAATAGCTCTCCATTCTCAACCCTCGTGCAACCATGATGTAAGGTCTTTTCCCGGTCCCGCAGGTGGGAATCCAAAGCTCCCCCGCACCCCGTAGCACTGACATTAACAGGCGCCAAGTCCCCCACGTAAGCGGGCTCTCGTCGTCCCCCTCCAGCAATGCCAGGCATGCGTCAAGGCTCGCTATTGCGGCCATTTTCACTTCAGGAGGGGGGCATCTCGATGCTGGTTCTCACCATCCACGTCCAGCAGCTCCATTTCGGTCCCAGCAGAGGCAGGAAGACGGGGGGCCCTCCGTCTCCACGGTCTCCAGCCTGGTTCCATCTTGGGACGGGAAGGGACCCTCCAGAAGGCACCTCGAGGAGACATCCAGAGTTGGAAGGTGTGCCACAAAATGGCCGTCATCAGTGTCCAGTAGAAAAACCGCCAGCAAATGCGTGTCTCCGGTCCAGTGGGGGGGGAGACAGAAGAGGCACCGGACAGCTCTCCCTGATGGCCGACTGCTCGGGGGGCCTCTGGGGCCACGCCCCCTCTCACTCATCATGTTTAAACGCAATTTGAATTCACGTTTTGTACAACCCCGACAAATTATATATCATTTGTTTCGGCAGACTCGGCAGATTCATAATATATCATTATTATATGTATACGTCATGTCCTGTCTGTATATTATAACAAAAAATGCAATAAAATTTGAATTTTCAATCATCTACAGCGTCTAAAGTGTTTATTTTCATCACATTTTATCATCCGAGCCTTAGCGGTTATTTATTCTATGGGGAATGCTTGTTAAAAAAAATAAAACTGGGAACCCGTTACATTAACCCCTAGCTGCCACGGATCGGGAGATAGGGGGGTCATTGAACCCCTACCTACACCATAGGTGGCAGCTGGGATTTAACTCCCAAACTGATCGTGTCATCAAGTCCATGTGTGATGAGTTAACTAGGTGGGGGGAGATCCCAGAGGTTTGGCCGACATCCAAGATGTCGGCCACCCCCGGGAAAGGACCGCGATCCGGCACTCTGGTATTATGGCACACTGCTGGCACTCTGGTATTATGACAGCAGCCAGTTCCTGGGGCGCGCTGAACCTACGTAACCCTGTGTATATCTGGCTCTGATACTAGACAGTGCCTCACCAGCCACTGACCGCACCACACGTCACTGGCCCTGAATATATGGAGGAGCCCCTAAAAACACACCCCCACACCCTGAATATATGGAGGAGCCCCTAAAACCCCCCCCCCCACACTAGTGACGTGTGGTGAGGTCAGTGGCTGGTGAGGCACTGGCTAGTAACAGAGCCAGATATACACAGGGTTACGCAGTCGCAATTTAGACATTTGATCATCGTTATATAGGAGAATAGAGTTTCACTATTTATAAAGTTCGCATCCTTTTTTTACAGCTAAGAGCATGCACTTACAATACTTACTAATAGAGGCCGCTATTACAACTCTTACTGTAAAAAAGTTTGCATACAGGTTTTAATCTTGTAAGAGCATGCACTTACAATACTGACTAATAGAGGGCGCTATTACACACATGCTGATTGCATCCATGGGGAGCTCTGCCTCCCATGGGGGGCATTTAAAAAAAAAGAAGTGCTTGAGAACAATGGAGCTTTCCCATTGGCTCAAGCTTTCAATTGCTCTCATTGCTTCTGGAGGCACGGAAAAGCGTAGAACCAGCTTGAGCTTCGCAATTAGTGTAGCATTCAGCTGCGCAAATTGCGTATGCTAGGCTGGAGGAGCCCCTTAAAAGACACCCACACACCCTGAATATATGGAGGAACCCCTAAAAAGACACCCACACACCCCGAATATATGGAGGAGCCATAAAAGACACCTGCACACACTGAATATATGGAGGAGCACCCTAAAAAGACACCCACACACCCTGAATATATGGAGGAACCCCTAAAAAGACACCCACACACCCTGAATATATGGAGGAGCCCCTAAAAAGACACCCGCACATACTGAATATATGGAGGATCCCCTAAAAAGACACCCACACACCCTGAATATATGGAGGAGCCCCTAAAAAGACACCCGCACACCCTGAATATATAGAGGACCTCTAAAAAGACACCCACACACCCTGAATATAGGGAGCCCCTAAAAAGACACCCGCACATCCTGAATATATGGAGGATCCGCTAAAAAGACACCTGCACACCCTGAATATATAGAGGACCTCTAAAAAGACATCCACACACCCTGAATATATAGAGGAGCCCCTAAAAAGACACCCACACCCTGAATATGTGGAGGAGCCTCTAAAAAGGCACTGCACACCCTGAATATATGGAGGAGCCCCTAGAAAGACACCCGCACACCCTGAATATATGGAGCCCCTAAAAAGAAACCCACACACCCTGAATATATGGAGGAGCCCCTAAAAAGACACCCGCACACCCTGAATATATGGAGGAGCCCCTAGAAAGACACCCGCACACCCTGAATATATGGAGCCCCTAAAAAGAAACCCACACACCCTGAATATAGGAAACAATAAACGGTCCTAGTGGCTCAGAGGTAATTCTATAAATCACATGAACCTTGGCCTAAAAAGGCCCTTCAGGTGCTCGTATGGGAGCCTAGGATCTATATGTGTCGCCAAGAACCATCAGGTCCCGAGAGACGTACAATTGGCAATAGAAGTGCAAATGGCAATCAATGTGTAAATTCACAATACGTAGTCCAGTTAATAGTAACAAAGCCTAAAGACATGCAAGAATTGTGTGTAATAATAAAGTGCATGTGCTTATAAAAACCACTTCTCAGCAAAGTGCATATACAGATTGTTCGCTGGAGCGCAAAGTGCTAATAGTTCTCTAGTGGGTTGAAAAGTCGGTAAGTCCTAGACCACAGTAAAGTGCACGTGCAAATGTGCAAAATATGAGAAAACCGGAACTCTGTGGCCGCTAGTAGTTGCACAGCATATGAGCCGTGTTGCAGAGATGAATGGTCCACTGTCACATCTCCTCTCCTCAGTGGGTGGTTTATAAAAGGGGAGAAAGAAGGAAGAAAAATAATGGTGCAGACTGTTTCGTATATTTCTGGTGAGAATAAAGCAAGAATCTCACTCACAGATTACAGAGCCTAGTGTGTCCCCGGCTCTGGGTTGAAGCACCTCACACCAGATATAGGGTGGCGTATCCCTTCTTTGTCCTGCAGTTGGCCTCAAATGAAATACAAGCAGAGAGACGGCGCTCCCATAGCGTAACACATTAAGTAAAAGTGGCAGTCAATTGATGGCTATTCAGTCTCACTCACCAATGGTGGAGCCTCGGTTGTCTCAGGCTCAGCTTGTAAGCAGATGGTACCACTTAGTTCGGTGTGTACCTCACCTCTCTCTCCTGGAACACCTTTCGCTTCCCTCTTCTGCGTTTGTTTCAACCGAGAGAAAACTTAGGGAGGAAGGAGGGGGAGAATCAGGGTATAAAGGAAAGTAAAAACTTTAAAGTGCTACTATGGAGCAACTTCCACAGTCTGGAGGGTCTTTAAAATAAGGACTAAATTTCAAGGATTTATTAGCAATACATAAATGTTAAATCGGGGGGGGGGGGTTTACTGGACGCGTTTCGGCACTTGACCTGTGCCTTCCTCAAGCAGTGTGGTGTATGGGGTAAAGGGGAGAGTGCATTGGCTGGTCTCTTTTTATGATGAGAGCATTATTGAGTCCACCTGGATCTGAGTCTCTACACTTAGTTGTGTACTTCCGGTTTCGCGGTGATTGCGGTCATGTGACTACCACCGCGTCATTGATGTGCGCCGATCTTGCTTTTGCGTTCCAGCGTGGAAGTTCCGCATTTTCACTCTGTTTTCATCTACTTTCATACGCTGCAGTAGAACTGCATATTGGTGGTCTATAGGGAGGCAGTGTCCCTGTTACAATGCTGCCTGCTGGATCTTGGTCCCTTAAAGGCCTGATACAAACATATAATGGAGTACACATCATAAAGTACTTATGGCTACCCCTAAAAGTGTTTTGGTAAAGCCAATGCACACATATAAAAACGTTATTCAACTAAATGCATATATGAAGTGTTGGCAGCCTACTTTAATAAGAGGGTTGGATAATAGGTGTGCTTAACAAAACCCGTGGGACAGCCTTTAGAGTGGGTATTCGCTATTACAGCATGGTGTATAGCTTAAGTGACGGTCAAATGGAAATTAAAAATTGGGACGATTACAGCATTTAAGATAAAAAGGGAGGAAAAATAAATAAAATTATAATTACTATAAAATAGGTGTATATAAATGATAAAATATAAAAATACAAAAATATGTAAAATATATATAAAAATATATGTAAAAATATATGTAAAAACCAAGTGATACTGCTAAAAACCTATCGGCAAACAAGGCCTTCATTGATAATCCTAGGTGCGTGCAACTGGTTGGCGGTGAGTCATCACTAATGAATCAACTAGCTCTAAGAAAACAGAAATTGCTGGTTCCATACTTAATGAAATAAATAGGGGGATTCTCAGCAGGTTGGGGGAGATTCCGAATTAAAATAATAAGTACCGCAGAAAGAAAGGAGGATGCATGTATAGCGGTGGTGAGGGGGATAATACTATGCAGGAGATGGTGGCATGTTGTATAGGTGGATGATAAATCCTGCTGGATGTATCTATATGATGTTAGTTCAAAAAATGACACAATTCGAAATCTGCGTTGAGACCTTGAGGTTGGAGCGATCCCATCTTGAAAATCAGACTCATCTCTTCTTTACCAATTATCTGGTTAAAATTTCCACCCCTCCAAAGTGTCTCAACTTTTTTGATGCCTATAAATTTGAGACCTTCAGGATTCTGGGCATGCTTAACCTTAATGTGCAATGAAACACTATGTTTATCATAGCCCTTCCTTATGTTTCGAATATGTTCCTGGATGCGAAGGTTCAGTGGTCTAGTGGTCCTCCCCACGTATTTTAGACCACATGGGCATATCCGTAGGTAAATTACATTTTTCGTGAAGCATGTGATAACCTCCTTTATTTTAATGCTCCCCGTGTTACCTTCGACTTGAGTGACAATCTGCTTCTGACCATTGGTGTTACGGTAGTTCCAACAGTTGCCGCATTGGTGAAACCCTTTTTTTATACAAAAGTGGTTAGTCTTCTTGGTTTTCTTGTGTGGATGTCCGTGTGCCAGCTTCATCTTCAGATTGCTTACACCTCTGCATATCAGTCTAGGGTTCTCCGGAAGAATGTCCTTCAGTAGGGGATCTTTCCGCAGGATGTGCCAATATTTTCTAACAGTCTTTCTTATGGTTTTGTTCTGAGCACTGTACATGAAAATGAACGCTACTTCTTCGGTGTGTCCCGGATGTGTATTGATTTTCTTTCTCAGCAGAGTATCTTAGTTGATATCTCTTACTACTGTTCTGGCCATTTCCAATTTTTCAGGAGAGTATCCCTTTTGCATAAAGTCTTTGAGTTTTTCGGACTGTGACTCATATACGCTCTGATCTGTACAGTTTCTCTTAACCCTCAGGAATTGTCCTTTGGGGACTCCTTCTAACCATTGGGGAAGATGGCAGCTTGTTCTCTCGATAAAACTGTTAACATCTACTTTTTTTAAAAATGTCTTGGTTTTAATCTCCTTCTCTTCTATATGTATAATAAGATCCAAAAATTCAACTTTGTCGCTACTCCATACTGTCGTTAGTTTAATGCCTCTATTGTTCTCGTCGAGCCGTGCTAAAAATTCTTGCAGTTTTTCCGTTCCTCCTTTCCAAATTAAAAAAATATCGTCTATATATCGCTTTTAACATATTAAGTTGTCTTGATATAGAGATAAAAAAGATTCTTCCCAATGTGCCATAAATAAATTTGCGTAGGATGGCACAAAACGCGTTCCCATCGCCGTTCCTTTCTGCTGTAAATAAAAATTTTCTTAGAAATAAAAATAATTGTTCTCTAAAATAAGTCTAATCCCCTCCAGGATACAAATGATCTGCTCTGGCTGTAAAGTGTCTGCGTGCTTCAAGAAGTACTCGGTAGCTTCCAATCCTTTCTCATGGGGTATGATGGTATAAAGTGCTTGCACATCGCTTGTTACAAGCAAAAATCCATCTTCCCATGTGATACTTTTCAGGACTTCTAGAATGTCTCTTGTGTCTTTCAAGTGGGATACAGTGCTAGTAACAAATGGTTGTAGTTGTTGGTCTAAATACTCGGATAGTTTACTGGAGACAGAGCCCACTCCAGATATAATAGGTCTACCAGGTGGTTTCTCGATGTTCTTATGTATTTTTGGGAGAAAATAAAATACTGGAATTCTTGGATGTTCCACTTTGATATACTTGAATTCTTTACTGTTACGTATTCCCAGTGCATATCCCTGGTCGATATAATCCAAGAATCTCTGTTTAATGTCTTCTGTTGGATTCTTGTTTAATCGTTGGTAGGTGGTAGTGTCACCCAATATCCGATTAGCTTCTTCTTTGTAGTAAGCAGCCGTCATAATCACCATACCTCCTCCTTTGACTGCTGGTTTTATTTCAAAGTCTTCATTTGAGGTGAGTTCCTTCAATGCCTCTTTTTCTTTTTTTGTGAGATTATCGGTTCTTTTATTAATTTTCATTTTTCCCAGATGCGCCAATATCTTGTTCCCAAATGTATTTATTTCTTGAGAAACCATAGATTTCGGGAAGAAAGTGGACTTCTCTTTCAAGGTGGTATGTTTGTAAAATTCCATTGTATTAGTTCTCTCTATGGGGTTTTTTAAAAAATATTTCTTAAGGCATAGATTCTTTTTAAATTTTTGCAGATCTATATAGATGCCAAAGGGATCCATATGGGTCGTAGGGGCAAATTTCATGCCTTTCTTCAGCAGTGTAGTTTGAGCCTCTGTAAGTGCTGTGTTCGTTAGGTTGCCTATCCCTCCATTCTCATCTGTTTCTCTTTCTTTCTGCTTACGTCTTCTAGCCCTTCCTGATCGGCGCCCTCGTCCTGGTAGGGTCTTTTTCCCGGTGACCAACCTCTCCTTATGGTGGTCAGGTCTCTGTCTGTTTGGGGTTGGGTCCCATAAAAATCCTGGTGTCCTTCAAGAGCTTGATACCTATTCTGAGTGGTGACGGTGGGGGGTTTCCACTCATTCTCAAATGCTCTTTTTTGGTTCCCTCTCCAATTGCTTCTCTGTGCTGGTCTATTCCTATGCTTGTAATATTGGTTGTCATATACGGGTCTTGTGTGGACATACTGATTCTCTTCTCTGTTGTTGATATATCCATACGGTGGTCCCTTTTCTCATCTAGAATGGTAGCCCTCTGAATAATGGTTGTGGTATTAGCTGTTCTTCCTCTGTGGTTTCCATACTCTGGATGTTCTTTGAGGTTTACTATCCACTGGCTGATATGGAGGTACCAATCTCGGGATTAGGGGCTGCGCAGTGGGTTGGTTCTTCCACAATGGAGTTTGTGTTGGATTCAGATGATTCCCTTCTGCATTTTCTTGGTTCTCCTGTTGCCAGACATTCCCTTTTTTATAGTCTGTGATGCCCCTTAGGTACTTCTTCCTCTTTCTCTCCATCTCCAATCTTTCTAGATACTGGTTCATTTCATGTTCGGATAGTAGATTCTTAAGCTCCTTATAATTGTTCTTGATGTTCGCATTCAATTCAGTTAGGATCTCGCTCCTTCTCTCGATGATAACCTTCATGCTATGGAGGGAGAAACCTTCCAGCATCTTTTCCCACCGTTCGCGGAATATTGTATCATCCTTATCACCAGCTAGATTCTTAGGATGGTACCCAGCGGGCTAAGATTCACTATCTTTGGTGTACCTCTCTAGGGTGGTTACGTCCCACTTATTCCTTATTTCTTTCTTAAATTCTTTTTCTAATAATCTCTTCCGTGTATATCTGTTGGTGGGTTCCGTATCTAAATGCTCTGGTCCTAAACCTTCGAATGCGTCTTCATTACACTTCCCGAATTTGCTTCTGAAATCCATAGGGATATCAAGCAGCCTCAACATAGGTTGAGAATTAAAGAGATACAGAAAAGGGGGGGTGTCTGTGGAGGCGCTAATTTATATTTATAGTACAGAAAATATATATATAAAATATATATAAAAATATATGTAAAAACCAAGTGATACTGCTAAAGACCTATCGGCAAACAAGGGACCAAGATCCAGCAGGCAGCATTGTAACAGGAACACTGCCTCCCTATAGACCACCAATATGCTACTGTTCTACTGCAGCGTGTGAAAGTAGATGAAAACAGAGTGAAAATGCGGAACTTCCACGCTGGAACGCAAAAGAAAGATGGCTGGGGCGCACACCAATGACGCGGTGGTAGTCACATGACCGCAATCACCGCAAAACCAGAAGTACACAACTAAGTGTAGAGACTCAGATCCAGGTGGACTCAATAATGCTCTCATCATAAAAAGAGACCAGCCAATGCACTCTCTCCTTTACCCCATACACCACACTGCTTGAGGAAGGCACAGGTCAAGTGCCGAAACGCGTCCAGTAAACCCCCCCCCCCCCCCGATTTAACATTTATGTATTGCTAATAAATCCTTGAAATTTTACCCCCGGGTCTCAGTCCTTATTTTAAAGACCCTCCAGACTGTGGAAGTTGCTCCATAGTAGCACTTTAAAGTTTTTACTTTCCTTTATACCCTGATTCTCCCCCTCCTTCCTCCCTAAGTTTTCTCTCGGTTGAAACAAACGCAGAAGAGGGAAGCGAAAGGTGTTCCAGGAGAGAGAGGTGAGGTACACACCGAACTAAGTGGTACCATCTGCTTACAAGCTGAGCCTGAGACAACCGAGGCTCCACCATTGGTGAGTGAGACTGAATAGCCATCAATTGACTGCCACTTTTACTTAATGTGTTACGCTATGGGAGCGCTGTCTCTCTGCTTGTATTTCATTTGAGGCCAACTGCAGGACAAAGAAGGGATACGCCACCCTATATCTGGTGTGAGGTGCTTCAACCCAGAGCCGGGGACACACTAGGCTCTGTAATCTGTGAGTGAGATTCTTGCTTTATTCTCACCAGAAATATACGAAACAGTCTGCACCATTATTTTTCTTCCTTCTTTCTCCCCTTTTATAAACCACCCACTGAGGAGAGGAGATGTGACAGTGGACCATTCATCTCTGCAACATGGCTCATATGCTGTGCAACTACTAGCGGCCACAGAGTTCAATTTTTTCTCATATTTTGCACATTTGCACGTGCACTTTACTGTGGTCTAGGATTTACCGACTTTTCAACCCACTAGAGAACTATTAGCACTTTGCGCTCCAGCGCACAATCTGTATATGCACTTTACTGAGAAGTGGTTTTTATAAGCACATGCACTTTATTATTACACACAATTCTTGCATGTCTTTAGGCTTTGTTACTATTAACTGGACTACGTATTGTGAATTTACACATTGATTGCCATTTGCACTTCTATTGCCAATTGTACGTCTCTCGGGACCTGATGGTTCTTGGCGACACATATAGATCCTAGGCTCCCATACGAGCACCTGAAGGGCCTTTTTAGGCCAAGGTTCATGTGATTTATAGAATTACCATTTATTGTTTCCTTTATTGTATTTGCACATTTTGTTGAGATTATGTGCAACACCTTGTAGGCTGCAACCCCAAATTTTATTTATAAAGGATTTTACCAGGAAGGATACATTGAGATTTCTCTCGTTTTTAAGTATGTCCTGGGTTCAAGAACATTGAAGTGTTACAGTTACAGAAATACAAAGTAATACAATGTAAGATATTAACAACACAAATATACAGATTAACAGAAAATAAATATGTAGGAAATAGTCATTATGTTACATGTTTACAGGCGCATTCTGTATTGAGGTATGTTAGTAAGGAGCTCTTGAGTGACTTAAGACTGGGGGAAGATTTGATGGTGTCTGGGAGGTTATTCCATAATTGTGGTGCTCTGTAGGAAAATGAGGATCGAGCCACTGTCTTTTTGTATTGTGGTATTGCAAGTAAGGTGCTGGTCCTGGATCGGAGGTTATAGGATGAGGGAGCTGCTGGGGGAAGCAGTCTATTCAGATAGGGTGGCAGCTTCCCAGAAAAGCTCTTAAACACCAGGCTGGAAAGGTGAAGGGTGCGTCTAGATTCCAGCGATGGCCAGTTTAGCTCTTTTAACATGTCACAATGGTGGGTCATATAGTTACATTGTAATGCAAAGTGACAGAATGAGTTATATAATGTAGTAAGTTTATGAAGGTGTGTTTGCGGGGCGGCTGCATACACTACATCTCCGTAATCAATAGCCGGCATAAGCATTTGTTGTACAATCTGCTTTCTTACCGCGGGGCTCAGGCAGGATTTGTTTCTGTACAGGGCGCCTAGTTTGGGGTAAAGTTTAGATGTGAGTTTTTCGATGTGGGGGCCAAAGGATAGATTAGGGTCCAACTACATACCTAGATATTTGAGAGAAGTGACTGTTGTCAGCGTGCCATTTGATTTTGTCCCAACACATAAGTGGGGATTTTGCAATTTGTGTAGTTTAGGTTTTGTTCCAAAGAGCATCGTTACAGTTTTGTCAGTATTTAAAAAAAGTTTGTTGTGCTTGATCCACTTTTCTACCTCTGTGAATTGTTCTTGCAGCACAGCTTCCAGCTGTGGGAGATTTGGTTTGCTGGTATAGACTACAGTGTCGTCTGCATACATATGTACATTTGAGGCTTTGCAGACGTTGGGCAGATCATTTATGAATATTGTGAATAGCAGGGGGCCTAGTATTGAGCTTTGGGGTACACCGCACGTGACTGGGAGCGGGAGGGAGGAGCTGCCAGAAATTGACACATATTGTGATCGGTCGGACACATATGATTGAAACCAGGTTAACGTGCGATCACCAATACCAGAGTTTTTAAGTTTTTCTAACAAGATGCCATGGTCTACTGTGTCAAAGGCCTTGGCAAAATCAAGGAAGATGGCTCCAGTTAGGTTTCCTTGTTCCATCCCAGCCTGGATATCATTGCAGACTTTTAAAAGGGCGGTTGTAGTTGAGTGATTAGGATGAAAGCTTTATTGATCTGGGGTTAAGTAGTTCCAATATTGATAATAATCACGTAATTGTGTGTAGACGCATTTTTCCAAAGTTTTTGACATTACAGGAAGCAATGATATTGGACGTTAGTTGGATACCAAAGTACTGTCACCACTTTTATGGATAGGTACCACTCTCGCAGTCTTCCAGAGTTTGGGTATGTATCCAGTCGCCAGTGATTCATTGATTAGGGTTGCGACAGGATTTGCAATTACCAGTGCACTGATTTTCAGCAGCATTGCTGGTATTTGATCAGGTCCAGACTGGTATTTCATTTTTTGCTTACGGAGAAGTTTAGTAACGACACTGACAGGCACTGGTCTAAAACTGAATTCCTCTCTGATACAGGGACTTTGCACAGTTGGAGGGGCCTGACCTGCATGAGGCCTCTCTGATTGCATGTCATTTCCTAGCTTGGCAATCAAAGTGGTGGCACATCCAACAAAATAACCATTAAAGGCATTTGCTACATCTAGAGGGTGTTGCAGGGTTTGGTTGTTTACTTTGACAGCAGCCAGCTGGGAGTGGACTGGGGGTGCTTGTATGTTACTTACGGTTCTCCAAAAGTTTCTAGATTTTGATATGTTATTGTTTAGATTTTCATTGAAGTAATGGGCTTTAGCCATTTTTGTTTGTTTTGTGCATTCATTCCGGCATTTTCGGTATTCGCAGTGATCGTTCATGGAACCAGTTCTCTTGAAATTTGACCACAGTGAATCTCTAAGATGGTACATTAGTGTAAGATTAGCTGTACATATAGATTAGCCCCTCCACAGACACACCCTGAATATATGATGGAGCCCCTAAAAAGACACCCATACACCCTGAATATATGGAGCCCCTAAAAAGACACCCACACACCCTGAATATATGGAGCCCCTAAAAAGACACCCACACACCCTGAATATATGGAGGAGTCCCTAAAAAGATACCCGCACACCCTGAATATATGGAGGAGCCCCTAAAAAGCCACCCGCACACCTGAATATATGGAGGAGCTCCTAAAAAGACACCCACACACCCGAATATATGGAGAAGCCCCTTAAAAGACACCCACACACCCTGAATATATGGAGGAGCCCCTAAAAAGACACCCACACACCCTGAATATATGGAGGAGTCCCTAAAAAGATACCCGCACACCCTGAATATATGGAGGAGCCCCTAAAAAGCCACCCGCACACCTGAATATATAGAGGACCTCTAAAAAGACACCCACACACCCGAATATATGGAGAAGCCCCTTAAAAGACACCCACACACCCTGAATATATGGAGGAGCCCCTAAAAAGACACCCACACACCCTGAATATATGGAGGAGCCCCTAAAGAGACATCCACACCCCTGAATATATGGAGGAGCCCCTAAAAAGACACCCACACACCCTGAATATATGGAGGAGCCCCTAAAAAGACACCCGCACACCCTGAATATATGGAGGAGCTCCTAAAAAGACACCCGCACACCCTGACTATATGGAGGAGCCCCTAAAAAGACACCCACACACCCTGAATATATGGAGGAGCCCCTAAAAAGACATCCACACACCCTGAATATATGGAGGAGCCACTAAAAAGACACCCACACACCCTGAATATATGGAGGAGCCCCTAAAAAGACACCCACACACCCTGAATATATGGAGGAGCCCATAAAGAGACATCCACACCCCTGAATATATGGAGGAGCCCCTAAAAAGACACCCGCACACCCTGAATATATGGAGGAGCTCCTAAAAAGACACCCGCACACCCTGACTATATGGAGGAGCCCCTAAAGAGACATCCACACACCCTGAATATATGGAGGAGCCCAGGGCTCGAGTCGAGCGGGAACGCGCAGGAACGGTGTTCCCGCACTTCTCCCACTGCGGGAACGCAGCGTTCCCGCTGTGGCCCGAGCCCGAACGCCGCCGCCGCCGCACATTGCCGGCGGCCGCGTGCTTCCTGTTACAAGGGCCGGTGACAGGAGATGGAGCCGCTCGCCTGGCTGTTTCATAGATCCCAGGCGAGCGGCTGCACTTCCTGTCAGCGGCCGCTGAAGCAGGAAGCACGCGGCCGCTGGCAGAGGAGCAGCAAAGGTGAGCTGGGCTGGGGGCACTATCCATGAGACCTGGGGGGGCACTATCCATGAGACCTGGGGGGGCACTATCCATGAGACCTGGGGGGGCACTATCCATGAGACCGGGGGGGGCACTATCCATGAGACCTGGGGGGGCAGTATCCATGAGACCTGGGGGGGCATATCCATGAGACCTGGGGGGGCATATCCATGAGACCTGGGGGGGGCAATATCCATGAGACCTGGGGGGCAATATCCATAAGACCTGGGGGGGCATATCCATGTGACCTGGGGGGCAATATCCATGAGACCTGGGGGGGCACTATCCATGAGACCTGGGGCATATCCATGAGACCTGGGGGGGCACTATCCATGAGACCTGGGGGGGCAATATCCATGAGACATGGGGGGGCATATCCATGAGACCTGGGGGGGGCATATACATGAGACCTGGGGGGGGCAATATCCATGAGACCTGGGGGGCATATCCATGAGACCTGGGGGGGCAATATCCATGAGACCTGGGGGGGGGCAATATCCATGAGACCTGGGGGGGCATATCCATGAGACCTGGGGGGCATATCCATGAGAGCTGGGGCATATCCATGAGAGCTGGGGGCAGTATCCATGAGACCTGGGGGCAATATCCATGAGACCTGGGGGCAGTATCCATGAGACCTGGGGGCAGTATCTATGAGACCTGGGGCAATATCCATGAGACCTGGGGCAATATCCATGAGACCTGGGGGCAATATCCATGAGACCTGGGGGCAATATCCATGAGACCTGGGGACATTATCCATGAGACCTGGGGCATATCCATGAGACCGGGGGCATATCCATGAGACCTGGGGGCATATCCATGAGACCTGGGGGCATATCCATGAGACCGGGGGGCATTATCCATGAGAGCTGGGGGGGCATTATCCATGAGAGCTGGGGGCATATCCATGAGACCTGGGGGCAATATCCATGAGACCTGGGGGCAATATCCATGAGACCTGGGGGCATATCCATGAGACCTGGGGGCATTATCCATGAGAGCTGGGGGCATATCCATGAGACCTGGGGGCATTATCCATGAGAGCTGGGGGCGCATTATCCATGAGAGCTGGGGCAATATATACCCATATGAGCTGGGGCAATTATATCCATGTGAACTGGGGAAAATATATCCATATAACCAGTGCTGTGTATATTATTCTGGGGGCTCAGTGCTGTGTATGTTATTCTGGGGGTTCAGTGTTGTGTATATTATTCTGGGGGTCTGTGCCTGGATATATATATATAGATATATATATATATAGATTATATATAAAACGCGTTAGTCCAGTTGCCACAATCACGAGTATACCTGTACGTAGTGATACCTTTCACTGATCAGTATAGTTTCCAGTTTACACTCTTGAAAGCTTGTCTTTTAAATGTAAAGTTAACCCAATAAAAATGGTATCACCGGCACGTCCTGCTATACTCGTGATATATATATATATTTTCTTCAGGTAATGGGGGTTGTGGAATTCGTGGGTGAGTTCCCTCACTTTTTTTCCCAGGACTTGACCCCTGGAGGAGCCCCTAAAAGGAACACACCTAGGCCCAGGTTTAAGTCTTGAAGGCCAATGCAAGAATGCATGTCTAAGTTGTCTTCAGGGCACTTGCTGGTACTTGATGTCGGGTGCAGTTGATAAGGTGTTATACGGAGCAATGCAAAGGAAATTTAGTTTTTGCAGCATGCCTGTAAGCAGGAGTCGGTAATCTTGGCTCCCCAGATGTTATGGAACTACATTTCCCATGAGCCATTGTGAATCTAATAAGTAGCTGAGCATCATGGGAGTTGTAATTCCAAAACATCTGGAAGGCCAACGTTGCTCACCCTTGCTCTAAATGTTTTGCACCTCGGTACCTGAGGTACTAACACTGTTTGAACAGCTGGGAACGTGTCTGAAAATTAAACCTCCCCAGCTGCTCCTGCAGAGCCCAGTGCTACAGTAATTCCTTTTGGCCAGCAGATGGCAGCAGCTACCTGTTAAATCGGCTGTAAACAGGAAAAATTCATCTGGAATATTTCCATATATTTATTACTGTATGATCAGAAATGATCTTCCAAATTAAACGATGGTTCCTGATGGTTGTGTTGTGGAAAATACCTTGATAGTGAAGGGGTTAATTTATATGGCCTTCCTTTCTTAATACTTCTCGATCTTTCTCCCTGTCCACTGTTATTTCTTACTCTGCACACATTGCTATTAAAGTGATACTACCACTTACAAAAGCTGTAACTAGATTACTCGTGCATTACAAACAAACATTATAAAACACATTATAAAACACATGCTGCTGCTTGCTTTTTCTCTGTAAGTATTTGCATGTAAAAAGGAAACAAAATTACATTTTTATCTCCAGTTTCCATTTTGTGGATTTTTTCCCACGATGCAACATTTACCAAAATCTATGCAAAATCTTTACTGTTATTCTTTTTTAATCTACAGTATTTAACAATTAGGAAGGAAATGGTATCCTAAGGCGCTGTGCGGTGTTGAGATTATGGTGTTTTAATGGTGCGGGTGTGCTGCCGATTTAGGGGTGGTTGCAGAGCCTTGTTGCTGCTACAGGTTGATTGGGAGGAAAGTGTGGGGTACCCCTTAGTCAGGCGCTACTCGCTAGTCGTGTCTGTTAAAGTAGCGGTGTAATCGCTCTTAAGGAATTTCAACAATATAATGAGGTATAGCAATGCTAATTTAACAGCTTTGTGTACCATAAAAAATTAAAACCGAGTATAGAAAAAAGTGTAAATATTCATATTAAGAACATACACCCTCTGGCTTCGGGGGTGATGAATCTCAGTCTCTAAAAAGCACAATAAATCAGTCTTTGTGTTGCATAAAAGGAGAAAAGAAAAATAATTAAAAAATAATTAAAAAATAATAATAATTTTCCTCTTAATGATGGAGTGTGTCCTTTTGGTCTTGACTGCTTCCGCTCCTCTCGTCCCTTCAAAATTCCTCCAAGAAAGAAAGAGGGGATTAAGGATACGTTGGACCAATTGATGAAGCTGGCCAGGGAGCCGGCGAAACGCGTCTTGGAGACCCCTATGCCCACTTTTAAAGACTTTTTTTACCTCCTATGGACTTATGGTTTTTTTTACTTTCTAACATTTTAAAAATATTTTTATTTTCCTTTTATCTTTGATTGCGTTATTATTTGATGTGAGCTGTCTTAATAAATTTTTGCACAAGCCAACCTCCTGCTGCATCCAGTTGCCATCTTTTAACATCGCCAGCAACCAGAAAGCACCGTATAAAGGGAAGCCTTCTGCAGTATCCTGGACGAGAAGATTCAAAAGACAAGGCACGAAGGAGCAGATACTAAGAGGATTTCTGGGCAGAGCGCAACAGACAGCAGCATCCATCACCGCACTAGCGTAAGTGTACCAATCCTTACTCTCTGCTTTATCTGACAGACGCGGACGTATCTTTACCCCCTCTTTCTTTCTTGGAGGAATTTTGAAGGGACGAGAGGAGCGGAAGCAGTCAAGACCAAAAGGACACACTTAATCATAAAGAGGAAAATTATTATTATTTTTTAATTATTTTTTAATTATTTTTCTTTTCTCCTTTTATGCAACACAAAGACTGATTTATTGTGCTTTTTAGAGACTGAGATTCATCACCCCCGAAGCCAGAGGGCGTATGTTCTTAATATGAATATTTACACTTTTTTCTATACTCGGTTTTAATTTTTTATGGTACACAAAGCTGTTAAATTAGCATTGCTATACCTCATTATATTGTTGAAATTCCTTAAGAGCGATTACACCGCTACTTTAACAGACACGACTAGCGAGTAGCGCCTGACTAAGGGGTACCCCACACTTTCCTCCCAGTATTTAACAATTAGTTGGCCTGGAGAACAGTAGACCCCCTGCACCTGAGATAAGAGACGGCAGCTAAATGAGATAAGACAAGGAGTTTAAATGCCGTCTAATCTATCCCTGGTGATTTCCTTTGAATACATCCCACACCATACAATGATGTGAGTCGACCCCAAGATTTTTTATGGCAGCCCTGAATATAGACATGTGCATTTCGTTTCGTTCTGAATCCAATTTCGGTCGAAAATCACCAGTTACGTTAATTCGGATGGCCAAATTTGTGTATCGCCAAAAATACGAATCGCGGTAGCATAACGAAAAAACCAAAACCGAAATATCGGAACGAAAAATGAACCAAAAATTATCTGAAACAAAAAACAGAACGAAAATTGACCCAAAATGAAAGAAAAAAAAAAACACGGAATGAAAATTACCCAAAACGGAATGGGTGAAGTAGAGATAACATCACTGCTCTATAACCATAGAGACACAGGTTCAATCCCAGTAAGAGCACCCCTCCAGTAAGTGTTCTTGGGCAAGACACCTAACGGTACATACTCTCCACCCAGGACATACTTGAAAACAAGAGAAATATCAATGTATCCTTCCTGATAAAATACTTTAAAAAAAACGAAGAAAAAAAAATGAAACAAATAAAAATGGGGATTTTTTTTTTACATTGAAACCTATGGGATTATTTTGTATGACTGGTATTTTTATTACAGTACCGGCTGTATTTTATTTTGTACAGCTGGTATTTATATCCTGAAAAATGGCTAATTCTAAAAGGAAAAGACTTTTTGCTGCAAATGAAAAGCATAAACGTAAATGGTTGAAAAAATATTTAATGGGGTTTTTTTTCCCATTGAAACCTTTCGTCTGATTAATAAACCTGTCGAACAAACCACGGAAAATCAGGGTTAGACGCTAGGGTTAGAAATTCTAACCCTACTTTCTAACCCTAGCTTCTGACCCTAATTTCTAACATTGAATTTCGGGGGTTCGTTTGACCGGTTGAATCAGGCAAAAGGTTTCAATGGAGAAAAAATCCCCGTTTATATCAAATATTAATTCAACAGTTTACATTTATTCTTTTCATTTGCAGCAAAAAGTCTCTTTATTTTTTTTAGAATTTAATAAGCATTTTTCAGGATATAAATACCAGCTGTACAAAATAAGATACAGCATCTACTACAATAAAAAATATCAGCCGTACAAAATAATCCCATAGGTTTCAAAATATTCCCTGTTTTTATTAAATATTTATTTTTTCACTTGCAGCAAAAAGTTTCTTATTTATTTTAAAGCAACAAAGCTTTTTATCTTTGAATGCAGCTGTATTTTCTTTCAGTCCAGCTGCGTTCGTCAATGAATACTATGTTTCAGCACCATGGATAGCTCCGGAGCCCTGCTGGGCTGCTGCCCTTGGTTCTGAATCTGCACATCGAAAAACTCTCATCTAAAATTTACCCCAAACTAGGTGCCCTGTACAGAAACAAATCCTGCCTGAGCCCCGCGGTAAGAAAGCAAATTGTACAACAAATGCTTATGCCGGCTATTGATTACTGAGATGTAATGTATGCAGCGGCCCCACAAACACACCTTCATAAACTTACTACATTGTATAACTCACATTGTAGCACAAAGTGACAGATTAAGTACATGACCCACCAGTGTGACATGTTAAAAGAGTTAAACTGGCCATCGCTGGAATCTAGACGCACTCTTCACCTTTCCAACCTGGTGTTTAAGAATTTTTCTGGGAAGCTGCCACCCTACCTGAATAGACTGCTTCCCCCAGCAGCTCCCTCATCCTATAACCTCCGATCTAGGACCTGCACCTTACTTGCAATACCACAATACAAAAAGAAAGTGTCTCGATCCTCATTTTCCTACAGAGCACCACAATTATGGAATAACCTCCCAGACACCATCAAATCTTCACCCAGTCTAAAGTCCCTTAAGAGCTCCTTACTAACATACCTCAATACAGAATGCACCTGTAAACATGTAACATAATGACTATTTCCTACATATTTAATTTCTGTTAACCTGTATATTTGGTTTTTTTTAATATCTAGCATTGTATTACTTTGTATTTCTGTAACAACTGTAACACTTCAATGTTCTTCAACCCAGGATGTACTTGAAAACGAGAGAAATCTCAATGTATCCTTCCTGGTAAAATCCTTTATAAATAAATAAATAAATAAATCCGCTTGGCTGAAGAGAAGGGAGCTTTGGGTCTGGTCACAAGCTGGAGACCAGTATACCCTAGTTGCTGTTACACCAATAAAAACTAAATAATGAATCAATCTGAAATACCAATCACGGTAACATAAAAATTTAACCAAAACGAATTGAAAGACTTGAAAGTGTTCCGAAACGAAACAATTTTCTTTTTTAGTAGTGCACATGTCTACCTATTAAACATGTGCACAACCAAAATGTTTGGTTTCAAATATTCTGGAATCCAAACACTTCGGATTTGGAAATTATCAGAATCAGCCGATTTGGAAACCTCGTATTTTCCGACGTTTCAGTATCACACCAGTTGGGTAATATTGGAAGTGTCTAACGTATGAAGCAGTTTCCAATATTCGGAAGCTGTCTATAATAAAACATATCAATAACATACATGTCACGCTGACACTTGGCTTGGGCCATGCTACCTTGGTTCACGAAGGAATTTAGCCCTTGAGGCAGGTTAGCTGCTGGTTGAATGGACTGATACAGCATATATAGACAATACAGATTCCAGACAGGAAAATAACAAGACTGTAACATGAGGGGCAGGAGGGCATAGAAGAAATCTAAAGGAATCCCTATACTGGGGAAGATCCTTGAAAATGGTCTTCTAACTATGGAAGTCTCACAAAGAATGCCAGTCAGGAGAACAGGACGGGCGAGGGTTAAACAAGACAGACAGGAGATCCTAAACTGAAATAAAGGTCCTTATACTGGCCTCTGCACTAAGGAGAAAAAATGCATAAAACAAGGAACAGACAAGAATAGTCAGGACTGGCGACGAGGATACAGAACCAGGAAAGAACGTCAGACTAGCAAAGGTCGGCAACAGATCAATAGAGTACTGGGAGCAGACAGTAGTCCAGAAAAGCCGAGATCAATAAACCAGAGAATCAAGAATACTTTGCAGGAATGCAGCAACATAGAAACCAGGAACCAGAACTCACAGGACCAGGTATCTGAACTCATGCTAGAGCAATGAGCCTCTGTGCTGCTGGCTTAAATCGAGAACAGGTCTGGGCAATTAGGACATGCGATCCCAGACCTGAACAACTCAGCAAAACCCAGGAGTGGCACAGGGTGGTATAGCTAGATCCAGACAGGGAAAAGCTGACCTGGATCACTCCCACCACCAGGGGGCACGGCTGAAACCGGTGGAAACGTTACAATACATTGCACAAAATTAAAAGAAATAAATCCACATATGAAATATGTAAAGGGCAGAGGAGGCACTTTTCATGTCACACAACATAACAATAGTTAGTCTTGCTATTCTACTTGTGTTAGGGTTACGGTTTCTGCTTGTTTTCGATTAAGGTTGATATGTTTCATTTTTTTAGGGCTAGCAGTGTGTGTGTGTGTGTGTGTGTGTGTATGTATGTCTGTATAGTCAGGTCTAGAAATATTGGGACATCGACACAATTGTAACATCTTTGGCTCTATACACCACCACAATGGAGTTGGAATGAAACAAACACAATGTGCTTTAACTGCAGACTGTCAGCTTTAATTTGAGGGTATGTACATCCAACTCAGGTGAACGGTGTAGGACTTACAGCAGTTTGCAGATGTGCCTCCCACTTGTTAAGGGACCAAAAGTAATGGGACAATTGACTTCTCAGCTGTTCCATGGCCAGGTGTGTGATATTCCCTCATTACCCCAATTACAATGTGCAGATAAAAGGCCCAGAGTTCATTTCAAGTATGCTATTTGCATTTGGAATCTGTTGCTGTCAACTCTCAAGATGAGATCCAAAGAGCTGTCACTATCAGTGAAGCAAGCCATCATTAGGCTGAAGAAACAAAACAAACCCATCAGAGAGATAGCAACAACATTAGGCGTAGCCAAAACAACTGTTTGGAACATTCTCAAAAAGAAGGAACACACCGGTGAGCTCAGCAACACCAAAAGACCCGGGAGACCATGGAAAACAACTGTGGTGGATGAATGAAGAATTCTTTCCCTGGTGAAGAAAACACCCTTCACAACAGTTGGCCAGATCAAGAACACTCTCCAGGAGGTAGGTGTATGTGTGTCAAAGTCAACAATCAAGAGAAGACTTCACCAGAGTGAATACAGAGGGTTCACCACAAGATGTAAACCATTGGTGAGCCTCAAAAACAGGAAGGCCAGATTAGAGTTTGCCAAACAACACCTAACAAAGCCTTCACAGCTCTGGAACAAGATCCTATGGACAGATGAGACCAAGATCAACTTGTACCAGAGTGATGGGAAGAGAAGAGTATGGAGAAGGAAAGGAACTGCTCATGATCCTAAGCATACCACCTCATCAGTGAAGCATGGTGGTGATAGTGTCATGGCGTGGGCATGTATGGCTGCCAATGGAACTGGTTCTCTTGTATTTATTGATGATGTGACTGCTGACAAAAGCAGCAGGATGAATTCTGAAGTGTTTCGGGCAATATTATCTGCTCACATTCAGCCAAATGCTGCAGAACTCATTGGACGGCGCTTCACAGTGCAGATGGACAATGACCCAAAGCATACTGCAAAAGCAACCAAAGAGTTTTTGAAGGGACAGAAGTGGAATGTAGGGATGTGCGTTTCGGAATTTTCACGAAATGTCCCGATTCGTGTCTTCGGATTCGGCCGAATTTCCGAATCGGGTCGGACCCGAAAACGGATAGATCTGAAAAGTTTTCCGAGCCGAAACGAAAAATGTTCAGATTTTTCGAATGGACTTGAAATGTGTCAAATCGAAATTTATTTTTGCTCTATTCATGATTTCGGTTCCATTCGTGATTTCGGTTTCATTTCGGTAATTCTGGAAATCGTATATTTAACTATTATCGGTTATATCGCTGATTCTGTAAATTTTGTATTTGTAAATGCGTATCACTTGTTTCTTGTGGCATTCGGGTCAGTTTAGCGTTTTTTCAATCGCTTTGTTCATTTTTTTTGTTCCTTGGCTTTCATACCATTTTAATATGATTAAATAAAGTTGTGAAATGTATATTCAATTATTCATAAGAAAAAAAGGATCTTTATTTAATAAAAAAACACGATAGAATCGCCAGAATTATCCGAAATTTCCGAAAAGTCGATACAAAAAACGAGCAAAGTGACCCGAAAACACGAAAAATGGTCGATATTCCAAAAAAAAAATGTACATGAAAAACGAGCCGAACCGAACCGAATCGAAACAGAAATCGGTCGAAACGAGCCGAAACGAAAATTTTAAACATCCGAACAAATCGAACTGAAAAAAAAATCAGTACACAAGCCTAGTGGAATGTTATGCAATGGCCAAGTCAATCACCCAGTGGCGTAGCGTGGGGGGGGGCTGGGGGGGCCGTGGCCCCGGGCGCAGTTTTGTTAGGGGCGCATTTGCGCCCCTAAAACTGGCCCGGGGGTTGAGGGACCCAGATGCCGGGCAGCGCCCCAGCTCACGTGGTCCGGCTAATCAGGTGGTACTGAGTCTCTGTACCACCTGACTGGCCGGACCGCGTGACCGGCTGCGCACGCACACAGCCGCATCCACTTCACAGGACGGACTGTTCAAGACCGGGCAGGTGCTCCCGCGCTGCCCGGCATCTGGGTCCCTCAACCCCCTGCCGGAGCTGGGGCAACAATCCAGGTGAGAGCTGGGGCAAATCCATGACCTGGGGGCAAATCCATGTGTGACCTGGGGGCAAATCCATGATCTGGGGCAAATCCATGAGCTGGGGGCAAATCCATGAGCTGGGGGCAAATCCATGAGCTGGGGGGCAAATCCATGAGCTGGGGGGCAAATCCATGAGCTGGGGGGCAAATCCATGAGCTGGGGGCAGTATCCATGAGCTGGGGGGCAAATCCATGAGCTGGGGGGCAAATCCATGAGCTGGGGGCAGTATCCATGAGCTGGGGGCAGTATCCATGAGCTGGGGGCAGTATCCATGAGCTGGGGGGCAAATCCATGAGCTGGGGGGCAAATCCATGAGCTGGGGGCAGTATCCATGAGCTGGGGGGCAAATCCATGAGCTGGGGGGCAAATCCATGAGCTGGGGGCAAATCCATGAGCTGGGGGGCAAATCCATGAGCTGGGGGCAAATCCATGAGTGAGCTGGGGGCAAATCCATGAGTGAGCTGGGGGCAAATCCATGAGTGAGCTGGGGCAAATCCATGAGCTGGGGGCAAATCCATGAGTGAGCTGGGGCAAATCCATGAGTGAGCTGGGGCAAATCCATGAGCTGGGGGCAAATCCATGAGTGAGCTGGGGGCAAATCCATGAGCTGGGGGCAAATCCATGAGCTGGGGCAATATCCATGTGAGAGCTGGGGCAATATCGATAACGTGTCCACAGGTTGGGGGGGGCGCACTATTCTTGGCTGGCCCCGGGTGCTGACAACCCACGCTACGCCACTGCAATCACCTGACCTGAATCCCATTGAGCATGCATTTCACTTGCTGAAGACAAAACTGAAGGGAAAATGCCCCAAGAACAAGCGGGGACTGAAGACAGTTGCAGTAGAGGCCTGGCAGAGCATCACCAGGGATGAAACCCAGCATCTGGTGATGTCTATGCGTTCCAGACTTCAGGCTGTGATTGACTGCAAAGGATTTGCAACCAAGTATTAAGAAGGGAAAGTTTGATTTATGATTATTATTCTGTCCCATTACCTTTGGTCCCTTAACAAGTGGGAGGCACATCTGCAAACTGCTGTAAGTCCTACACCGTTCACCTGAGTTGGATGTACATACCCTCAAATTAAAGCTGACAGTCTGCAGTTAAAGCACATTGTGTTTGTTTCATTCCAACTCCATTGTGGTGGTGTATAGAGCCAAAGATGTTAGAATTGTGTCGATGTCCCAATATTTCTGGACCTGACTGTATCTATAATATAATTGAGTAAGGCTTGGCGTGTCCGTCGCCAAGCCTTACTCTGCGCATGCGCGCGCAACCAGCGGCGGTTGGTTGCGCGCGCATGCAACCGCCACGGCACGAGCCGGCTGTGCGCTCGCCGCGGCGGTTACAAGATGCACACAGCAGCCGGGTAGAGGCTGCGCTCGCAGCCTCTACCCGGCTGCCGCGCGCATCCAACCCCCGAGCGACGAAGGGAAAGTTCCCTCCTTCCGCTCTTTGAAGGACCCAAGCCGCGGTCACGTGACCGCGGCTTGGGTCCTTCAACGAGCGGAAGCGGGGAAACTTTCACTTCGCCGCTCGGGAAGGTAAGTATGAGGAGCTCATGGGGCGGCTGTCCGAATGCCGATAGAGCATTCGAACAGCCACCCCATGTCTGGTCTGGGGTCTGAGCTGGGGGGCATATAGCCATGAGAGGTGGGGGGCAAATATCCATGAGCTGGGTCATATATCCATGAGAGGTGGGGGGCAAATATCCATGAGCTGTGGCAGTATCCACGTGCTGGGGCAGTATCCTCGTGCTGGGGCAATATCCACGAGCTGGGGCAGTATATCCACGTGCTGGGGCAGTATCCATGCGCTGGGGCAGTATCCACGTGCTGGGGCAATATCCACGAGCTGGGGCAGTATATCCACAATAGACTGCCCTCTGGGCAGGCTTTCCACCTTGTATATATATATATAGTTTTCTATTACAATCTTCACGCAAACGTTAACGCATGCACAAAACCGCATTAACGCGAGGGGCACAACCCTTTGTGCTGAACGTCGTATTACAATGTCCGTGCAAAAAATGGTGAACCTGCGTGAACACTGCGCGAGCGCAATGTACTGCGTGCGTCCTATACTTAACATTGTGAGCGCAAATGCGTTTGTGCGCTGGTATGCGGAAGGTATTACAATATATGTGCAAAGTGTAACGCACAGCGTTTGCGCACGTAATTTTAACGCCTTTGAAAAGCTGGTGGTAACGACAAATCTGAACGTCCTGGCTGAACCCAAATACACCAGCCCAAAAAAAAAATACAGCGCAGTATAGTTACACATTCTACACATACCCAAACAATAAAATTGAGAAGATGTGCGTGTTTTTTTTATTGCTGCGGCATATATACTCAGATTGATTTTGACAGGCGCAAAAACTGAATGGGAGACAATTGTGGTTCTTAATTCTGATTGGCTGAATCGCGTGAAAAAAACAGTCCGCCCACTGATTTCTGCGCGCAATGTTAATGCGCGCGTGTTTTTGCGCGTCTTTTTTACTCGTGTTATTTTTTGATGGATGAAATGATGCGCGAGGATTGTAACACCAGTGTTAATTTACGTGCGTTAACGTTTAACGCTTCACGCAAAAATTCACACATTTACTGTGCATTTTTGCGTGAAGAATGTAATAGAGCCATAACAGACCTTTTTCCTTTTTTTTAAGTAGGACCTGTTATATTATTTCCACACATTTTCAAGTACCAATTCTCTATTTTTGTTTTACTTTACTGGTAAGAGGCTTAGGCTGGGGTCAGACTAACGCATTTTTAACGTGCGTTTAGGCGCACTTAATTACGGCCGCAGTAGCAGCAAATGACGGGCGATGACGGCCAATATACGAAGTACGGCCGCACGAAAGTCCGGCAGCGCAACGCAAGTGGAAAATGAACGCATTTTTTTGAGAACGCAGAACCGCTAGTACTGACGTACAGAGTGCGCTGCGGCGGCATAGCGGCGTGTGTGCGTGATTAGGAGATGTCAGACGCTGCTAATGTCCGGCCAACATAACGTCCAGACGCAAGAAGTGTTTTATTGACGATCCGTAAAAAATCACGCACGAAAATGCGCGTCGTCTGACTGTTTTCACGCAATCCGTGAAAAAATACGTCAATGCGTTCGGACGCACTTTTTGACGGTCGCTGCGAATAATGCGTTCGTTTGATCCTAGCCTTAGCTGCAGGGCCAGATTTATTAGGCACAGTAGGCATGTGCCTACAGGTAGTTGCCACAAGGGAGCGTCTTGCTCTGTAACAAAAAAAAGTAAAAACATTTTTACAATGATTTAGAGCCCTTTATCTCCGGAGCCCTATAGGTTAGAGGGACATGTAAGGTATCATTGGAGAGGCCGGATTATGGCCAAACATGACCATGTTTATGTAAAAATAAATTAACAGAAAAATATATTTTTCTAATGCAGCACTGTTGATTGCTTTACAGTTATAAAGTGGACAATGATGCTGCAGTGAGGAGAGATGGAACTGTGCAACAGTATTATTTTCCATAGCTAGGGTTAGAAATTAAGGAAAGGCTTACAAATTAATGCTAGGTTAATATTTGTGATTGCTTTAGTTTAGGGACGTGCAGTGAGGTCAGTGGCTGGTGAGGCACTGGTTATTATCAGAGCCAGATATACACAGATATTAACTAACTTTCTGCGGATTGTATTTAGCTGTAAATTACCTTTTACTCATTTTCTGTACCCACACATATTACATATAATTTTTCTTGCCATTAAATGGACTTTCTAAAGATACCTTTATTTTCATCATATCACATACTTTACTATTAAAAATAATATATATTCTAGAAAGGGTTTTTCTGTGCCTGTCATACTCTATAACCGCCACTAGAAGGAGCAGCTTGTGCCTACCATACTCTGTATCTGCCACTAGAGGGAGCAGCTTGTGCCTACCATACTCTGTATCCGCCACTAGAGGGAGCAGCTTGTGCCTGTCATACTCTATAACCGCCACTAGAGGGAGCAGCTTGTGCCTGCCATACTCTGTATCTGCCACTAGAGGGAGCAGCTTGTGCCTACCATACTCTGTATCCGCCACTAGAGGGAGCAGCCTGTGCCTGTTATACTATGTAACCACCACTAGAGGGAGCTGCCTTTCGCCCCTTCCTGTCAATAAGAGGCCAGCCTGCAATGCAGGTGTTTTTTTTAATGGCTTGGACCAATGGTGCTTCCCCATGGGTCCAAGCTATTCCATTGCTCTGTCAGGGCCTCTCTGAGGCTCTAACAAGGAGCACTCAGGAAGTAGGCAACGTGCGTGTTCCTATTTCTCACCCATTGTACAGCGCTACGGAACTTGTTAGCACTTTATAAATCAGAGAATCACAAGTTCTACAGCAATAAAACTCACAGTAATGTGCGGTGAGTATGAGCGTATCCAGAGGCGGCTCTAGACTTTGTGAGGCCTTAGGCGAAACGCAAACATGAGGCCCCTAGTGACTCGCATAATGAAAAATATGCAAACCATACAAAACTAACTGTATAAATCATGTATTTTAAAACGAACAAATCGTATCATAATTCATAGCATTTAGATATATTAGTCTCACACACACCACACGTTACTGTGCGTTTTATTGCTGTGGAGCTCTGTGATAAATACTTGTAGCGGGTGTTTGCTAGAGATGTGCATCGCTAAAAATTTAGTTTAGTTTTTTTCCCCAGATGTTTTTTTTCGTTTCAGACCGTTTTTGTTTCGATTCGGTGATTCGATTCGAAATTTCGGATCGATTTAAAATTTCAGGTCAAATTTCGAATTGATATAAAACAAAAAACTTTTTTTTTGTTTTTAAATGCTCAAAAGATCCTAAAAAATCTAAAAATAAAGAGACTCTTGACTGCAGAATATTATAAGCAACGGTTTATTAGATATTTAATTAAAACGGGAATATTTTTAACATTGAAGCCTATGGGGTAAAACATTTCATACACTATCGAATTTGATATCAACTGTCGCATTTGAAATCAAATTTCGAATTGATATCAACTATCAAATTGATCTTAATTTCCAATACCGGCTGGGTGGAGTAGAGGTAATGTCACTGCTCTGCATGGAGAGAGCCTGTGGAGTCATGGGTTCGATCCCAGCGAGCAATCTCTCCAGTAAGTGTCCTTGGCAAGACACCCAACGGTACATACTCGCCACCCAGGACATACTTGAAAACATGAGAAATCTCAATGTATCCTTCCTGGTAAAATCCTTTCACAAAAAAAGAAAATAGGTGTGGGAAATGTTTGAGCAACAAGGTGTGGGAAATGTTGTATCCCATAGGCTTCAATGTTAAAAATATTCCTGTTTTAATCCAATATCTGATAAACTGTTGCTTATAATATTCTGCAGTAAAGAGTCAGCAAAGGACTTTATGAAACAAATTAATTTCATTTCACTGTTTAATTTGACTCGAGTACAAAATCTGTGACACAGCTTGATATTTAATCCACGATTGTCTTTTAACAGCAAGATTTAATTAATTGGATTGAATTAAAATAGGAATATTCGGATCAAGGTGTGGGAAATGTTTGACCAACAAGGTGTGGGAAATGTTGTATCCCATAGGCTTCAATGTTAAAAATATTCCCGTTTTAATCCAATATCTAATAAACTGTTGCTTATAATATTCTGCAGTAAAGAGTCTCTTTATTTATAGATTTTTTAGGATCTTTTAAGCATTTATTTATTTAAAAAATCGATTTTATTTTTTATATCAATTCGAAATTTGATATCAAATTCGATAGTTGATATCAATTCGAATTTTGGATCACTAAATAAAACCCCAATTAATTAAATTTTGCTGTTAAAAGACAATCTTGCATTGTAGTACTTTGTATTTCTGTAACTGTAACACTTCAATGTTCTTGAACCCAGGACATACTTGAAAACGAGAGAAATCTCAATGTATCCTTCCTGGTAAAAATCTTTATAAATAAATAAAATCATGGGTTAAATTTTAAGCTGTGTCTCAGATTTTGAATTTGAGTCAAATTAAACAGTGAAATGAAATTAATTTGTTTCGTAAAGTCCTTTACTGACTATTACTTGTATTGTAAATTAAGATCAATTTGATAGCTGATATCAATTCGAAAATTGATTTCAAATTCGATAGTTGATATCAAATTCAATAGTGTGGGAAATGTTTTACCCCATAGGCTTCAATGTTAAAAATATTCCTGTTTTAATTCAATATCTAATAAACCGTTGCTTATAATATTCTGCAATAAAGAGTCTCTTTATTTTAAATTTTTTTAGGATCTATTAAGCATTTTTTTTAAAAAAAATCCTTTTTTTTTATATGAATTCGAAATTTGACCAGAAGTTTCAAATCGATCCGAAATTTCAAGTTGTCTCAAATTTCGAATCGAATGACTCGAAATTTCGAATCGATTGGAAAATTTTGTGTGGTCGACATTTCGGATTCGGGATGCCGTCGGAAGCACGAAAATGGTAAATTTCGTAGGAAAAATGAATTTGTACTAAACGAATTGCACATCCCTAATGTTTGCTCCAGGGTCCCCTGTCATGGAACTGTCATAGAGCTTCCCATGTCAAACCCAAGACTTTTATTTCCATGGCAAAAACCCCATGGGTCCCAGGAACAAAGGACCACATGGCACAAAATGGAGGTGCAGATTTGGTATAGAATGTTTATGTTGAATCTGTGATTATGCAAGAACACAATTCTCTTTATCTGTTTGAATTTTTGAGGAGTCATGAGTCTGGGGCAGTGTTTGACTTTGATCTATTGGAACAATAGATTATGCAAATGGTTTGTGATAACGGAATGCTAAAGAATGTTTATTGTAAACATCTAATATAAATGATCTAATGTAATCAGAGTTCATCTTCCAGTGGTTTGGTTTATGCAAATGATCCCTGTTGGACCTGAGCATAAATAGTAGTGTCTTTCAATAAAGGTCAGTTATTCCTGATTGAACATACAGCCTGTCTGGTGTCTCATTCAAGGTACTCACCCTCACCCTCAGAAGGCACGGAGTGGCATTCTGGAAATTCAAAAAGGCTCCAGGGCAGAGGATCAGAAGCAAGCAGTTCTGGAGATACAGATCAGGCTGCTCGATGCAATATTGTTTTGAGCAACTCAGCGGCCGGGCTGATTTAGACAGGGGGTGCCAGGAGAGCAGGACAGACAAGCGAGGTCTGTGACATCCCTCTCCCCTAAGGCCCTCACGCTCGATTACATCTTTCTGCTTAACATGGAGATCCTGAGCCTCTGCTATACGGGAGTAGGAATACATAAATTCAGCAGTGTCTCCATCTGTCTGGGCATCCATGGCGATGGTCTTCCAGGTAGGAACAAAACACAAACTGCAGTAGATGGTAGAACAATATCTCTGTATTCAAGATAGCGGCAAGAGAAATAAAGGCAGGCGATACAGTGACTAGCTAACATACCAATACTCTCTAACCAGACCCAACTCCCTCCCAAACAACCTATATCCCACCCTCCTCTTCGCCCTAGCGGCTGGCGGGTATTAGGGCATTACGCCCCATGCTGTATTAAGGGGCCCCGACAGCGCCCTTTTTATCAGCTCCGGTATCAGACTCTAGGAGTCCGAATCCAGAGCTGTGGCCTGGCCGCCCAGTTCCTGGCTGGCTGGCTGGCTGGACAGGCCAAGCAGCGTGCATGTGCCTCCATAGCACGTTGCTTGGATCCGCCCTCCAGTTACATTGTTAGAGACAGAGAAGACGTGGAGAAGAAGGAGACGCAGAAGAAAAAGAAGATGGAGAAGCAGGAGAAGCAGAAGGAAAAGAAGATGGAGATGCAGAAGAAGCATTAGGAATAGAAGATGGAAAATAAGATGGGTAAGCAGAAGACCAGTGGAGCAGTGAGCCAGGACCCACCCATGCCCAGGCAGGGCCCAGCCAGACCCCAGCCAGATCTTTGGGTCCAGCCAGACCCCAGGCCCAGCCAGATCCCAGGTCCAGCCAAACCCCTGGGCCCAGGCAGACCCCAGGGCAGGGCCAGACTGGCCTACCGGGACACCGGGAGGAATCCCAGTAGGCTGCTGCAATCTGACACTCACACACTGCAGAGAGGCTGCCCACTGAGGCTGCCACAGCCTCCAGCCCCTCTGCGTGTGTGTGTGAGTGAGGGAGGGAGGGAGGTGGGGCCAAGCCGGGCCAGGCTGACAGCCGCTGCAGCACGTGAGTGCCTTCCAGCGAACACTAGGTGGGAAGGCACTCACGCTGTGTTGGCGCCAGCGCCACCACCTCACGTCACACGTGATGTGTGCAGGGCTGGCAGCGTGACAGACCGAGGCCAGGGAGTCATGGAGGACCGGGCCCTGGAGAGGTGAGCTGGGGCAATATTTCCATGTATGAGCCGCTGGGGGCAAATATATCCATGTATGAGCTGGGGACAAATATAGCCATGTATGAGCTGCTTGGGGCAAATATAGCCATGTATAAGCTGCTGGGGGCAAATATATCCACGTATGAGTTGCTGGGGGCAAATATATCTACGTATGAGCTGCTGGGGGCAAATATAGCCATGTGTAAGCTGCTGGGGGCAAATATATCCATGTGTGAGCTGTTGGGGCAAATATATCCATGTAAGAGCTACTGGGGCAAATATATCCATGTATGAGCTGGGGAAAAATATAGCCATGTATGAGCTGCTGGGGGCAAATATATCCATGTATGAGTTGCTGGGGGCAAATATATCCACGTATGAGCTGCTGGGGGCAAATATATCCATGTATGAGCTGCTGGGGGCATATATAGCCATGTGTGAGCTGCTGGGGGCAAATATATCCATGTGCGAGCTGCTGAGGGAAAATATATCTATGTAAGACCTGCTGGGGCAAATATATCCATGTATGAGCTGCTGGGGGCAAATATAGCCATGTATAAGCTGCTAGGGGGAAAATATATCCGTGTATGAGCTGCTGGAGGCAAATATATCCATGTGAGCTGGGGCAATATATCTATGTGAGCGGAGGGCAAATATATCAAATGTGAGCTGGGGAAATATATCCATGTGAGCTGGGGGCAATATATCAAATGTGAGCTGCTTCTTACTGTATAGCTCTGCAATACCCTCAAACACACTGCACATTACTGTACAACTCTGCGATACCCTCAAACACACCGAACATTACTGTACAGCTCTGCGATACCCTCAAACACACTGCACATTACTGTACAGCTCTGCGATACCCTCAAACACACCGCATATTACTGGAGCTGGTATCAAATTTTTACCAGGGCTGGTTTTTATCCCCAGTTCGGCCCTGCCCCGGGGCCCAGGTAGACCCCAGGGTCCAGCCAGACCCCTGGGCCTAGCCAGCCCCAGTGCCCAGGCCAGCCCCAGGGCCCAGGCAAACCCAAAGGCCATCATACACACCACACATTACTATAAGTTTTATTGCTGTGGAGCTCTGTGATACAGTAATGTGCGGTGTGTATGAGCATGAGTTTTAATGTTGTGGAGCTCTGTGATACTGTCACGATCCCTCTATACACATGACACAAGTCTCTTTAGACAGTTCCTATCTACCCCTTCGATCCTTAAAGTGGTTGGTAAACTGACTACCGCTTAGGGACACAAACACACCTATATATACAGGTATGCACAGGACAGGATTACTAGGCACTGATATCAAACAAGTGGGAAATGTTTAACCAACAGCGAGTGGGAAATGTTTTACCACCAATGAGTGGGAAATGTTTTACCAACGAGTGGCAAATGTTTTACCAACACGCAGGACAGGGTATACCTGAAATAAGCCAGACGCTATACAAGGATGTACATAAGCCCAAATTGATCAGTGTTAGAGTGGTCAAGGGATGGCCAAAGTGGTACACATGGGGTATCTATCATGTAAGTCAAAATCAGAGTTAGCGTGGTCAAGGAATAGCGAAGGACTGGTACACGGGGGTGGTTCTCATACAAGCCAAGTAATACCAGAGACTGAAAAATCAAGTAGTGAATCGCCAGGAGACACTCAGCACTGAGGGAACCAAACTCCACGGCAGTGCGTTGAGCCGGATCACGCTGTCTGTATTTAAACCCAGCGGGCGCTCGTCATCATGCCACGCCCTGCCTCCTGGCCAGCCCTGCAAGCTCTGGAAGCCGACACATTTCCTGGCACCCAGCTTGTCGATGGCGCCGCTGGGTGCTGGGGCCCCCTCTGAGCCCCAGACGGGACAGATACGCTCATACACACCGCACATTACTGTGAGTTTTATTGCTGTGGAACTGTGTTATGTCCTTTTTTTGTTTTGGAAGGGGCTAAAAGCTGTTAAAGGTTGAGGAAGTTTACAGGGGGGCCCATTGTGAGGTTCAGTAAGGGGCCCCATCATTTCTGATGGCTGCCATGGCGGGTATAGTTGGTGCACATAAGCGTTGGGGCCCTTAGATGGAATAACACATGCGATAACAGCAGACACTCCCAGAAGGTTGTAAGTGAATCCACATGCTGGCTTGGTAGCTTTAATAGTGTAGAAGGAGAGAGAGTGCCCTGTCAGCGGGACAGGGGTAGAGGGTACTGGTTATCAAAGTATTCAGGCACACAAGGTGGCAGGAAGAACCTCCAGGATCTGTCAGTTCTCTGCTTTACAGACTGATGTCCTGGGTGCTGCCACTGTAACACAAACTGTCTGGCTGCTTTGATCACGGCTGCCGCTCCCAACTGCTAGGCGGCTTTGGCCTACTTCTGTAATGCATCCTCGGACGCACACGCTCACAGCATTGCTCCGGTCAGCTTCCACTTGAGAATCTGCTCACACACTAGCAACGTCCTTGCCAGCCTCTCACTGCCAGACCCGCCTTGGTCACCACTGCCAGGCCTCGCACATAGCAGGCTCCACAGCTTCTGTCTCACCCGACATGTGTCTCCTCATGCTCTCTAGATCCAGTATCCACACGGTTTTATTGGTCACACATTGGTCCATAGCCCTCATCATTGGCTGCCTAGGTCGCATGCAGGGGCCTCATGTTTGCCTGGTATTCCAGAGCACAGTACAGCAACAGTCTCCATGACGTTAGAAAAATAGTCCCGCAGTTCTAGGTTCCAGGAAAATATAAGGGGCTACCCACTGCATATTACTGTGAGTGTTATTTCTGTGGGTTCTGTGATACGCTCATACACACCGCACATTACTGTGAGTGTTATTGCTGTGGGTTCTGTGATACGCTCATACACACCGCACATTACTGTGAGTGTTATTGCTGTGGATTCTGAGATACGCTCATACACACTGCACATTGCTGTGAGTTTTATTGTTGTGGAGCAATGGGATACGCTCAGGGTTGGCACGTCTGTAAGGCCAACAAGCCGTTTGCCTAGGATGCCATAATGAGGGGGGGGCGTCGGCAGAGGCGGCTCAGAATGGCCATGGGGCAGGCTGCCCGGCAAGGTAGCCTAGGCTGACTGTAGAGGGTGGCTGGCGAGCCCCATGACCTAATCAGTTGGATCCAGCCAGCCGTCCGCCCCCAATGATTAGGTCCTCGTCGCGCCATCACATGACGTGAATGCTTCGGCGCTGGGAGGAAGTGATCATACAATGTTACTTCCTCCCAGCACTCCACCACGACCAGTGGCACGAGGAGAGCGGCGGGCCTCACAGCAGGACGCGGCAGGCCCGACCCAGACCAGACCACAGGTTCGGGGGGGCTGGGGGGCACATATACCTCAAGGCTCACCTTACATAGTTGCACCTTTTAAGAACTTTCCTGTTTTGTCATTTCCTGAGGCTTTAGTTTTTGGGTTACTTCTCATATTCTCCACTATTTTGGGGTGAATACAAGAATGATTGTTTTGTAAACACAGGCAAAAATATACTGTAGCGCTGCTTTAAAACTGTATTCTGGTGCATTGAATTATTATGGCCACTAGGGGGAACCAGTGTATAACAGATGGAAAGGGCCATGCTGAAATAAAGAGACAATGTGGACTTTGCTGCACAAAAACGAACTCCATGTCCCAGAGGCCTTTGCAAGGGAAACAGGAAGGGGTGTGCTGGCCAGGAAAGACATCAGCAGCCTCGTGCAAGTCATGGGCAGAGTGAGCGGAGCAGTGAAAGGTGGAGGACGCACGTTGGAGCTGTCAGGGATCGCAACCAGGCCGGAGTACAGACGCTGTCTTACTGGTGCTGGAGATCGGGATAGTGACCGTGTTGAGACCTACCTACGCAGCGCTGAGAGGTCTGGAGGACAAGCTGGATCTGGCAGAACTCCGAGTTAGGGAACCGCGCTTATCGATTGGGAGTGCAGGTGGCGGATCGTTGTTCCAGTCGCGGAGATTTGGCAAGCAGGGAGCAGATTCAGTGGCACGGAGTCCCAGTACACAGCGGAGAAGATCTTTTGATCGAGGCATCGAGTGCTGGACAGTTTCGTTCATCGGATGGGTGAGAGGCCTCCAAGGCCACAGTTCCAAAACAGAAACGCACGCTGCAATATTGTTTAAATCCTCAGGGCCCCAACGGTGACTAGTCGAAGATTGCTCTTTTCGTTCACTGGCCAGTTGAACACAGTACCCGGGTACCCTAGACAACACATACATATTTTTGAGCTATTATTCACGGGACTTACACTCCAGAACCGAGGGGGTTAACCGGTCTCTTTTACCGCCGCGTGTTTTTTCCGCGTTACGAATTCTTGTTACTCAAATACCATATATGCGTAATATATGCTGCTTTATTGGGATCAGTAAAGAATATAATATAGAAAAATCCACAACAGTGCTGGTGTATAGTTATTTCCTAGTGCAGTGAGACTATCTCGAGGTTTATTCAGCGGCTCCTCTGGGGGTGAGCGCTACAATACTTTTTTGTTATTTTTGTTAGTTTTCAAGTAAAGCTCTGGTAAATCTCTTGTACGGTCGGTAAAACCCCAACATCACCAATTCTTCCAGAAATTTTATTTATTCTGTAAAGTAGCTTTTAAATGAGAGAAAAAAAAGTCCTAAATCTGGTCCTGAATTGCAATGAAATTTATGAATTAAATATAAAGATGTTTATTGCAGCGAGGAAGTTAATTTACTCGTGGTGTAACCACATTACTTGAACGATAGCGCCACAGAACAAATAGATATTATTGTATGTGCTAACATTGTATTTTACTGTGGTGGGGGGCAAAAACATAGGCTAAACACAAAACTAAGGCTTGAAATGAATGAGGTAAGGCTGAATAAGTGCTGAACAGTCCAATAGTCTGGGTCAGGTTCCCAGAATACGGATTCAAAGAAAAGAATAAAAAAGTTAAAACAACCAAACAATATTCTGAATTAAAATGTACAGGCACAAAGCAGGCGCGTACACGAAAACAAATTATAAATCTGCGTTCATCCACAATAAAGTACTTATCTTAAGCCAATAACCATCTGAGAATTCTATTTCTAAGTTCTACCAAAACTAGGCTTGTGCACCGATTTTTTTTTCGGTTCGATTTTTCGGATTTTTAAACTTTTCGATTCGGCTCGTTTCGACCGATTTCGGTTTCGATTCGATTCGGTTCGGCTCGTTTTTCGGGTACATTTTTTTTTCGGAATATCGACCATTTTTCGTATTTTCGTGTCACTTTGCTCGTTTTTTGTATCGACTTTTCGTTTTTTCGGAAAATTTTCGTTTTCCAGAAAATTTTCGTTTTCCAGAAAATTTTCGTTTTCCAGAAAATTTTCATTTTTCGTGAAATTTTCGTTTTTCGAAAAATTTTCGTTTTTCGGAACGTCTGTTCTCCTCGTTTGACACATTTCAAGTCCATTCGAAAAATCCGAAAATATTTTGTTTCGGCTCGGAAAACGTTTCGGATCTGACATTTCCGGATCTAAAAATTTTCGGAAATTCGGCCGCATCCGAAAACACGAATCGGGAAATTTCGTGAAAATTCCGAAATTCCGAAACCCGAAACGCACATCCCTAACCAAAACGTGGCTTATCCATGCAGCCCGATGTTTGTCTTGACACACATCTTCATTACAAAACACCTTTTATTTATTGTGCCCACATTTGCTTGGGGGGGGGGGTTGTTTTCCAAAAGGATTTGGGTATGCCTGGGATCTGGGAAAAGAGAATATGGCGGAGTCAGCGCTTCCTTCAATGGTGTCTTTTTCTCTCTCTATCTTCTTACTTTAAATGTGGACGTGTACCTCAAACAAAGCAGAATTTACCATAACGTAGCAATTTGGTCTCCACACATTTAATAAGAAAGAGAGGAAATAAACTCACATATTGTGGTGTCTCGATCAGACACTTGATGTTATCAGCAACCGGTGATTTTATTAAGGAGCACCGGATCTCCCGAGCATCCAGCAAAGGTCCATCAAGTGCCGAATAAGGCCAGGATTCACAGAATGTGTGATCAAATAAATTTATTATTAAAATCAATAAATGAAAAGACAGGCAAACACACCCAAATGCGTTTCGCTATTAAAATCGCTCTTTCACACCTACCTATACGCCGGAGAAACCCGAGCAGGAGCTGATCACAGTGCAGAGCAGCCGCCGGAAAAACCCGACACCGCAGACGAATGGAGTGAAAAAAAAAGCAGTACGCTTGAATGTTTGAAAAGTGAAACGCTGTTTGCAAAGAAACTACAGAACGAAAATGTCTGGAATTTACACATAAGATCCAATGAATGATAATAAAAAGGGCGGATACAGAAAAAAGAAACGTTTATTTTAAAAATGGAAAAAAATTGACGAAAAAAATCCCAAAAAATGCCTAAAAGATCCTTAAAAAAATCTATAAAGAGACTTTTTGCTGCAGATTAAAACAATAAATGGTTTATTAGATACTGAATTAAAATGGGAATATTTTTAACATTGAAGCCTATGGGATTCGCCTGAATAAATCTGCCGAATGAAAACATCGAACAGCAGGGCATTTTGGCAACTTTTCTCTGCTGTTCAGTGTCTCTGAATAGATAAACCATTGCTAATCTATGGGGAATTTCACTGCTGTCGAACAGGTAAGTACTTGCTGGCAGTTTGCCAAAATTTGGTGAACTGCCTGTCTCTGAATATCTGAATGGCCCCGAAATGTTACCGTACAGGGGAATTCCCTGTATTGTCCCTTTTCTAGACATGTGCATTTTGTATTGTCAAAATTTTGTTTTCGGACGAGATTTCTATTTTCGTTATTTTTTTTTGTTTCCGAAAAACGTAATATCGGCCGTCCGATATTACGAATCGGCTGAAATTATGATTTGAGGTCGATTCGAAACGGTATCAGACAAAACGAGAATGATCCGAGACGAGAAAAATGTAACGATAATGACCCAAAATGGAACAAAACGTTCCAAAACGAAGGAAAAAAAATAAAACACGTAATGAAAATGGCAAAGCGAAAAAAATGGAACAAAATTATTTCAAAGTAATAAAAACGGGTATTTTTTTTTAACCCCTTACTGACCAGGAGGTTTTACAAAAGTCCATCCTTTAGTGCCCGCTGCTGTTTTTAGGATTCTGCGCTGTTCATGTTTAGGTCAAATTTTCCTCTTATTCGTTTATGCAACCCACACATATTATACACCGTTTTTCCAGCCACTAAATGGACTTTCTAAAGATACCATTATTTCCACCATATCGAATAATTTACTATAAAAAATATGAAATATGTTGAAAAAATTGAATCCCCAAAATCTACAACCAAAAAAGACCCCGGCTAAATAGTTTCGAAATTTTGTCCTGAGATTAGAAATACCCAATTTTTGCATGGTTTTGCTTTTTAACCCCTTCACTGCTGAGCCATTTCACCTCTGCGCTGAGCTCATTTTTACCGTTTTTTATGCTCGTCATTTTTAGGTCCTATTTTATTAAACTCCCTCAGACAATTTGTTTTTAAAAAGAAACATTTTTTTATTATTTTATTTATTTTTAAATATATATATATTTTTTTAACACAAACCTGGTCATGTTTGGTATAATTGGAAAGGCCACAATCAGACCTCTCCAACTATATACATGACCCTCTAGCTGCCACGGACTGGGAGATACTGAGATCCAAAGGATCCCCACTTGGCAGCTAGAAGGTTAACTGGCCCACTGACGTCCTCACACATATGATGATGATGTCAGAGGGTGGGGTTTACCCGGAGGCTTGGCTGACATCCAAGATGTCAGCCACCTCCGGGTTTGAATCCCGATCCGGCAGCGAAATGGTTAATGTCACCCACCGCTGAAAGGGCAGACTATCCCCTTTCCAGCAGCACAATTTTTTTTTTTACTTGAACGGTTGGGGATAGAGGGCTCCTGGTGCCCCCTCCCCTTCCACATTTTTACTGCAGGCACTGGTGGGCGCCTGGCGATTACATCATCATGCACCGTGATGACGTCACCGCCTCTCTGCCGGGCCCCCTGAAAAGGTAGAACAGGCTTCCAGCCTGCCAGACCACCGCGAGAGCACAGTGAGAGAGGTGAGTATCGGGAGGGAGGGTAAGAGACCCTGATGTACCATGTACATTCACGGGTCTAAGGGAGACTTCCCGATCGGACGTACATGATACGTCAGCGGTCGGGAAGGGGTTAATATTGCAATTTATAGGATTCGCCAATAGGTTTTAATGTAAAAAAACATTTATTTATTTATAAACTGTTTATTTTTTTCACCTGCAGCAGTAAGCCATTTTGTTTGTTTATTTTTTAGGATTTGTTTGGCATCTTTCAGGTGAAATTTTAGGTTTGCTAACTTTTTTAACCCTTTCGCTTCTGAGCCATTTCTCCCCTTTCGCTGTTGAGCTAAATTTTACCGCTTTCGCTCATCATGTTTAAACGCGATTTGAAGTCACATTTTATTAAATGACCCAGACATATTATATATCGTTCTTTACGGCAGACTCGGCAGATTCATAATATATAATTATTTTATGTATACGTCATGCCCTGCCTGAATATTATTAAAAAAATGCAATAAAATTAGAATTTTCAATCATCTACAGCTTGTAAAGTGTTTTTTTTTTCACATTTTATCATGCGAGCCTTTGCGGTTATATTTACTATGGGGTGCGCTTGTTAAAAAAATTAGAAATGGGAACCCATTATATTTTTTGGGGGGGAAATTACGTGATTTTTAGCAAACTCCCCCATAGAAAAAATCATTAGTGCAGCATCATTGTTCACATTATAATTGAAATGGGAACAATATTGCTGCATTAATAAAAATAAAAAAAACTATTTTTTTATTTTTACACTTTTTTCTCTTCATTTAACATGGTCATGTTTGATATCATTGGAAGCATTAACCCCTAGCTGCCACAGACCAGGAGAAAGGAGGTTCCAATGAACCCCCTTTCTTCACCGTAGGTGGCAGCTAGGGGTTAACTCACGAACTGACATCATCACTTCCATGCGCAATGACGCTAGTCGGCAGGGGGAAATCCTGGAAGTTTGGCTGACATCCAAGATGTTGGCGCCAAATTGTGATCCAGCCCCCAAGGGGTTAAAGGCAGTCACCGCTTGGAAGGGCAGGCTGCACCCTACCAAGCGGTGCCTGCCTTTTTGCTGTGCCCCGTATGGATGGAGAGGGAGAGAGGTCCAGCGCGTCCATAGCACAGGAGAACCACTTGGCTGGATGCGCTGAGGGCGTCCTTGGCAGCCAAGTGGTTAAAGAAAGAGGCTTTTTTTTCCCCATAGGTTTGAATGAAAAAACAAATTGCGTTTTAAATATTTCTTAAACCGTTTATTTTTTTTCACCTGCAGCAATTAGCCATTTTGTTTAACCACTTGAATGCTAAGGACGCGCTCAGCGCGTCCTCAGCATTCCCGCTGGTATGCGGAGGACGCGCTGAGCGCGTCCTCGCATTGGGGTCAGCGTTCGGCCGGGTTCCGGCCGATCGCTGGCCCCTCCGGTGCGGGCTGACATCCTGGATGTCAGCCCGGCATCCGGAGCAGTGGCCGCCATTATTAGGTGTCATCGCGCCCCCGCGATGACACCTAATTCAGGCGCCCCCCCCGCATGTGCGGAGGAGGCGCCTGAAAGGGAGGGGGGGAGGTCCTTCGGACCTCTCTCCCTCCCGATCGGCGGCACACAGGGGCTTAACCCAGGCATCATTTGGAAGGGCACAGCCTGCCCTTCCAAATGATGCCTGGCATTAACCCCTGGGGAGCTGGATCGCAAATCGGCGCTGAAAAGCGCTGATTCGCGATCCTTCCCGGGAGCTGGCCGACATCTTGGATGTCGGCCAAGCTTCCGGGAACTCCCCCAGAGGACTGGCGTCATCGTGCGTAGCACGATGACGCCAGTCCTACAGTTAACCCCTAACTGCCACGAACTGTGGAGATAGGGAGTTCCAATGAACTCCCTATCTCCCGATCCGTGGCAGTTAGGGGTTAAATTTTGATATGGTTGGATCGGCCAGAGCATGGCCGTTCCAACGATACCAAACATGAAAGTAAAAAAAGTTGTAAAAAAAAAAAAAAAAGAAAAATAAAAATAAAAAAAAATTAAAAAAGAAAATTAAAAAAAAAAAAATAAACACTTTTTTTTTATTTTTTTGGTTTGTTAATGCAGCAATATTGTTCCCATTTCAATTATAATGTGAACAATGATGCTGCATTAACGATTTTTGTATGCGGTGCGTTTGTTAAAAATGGTGTCATTTTCCCCAAAAAAAAATGTAACGAGACCCCATCTCTAATTTTTTTAACAAGCGCACCCCATACAAAATATAACCGCAATTGCTCGCATGTTAAAATGTGGAAAAAAACACTTTACACATTGTAAATTATTGAAAATACATATTTTATTGCATTTTTTGTTATAATATACAGACATGACATAACGTATACATATAATAATGACATATTATGAATCTACCGAGTCTGACGGAAAGAACGATATATAATATGTCGGTGTCATATACTAAAATAAGCCTTCAAAACACGTTTAAACATGATGCGCAAAACAGGTAAAAAATGACCTCAGCACAGGGGCGGGAAAAGCCTCAGCAGCGAAAGGGTTAATGTTTTAGGATTTTTTTGGCATTTTTTTTCAGGATTATTAAGGTGAAATTTTAAGTTTGCTAACTTTTTTTTAAAGTTTTTGTTCAATAGTTTTTTGGTAACAGAGTTCAAATAATGATAATGAATCTGATCTGATCCCATTAATGATTCGGATCCCATAAATGAATCGGATCCAATCCGAAATCATCAGATCTGAAAACCGATATCGGACGATCTGATATTTTGGATCAGTCTGAAATTACGAATCGCGGTGAAATATTGAATATAAGTCCTATTCATTAACCCCTTAACGACAGGCAGGCATCGCCAGTCGGGGGTGACTAAATGCCGGCAAGGCGTATGGGTGCTGTCGCGAAGCACAGATTGCGCCCCACCCACAGCTGCCGCATGTTGCACGTCATTGGCTGCATGGGGACGGCCTGAGGTCAGGCCATCCCCATGCAGCCAATGACACGTGCCGTGTGTCAGCATATGCAGGCTGCAAGGAGAGGCCAAGGCGGCCCCATTGAGGACAGTGGGGCCTCCATTCAAAGCCTTTCCGCTACCAGGACAGCATAGGACATCCTGGGGCGGTAAGGGGTTAACCTCCCTGGCGGTATTGCCGAGTGTGACTCGGGGTTAAAATTCGCTACCGCGAACAGTAACCCCGAGCCACACTCAGGCTGGATGTTTACTCACCTCCTCCTGGCTCCCTCGCTGTCCCCCGCAGTGTGATCGCGGCGAGCTGCTTCCTGGAAGGCTCCCTGCGAGTCACATGGTGCAGGGTGGGCGGGAATCATCAGCAAACTTATAAACAATTCATAAAATACTGTACTCCAAAGTGCAATGTTTATGAACGGCCACTGGGTGGCACTACAGGATAAGAAATAGACCATACATCCTCTTACTCTTGTTTTCAGACCGATTTCAGTGTTTTTTGTTTTTTATTTTATTGAATATCATTTATTTGCATTATTTTGGATAATTATTTTTGGGATAATAAATTATTATTTATTTATTTATTTATTTATTTATTTATAAAGGATTTTACCAGGAAGGATACATTGAGATTTCTCTCGTTTTCAAGTATGTCCTGGGTTCAAGAATATTATGTCGTGTTTCAAACTTTATCGGACTCAGTGTATGTACTATTTTTTTATTTATTTATGTATAAAGGATTTTACCAGTAAGGACTCCTGTTTGCACGGATTTCAGTGCGTGATTCCTAATTATTACAGGCTAACTATGTACAAAAAAAACACGTTTCCTTTAAAAAAAAATTGAGACGCTTTTAGACACGAAAATTAAAAAAAATTAGACCGCCAGGGAGGTTAAACAGTGAGTCAAAGCAGTGTTGATGCAAAATGATGATTTTTATTATTATCATTATCTATATAGCTCTACGGTTTCCGCAGCTCTTTACAATAACCAAAGGAAACAAAATACAGATAAATGGACAAAGGATGGAAACGACAGAGGTGTAGAGGGCCCTGCTCATAGGAGCTTACAGTCTTAGAGTGTCATACTCGACTGCCGAGGCGAGGGGCCACCATCATACGACTCCTATAGGCCGGCTTATCTGATCTCACTTTATAAGAAAACTAGGTATAAAGCCTGCCCTAAGGGCAGTCATATATATATATATATGTTACAGGAGATATATATATATACACACACACACATACATACACACCCTGTAACCCCACGTGGGTGTATATATATATATATATATATATACACACACACCATGTAACCCCATGTGGGTATATATATGTATATATATATATACACCCTGTAACCCCATGTGGGTGTATATATATACACCCTGTAACCCCATGTGGGTGTATATATATATACCCTGTAACCCCATGTGGGTGTATATATATATATATATATATATACCCTGTAACCCCATGTGGGTGTATATATATATACCCTGAAACCCCATGTGGGTGTATAATATATATATATATATATATATTACACACCCTGTAACCCCATGTGGGTATATATATATATATATATATATATACACACACACACATACACACCCTGTAACAACCATATATGTGTGTGTGTGTGTATGTGTATATAGGCAATAAATGGGACTGCCATCGCTGGAGGAGCTAAGGGCCGATGTAGGTGAGTATGTATAGGAAACATCTTCTTACATCGGCCCTGAGCTCCAGCGGTGACTGTCCTCCGGCTGTCCAGGCTGCTCGGCCGGCCTCCAGGCTTAGGCAAGACCCCGGGCTCGGCTGGGCCTGTAGGCCCAAGCCAAGCCGGGGGCTCGCCTGAGCCTGGAGGCCGGCTGAGCAGCCTGCGACAGCCGGAGGACAGTCACCGCTGGAGCTCAGGGCCAATGTAGGTGAGTATGTGCTCTCCACACCCACCCTGCTTGCTCGGCCGGTATCCAAGCTTAGGCGAGCCCCCAGCTTGGGCCTAGAGGCCCAGCCGAGCCGGGGCCTCGCCTGAGCCTGGAGGACGCCCGAGCAGGCAACTCGGCCGGCCTCCATGCTCAGGTGTGCCCCCGGCTCGGTTGGGCCTCTAGGCCCAGGCCAAGCCGGGGGCTCGCCTGAGCCTGGATGCCGGCCAAGCAAGTAGCTCGGCCGGCATCCAAGCTTAGGCGAGCCCCCAGCTTGGCTTGGGCCTAGAGGCCCAGCCGAGCCGGGGACTCGCCTGAGCCTGGAGGACGCCCGAGCAGGCAGCTCGGCTGGCCTCCATGCTCAGGCGAGTCCCCGGCTCAGCTGGGCCTCTAGGCCCAAGCCAAGCCGGGGGCTTGCCTAAGCTTGGATACTGGCCGAGCAAGCAGGGTGGGTGTGGAGAGCACATACTCACCTACATCAGCCTCGAGTCCTCCACCGGTTCCACACAATCTCACCCAGGGTCAAAGGCTTTCGTGACGTCATACCAGCGACCAACGGAGAGAGGACACTGGAAGCGGGACTGCCATCGCTGGAGGAGCTAAGGGCCGATGTAGGTGAGTATGTGTAGGAAACATCCTCCTACATCGGCCCTGAGCTCCAGCGGTGACCGTCCTCCGGCTGCCCAGGCTGCTCGGCCGGCCTCCAGGCTTAGGCGAGTCCCCGGCTCGGCTGGGCCTATAGGCCCAAGCCAAGCCGGGGGCTCGCCTGAGCCTGGAGTCCGGCCGAGCAGCCTGCGAGAGCCGGAGGACAGTCACCGCTGGAGCTCAGTGCCAATATAGGGGAGTATGTGTAGGCAACATCCTCCTACATTGGCCCGGAGCTCCAGCGGTGACTGTCCTCCTGCTGTCGCAGGCTGCTAGGCCGGCCTCCAGCCTTAGGCGAGTCCCCGGCTCGGCTGGGCCTATAGGCCCAAGCCAAGCCGGGGGCTCGCCTGAGCCTGGATGCCGGCCGAGCAGCCTGCCACAGCCGGAGGACGGTCACCGCTGGAGGATTCGGGACTTGCGCCGTTTAAACAAACTGGTAGCTGCGCACCACTCATGACGATTTTTTTTTTTTTTTGCAGGTGGCCGACACGCGCAGCTACCGGTTTGTTTTAACGGCAACCCAGTTTGAAATGTCCGTCACGCATGCGCACTCAGCGCTTGACGGCGACGGACTTTGAAACTGTTTTATTATATAGACTAGGTATAAAGCCTGCCCTAAGGGCAGTCATATATATATATATATATATGTTACAGGAGATATATATATATATACACACACACATACATACACACCCTGTAACCCCATGTGGGATATATATATATATATATATACATATATATATACACACACACCATGTAACCCCATGTGGGTATATATATGTATATACATACACCATGTAACCCCATGTGGGTATATATATACATATATACACACCCTGTAACCCCATGTGTATATATATATATATATATAATATATATATATATATATACACACACACCATGTAACCCCATGTGGGTATATATATTGTAGCGCTGTGTTAAAAATCATCTTGCTGTGGCAGTACCTATTTTTGGCCACAAGATGGAGACTATCGCGATCAGATACTGGACATTGGGACTACAACGCCCGGCATGCTTTGCAAGAAGACAGGAAGTGGGTGGGGACTGGACACTTACATCCTCTGCCTCGTGGAGAAAGTTCCAGAGCGCGCCAGGGAGTCAGAGGGAGCAGACGCAGAGACAGAGAGAGAGAGAGATCGCAAGAGGGCCTAAGCCAGAGCCTGAGCGAGACCTGTCAGAGTAATTTATTTGGACATTCAGCCTGAAGAGAAAGAGAGCGCTCCAAGTTCCAGAGATTGCTGCAGATCTAAGAGACCAAAGACCTCGAGTAAGGAGTTGCCGCGGGTTGACCGAATACGGAGAGCAGGCGGTGAGTTGGACAAGTCGTGGACAAGCTGTGGAAAGTCAGACAACGGATCCGGCCGCTAGTATCCCCAGTCAATATCGAGCGGAGAGACGTCCTGGGTCAGCGGAGCCTAAAGCAACCATCGGATGGGTGAGAGGCCTCCAAGGCTGTACTGTAAATAAAGAACTCGCTGCTGTTTTCCTCTTTAAAGTCCACAGGGCCCCAACTTGACTAGTCGAAGAGATTCTTTAAGTAAATTCACTGGCCAGTTGAACAGTACCCGGGTACCATACACACACCTTTTACATTCCGGGACTTAACCTGTGCAGGACTCATTTTTGTTGCGTATCGGAACAAGAGTAAAGATACGTTCCGAATATATTTTCCTCTTTTCCGCTGCACGTTTATCGTAATACGAAGAGATTGTATTTTTGGGTTCCGGTACGTGTTCCTTTTTCGAATATTCGTGCAACTGCTTTTATTTTCTGTTCGGTTACGAATATTTTATTTTCCGAAATACGAAGCCTCGTGTTTCGTTTCTTTTCCGCCACGCGTTTTACCGCGATACGAAAATACTGTAATATATCTGTGAATACCGTGTTTCAACATCTGCTCATTATTTTAGTAAACGATTTAAATGATAAAAACTCACAACTGGGTTGGAGTATATTTATTCCCTAGTGCGGGGAGACTGACCCGTGGTTCAATTTTCAGCGGCTCCTCCGGGAGTGAGCGCTAAACGTGGGGGCTCGTTTCCGGGATTCAGTCTCTGGAAAAACCGCATTTAAAGGGTTAAATATGGATCCAGACACTGCTGCCAAATGGTGTGAAGAGCACAGTAGTCAGATAGAATTATGTATAGTTATGGATATTCCTGCAGACACTTGGGCCAAAGATCAGATTCGCCAGGCCGTGGCCACGCTGACACCAGATAATCGGGGGTTAATCCTGGACATAAAAGCGAACCCAGATACCCCTCACACGTATGTTCTTCTTGAGTGGAGAAAGGGTGTTCCAGTATGTTTTCAGGGCGCGAGTATGAAGCTGACCGATGAGGTGGAAGTCCAACTGATTCAGCCAAGTACGCCACGTGGTGATCACGCGAATGTTCCTGATGTTACCCCAACTACAGGGTTCCCTCCTGCTACATTTTTCACCACTATGGGGAAACTGGTGGAAACACTAGCCAAAAACTCTGCTGCATCTCCAAATTACGGATATCGCAAGTTACGGTTTTATTCTGGTAAGGTCCCTGTGCCAACTGGAGAAGAGGATTTCGAGACTTGGATAGATCAGGCAGTGCAAGCAGTGGAAGAATGGGAAGTTGCCGACGCCGTGAAGAGACAAAGGTTGATCGAGAGCCTAAGAGGTCCTGCTTCAGATGTCATTCGAAATCTAAAAAGGGATAAGCCCGGCTGCACTGCTGCGGAGTATCTAGAAGCTTTACAGGAAAATTTCGGGGGAGTGGAGGATTGTGCCGAGCTTATTCACAAGTTCTCTCACACCTATCAAAAGGAAGGAGAAGAATTGTCCACATATGTCTGGCGGCTGGATAAAATCATCCATCAGGTCATTCTTAAAAGAGGCATGGAGCCGAGTCGTGCAAGCAAAGCGTTGATGGATCAAGTTTTCAAAGGTGCACTCCCACTGGATCCCATAATGTTGAAGTTTCAGACTAGATACCAGAACACAAGGCTGACCTATTCCAAACTAATCAAAGCTATCCGAGAAGAAGAGGCCTTGATTCAGGCTAAAAAGGTTGCAAATGCTTCGCACACAGTTTTCACCGCAGAAGTAGGAACTCTCTCGGTAGCCGATGCAGCAAACATACAGACTGAAGTGCTGGCCTTAAAAACTCAGATGTTGCAAATGATGGAGTTAATGACGTCACTGTTGGCTGAGGACACCAGAACTGAAGGGGTTGCTGTAGCCTCGAACAGGGGGTCTCCAAGGGAACTGCAAGAAGGAAATATGCCCACACTCCCGAGGAAGAAATGTTTTGGCTGCGGGGAAATCGGCCATTTCAGGGCTCAGTGCCCACAAGGGAGGGTTGAAAAGAAACCGGTCGAAGAACTTCTAAAAGCTGTGGAGAAACTGTTGTCCGCCCTGCAGGCGGGAAACTCCAGAGGGTCCTGGTAAGGGAGCAAACCAGGGGCCCGAAGATTGAAACCCGCTCCAAAAATCAAGCCAGGACTAAGAGGGCAAGAGGGCCCAAAGTCCGACCAACTGCTGAGCCTGCCAGGACTGAAAGAGTCATTCCTTTAGCATCCGGACCTACGTCATGGGGAAGCAATGCACACCCAAAGCCTACACGGGCCAAGAAAAAGGCCAGGGTACAGCAAACTGGGTCTAAGCGTCCAGATACCGCCACCAAGTTTCCTGACCAACTGATAGGTCCTTCTCCTATTGTGCCAATCCGAGTGGAGGGAGTCTACACTAAAGCTCTGTTAGATTCAGGGGCTCAAGTGACATTGATCTACAAAGACTTCTATGAGAAACACTTAAAGCACATTCCTCTGCAAGAATTGAAGGATTTGGAAATATGGGGTATCGGCACTGAGAAACTCCCTTAAGACGGGTACCTGCAAGTGAAGTTGGAGATCGGATCTGAAGTCATCGGGCAGTCTGGGGGTTGTGATGCATTGGCCATTGTGTGTCCTCGACCCCCAGGCGCGAACAGAAGCTCCCTGATAGTGGGGACAAATACTGACCTAGTGCGGCGTCTCCTGACACCTATTGTATTGGAAGAAGGTTCGACTCAAGGAGTACACCCACTGTTACGTCCGGTCTATCAGAGGATGGTTGAAGAACGAAAGGCACCTGCCGAGGTGGGGCGCCTGTGGAGAGTGGGGGGAACAGAGAAGGTTCTGCAAGCAGGAGAAGTAGCGAGCTTCCGGGTTTCAGTCAAGTTGAACGGATCGCAACCGGGTCCCTATGTGGTGCTGGGAACCAATGTAAATTATGGGAGTGAAACCGGAGTCGAAGTAATTCCTGAAATAATCTCCACCAAAGCTCTGAAGAGAACACGAGGAAGAGTCTCGGTCAGTGTGTGCAATGTGACAGATTCTCCAGTAGTCCTTAAAGCACGAATGCCTATCGGGCAAGTAGAGTCTGCTACACCTCTCTCTACCGATTTAGGAGGGGGAGTGGATAAAGAGATTCCAGATGAAAGATTCTACCCCAAGGACGCTCCCATTTCACCTGAGTGGAAGAAACGTCTTCAATCTCAAGTCCTAAAGTGGAAGGAATTGTTCTCGAAAGATGAGTTTGATGTGGGCCTAGCTAAGAGTACTGAGCACCGCATTCGGTTACAAGAAGACAAGCCGTTTCGTGAAAGATCAAGGCGAGTTCCGCTGGGAGACTTGGATGATCTGCGAGAGCAACTGAATGAATTGCAAAGAACTGAGGTGATTCAAGAGTCCAGGAGTCCATACGCATCTCCCATAGTGTTGGTCCGGAAGAAAAATGGTTCTGTCCGCCTATGTATAGACTACCGCACATTGAACCGGAGAACCATCCCCGATCAATATGCCACTCCTCGGATAGAAGATGCCCTACAGTGTTTGTCTGGAGCAAAGTGGTTTAGTGTACTAGACCTGCGAAGCGGATATCACCAGATACCCATGCATCCTGAAGACAAGGAGAAAACTGCGTTCATCTGTCCACTGGGGTTCTTTGAATTCAACAGAATGCCTCAAGGCCTTACGGGGGCTCCAGCTACGTTCCAACGGTTGATGGAGAAGACAGTCAGGGATATGAATCTAATCGAAGTATTAGTGTACCTGGATGACATAATTGTGTTTGGGAAGACTCTGGAAGAACATGAGCAATGTTTGGAGAAGGTCCTGAAGAGGCTCCATGAAGAGGGGCTGAAACTGTCTCTGGAGAAATGCCAATTCTGCCTACCATCTGTTACGTATCTGGGACATGTGGTGTCAGCGGAAGGTGTTTCAACAGACCCTCTGAAGTTGGAGGCCGTAGCTTCTTGGCCTAGACCCCGAAACGTCACTGAGCTTAGATCTTTCTTGGGATTCTGTTCATACTATCGAAGATTTGTGGGAGGATTCGCGAAAATAGCCCAACCACTGAACAAACTCCTGCAGAAGGAAACCACAGAAGGCTGTAAGGTCTCTGACAAAAACCCGTCAGCTCCGGGGCCAAGGAAAGCTCGAGAGTCTATACAAGGTGAATGGACCAGTCAATGTGAAGGAGCTTTCGTAAAGCTGAAAGAGAGCCTGACCCGAGCTCCTGTTTTGGCCTATGCGGACCCTCACAAGCCGTATGAACTACATGTGGATGCCAGCCGAGAAGGTCTGGGAGGAGTCCTATATCAGGAGTATGGTGGGTTGCTGAGGCCTGTGGCGTACGTGAGCCGGAGCCTTGCGCCTTCGGAGAAGAACTATCCTACTCACAAGCTGGAGTTCCTAGCCTTGAAGTGGGCAGTGGTGGACAAGTTGAAAGACTATCTGTATGGAGCTGAGTTCGTGATCAAGACGGATAACAATCCTCTTACTTACATCCTTACTACCGCAAAACTGGACGCAACGGGACATCGGTGGTTGGCCGCTCTGTCAGGGTTTCGGTTCAGCCTGAAGTATCGCCCTGGGGTGAATAATCGAGATGCTGATGCGTTATCGAGAAGACATTACACTACAGAATGGACTCAGTTGACTCCAGACGGGGTGCAAGCTTTGTGTCAAGGAACAGAGCGCCGGGTCAAAGGAGGGATTGAAGCAGAGGCCATAGGAGTTATGGCTGCGGCTGTTCCTGAGTTCTACTGTAACCCTACGCAGTTAAGGGATGAAAGTTTACCTACCTTTTCGAGACAGGACCTGAAAGCGGATCAGGCCAGAGACCCTTTAATTGCTTTGACCATAAAGGCCTTGTCTGCAAATCAACGAGAGATTTTGTTAACCAACTCCCCGAGTGGAGCCAGATTGGTCTACAAAGAGTGGGAGCGGTTAAAGATGTTGGATGGGGTGGTCTACCGAAGGGGCCCCTCAACCAACTCTGAAGAGATTCAACAGTTATTCCTCCCCACTAAACATAGGGAGAGTGTGCTGCGATCACTACATGATGAGCATGGACATTTGGGTGCAGAGAGAACTTTTAAGCTGGTGCGAGATAGGTTCTATTGGCCTTGTATGAGGGCTGAAGTAGAAAGCTATTGTCATTCCTGTCTGAGGTGTATTCAGAGAAAGACTCTACCGACCCGAACTGCTCCAATGAGCCATCTGCAGAGCCAGGGACCCATGGATTTGGTGTGCATTGACTTCTTGTGCTTAGAGCCGGATGCTAGTGGGCAAGGGAACATTCTAATAGTGACTGATCATTTCACTCGTTACGCCCAAGCTTTTTCCACGAAAGATCAACGCGCTCCGACTGTAGCCAAGGTGTTGATGGAAAAGTTCTTTGTTCACTACGGACTGCCAAGGAGAGTGCACTCTGATCAGGGTAGAGACTTTGAAAGCAGACTGGTGGGGCAGTTGTTAGAGCTGTTGGGAATCCAAAAGACCCGAACCACACCATATCACGTTCAAGGTGATGCTCAGCCTGAAAGGTTTAATCGCACACTGCTAAACATGCTGGGGACCTTGTCGAATGTGGAGAAGCAGAGTTGGAGTCGTCACATAGCTACTCTGGTGCATGCATATAACAGTACGGAGAGCGATGCAACTGGATATTCACCGTACCGTCTTATGTTTGGAAGGGAGGCTCGACTGCCGGTTGATTTGGCATTTGGGTTATCCCTAGACCAGACCTCAGTAGCTTCCCATAGAAACTACGTGGATAGACTTCGAAAGAATCTGGCTTCTGCGTTTGAACAGGCCCGTTTGACCTCGGGAAACAGGGAGCAAAGAAACAAAAGGAACTATGACCTGAAAGTTCGAATACAAGATCTACAACCCGGTGATAGGGTCTTATTGAAGAACTTGGGTGCGGCTGCGAGACACAAGTTGGCGGATAGGTGGAGTTCCCAGGTTTACATTGTCTGCAAACAACTGCCGGGTTTACCAGTGTATCAGATTCGCCCGGATGGAAAGGCTGGGCCTCTTAAGAACTGGCACCGAAACCACTTGTTACCTTTGAGAGAGGCTGTAAGGATGCCGGTTGGGGACGAATTGCCTCGGCCAAATCCGCCTGTTCCATGTTTGCCTCCTGTTACTCGATCTCAACAGACCCGGGTTGCCGAAGAGAGCGAAAGAGACAGTGAAGAAGAGAGTTATTGTCTAGGTTGGTTGCGCTCGCCGGAGCCTGAAGAGGTTGTCGTTGTCCCTGAGCGGTGGGAGAGTAACTTGAGGCCTGAAGCTCCAGAATTCTTGTTGGAAGTCCCTGAGGCTGTTGATATCCCTGAGCCTCTTGAATTTCAGTTGGAAGTCCCTGAGGCTGTGGGGATCCAGGTAGCTCCGGAAGCTTATTCAGGTGATTACAGTTCTATGCCTTCACTGGAGGGATCATACTCTGAAGAAACGTCTGCTCCAGTGATAGAAAGAGAAATTGAGCCAACGCCTATAGTACTTCCACCTGAAGAGGGACTGATTGAGCCAGAACCAAAACGCTCTGTTCGACCGCCCCAACGACTCACCTACGACTCACCAGGACATAGCACTGAAGAGGCCATCACCACGGTGCGGAGGTTGCCCGAAGTGTCTGCTATGCTAGCTGAGGTAGCCCAAAATATGAGTCAACTTGAGGAAGTGTTATTAACTCACTATATGTATGCTGCTGAACCTGTACATGTTATATAAACTGCATTCAAATGTTGGAAATGTAATGTAATTGTTGTACCTCCTTGGAGAGACCCAAGAGTTCTAGGAGGGGGAGAGTGTAGCGCTGTGTTAAAAATCATCTTGCTGTGGCAGTACCTATTTTTGGCCACAAGATGGAGACTATCGCGATCAGATACTGGACATTGGGACTACAACGCCCGGCATGCTTTGCAAGAAGACAGGAAGTGGGTGGGGACTGGACACTTACATCCTCTGCCTCGTGGAGAAAGTTCCAGAGCGCACCAGGGAGTCAGAGGGAGCAGACGCAGAGACAGAGAGAGAGAGAGATCGCAAGAGGGCCTAAGCCAGAGCCTGAGCGAGACCTGTCAGAGTCATTTATTTGGACATTCAGCCTGAAGAGAAAGAGAGCGCTCCAAGTTCCAGAGATTGCTGCAGATCTAAGAGACCAAAGACCTCGAGTAAGGAGTTGCCGCGGGTTGACCGAATACGGAGAGCAGGCGGTGAGTTGGACAAGTCGTGGACAAGCTGCGGAAAGTCAGACAACGGATCCGGCCGCTAGTATCCCCAGTCAATATCGAGCGGAGAGACGTCCTGGGTTAGCGGAGCCTAAAGCAACCGTCGGATGGGTGAGAGGCCTCCAAGGCTGTACTGTAAATAAAGAACTCGCTGCTGTTTTCCTCTTTAAAGTCCACAGGGCCCCAACTTGACTAATCGAAGAGATTCTTTAAGTAAATTCACTGGCCAGTTGAACAGTACCCGGGTACCATACACACACACACACACACCTTTTACATTCCGGGACTTAACCTGTGCAGGACTCATTTTTGTTGCGTATCGGAACAAGAGTAAAGATACGTTCCGAATATATTTTCCTCTTTTCCGCTGCGCGTTTATCGTAATACGAAGAGATTGTATTTTTGGGTTCCGCTACGTGTTCCTTTTTCGAATATTCGTGCAACTGCTTTTATTTTCTGTTCGGTTACGAATATTTTATTTTCCGAAATACGAAGCCTCGTGTTTCGTTTCTTTTTCCGCCACGCGTTTTACCGCGATACGAAAATACTGTAATATATCTGTGAATACCGTGTTTCAACATCTGCTCATTATTTTAGTAAACGATTTAAATGATAAAAACTCACAACTGTGTTGGAGTATATTTATTCCCTAGTGCGGGGAGACTGACCCGTGGTTCAATCTTCAGCGGCTCCTCCGGGAGTGAGTGCTACAATATGTATGTAGGAGCATCCAAGCTTAGGCGAGCCCCCGGCTTGGCTTGGGCCTAGAGGCCCAGCCGAGCCGGGGATTCGCCTGAGCCTGGAGGACGCCCGAGCAGAGCCTGGAGGACGCCCGAGCAGGCAACTCGGCCGGCCTCCATGCTCAGGTGAGCCCCCGGCTTGGCTGGGCCTCTAGGCCCAGGCCAAGCCGGGGGCTCGCCTGAGACTGGATGCCGACCAAGCAAGTAGCTCAGCCGGCATCCAAGCTTAGGCGAGCCCCCGGCTTGGCTTGGGCCTAGAGGCCCAGCCGAGCCGGGGATTCGCCTGAGCCTGGAGGACGCCCGAGCAGGCAACTCGGCCGGCCTCCATGCTCAGGTGAGCCCCCGGCTCGGCTGGGCCTCTAGGCCCAGGCCAAGCCGGGGGCTCGCCTGAGCCTGGATGCCGACCAAGCAAGTAGCTCAGCCGGCATCCAAGCTTAGGCGAGCCCCCGGCTTGGCTTGGGCCTAGAGCCCAGCCGAGCCGGGGACTCGCCTGAACCTGGAGGACTCCGAGCAGGCAACTCGGCCGGCCTCCATGCTCAGGTGAGTCCCCGGCTCGGCTGGGCCTCTAGGCCCAAGCCAAGCCGGGGGCTCACCTAAGCTTGGATACCGGCCGAGCAAGCAGGGCGGGTGTGGAGAGCACATACTCACCTACAATCAGCCTCGAGTCCTCCACCGGTTCCACACAATCTCACCTACATCGGCCCTTAGCTCCTCCAGCGATGGCAGTCCCGCTTCCAGTGTCCTCTCTCCGTTGGTCGCCGGTATGACGTCACAAAAGCCTTTGACCCAGGGTGTAGGAAACATCCTCTTACATTGGCCCTGAGCTCCAGCGGTGACTGTCCTCCGGCTGTCCAGGCTGCTCGGCCGGCCTCCAGGCTTAGGCAAGTCCCCGGCTCGGCTGGGCCTGTAGGCCCAAGCCAAGCCGGGGGCTCGCCTGAGCCTGGAGGCCGGCCGAGCAGCCTGCGACAGCCGGAGGACAGTCACCGCTGGAGCTCAGGGCCAATGTAGGGGAGTATGTGTAGGCAACATCCTCCTACATTGGCCCGGAGCTCCAGCGGTGACTGTCCTCCGGCTGTGGCAGGCTGCTAGGCCGGCCTCCAGGCTTAGCGAGTCCCCGGGTCGGCTGGGCCTATAGGCCCAAGCCAAGCCGGGGGCTCGCCTGAGCCTGGATGCCGGCCGAGCAGCCTGCCACAGCCGGAGGACGGTCACCGCTGGAGTGTAGCGCTCACTCCCGGAGGAGCCGCTGAAAATGAACCACGGGTCAGTCTCCCCGTACTAGGGAATAAATATACTCCAACACAGTTGTGAGTTTTTATCATTTAAATAGTTTACTAAAATATTTAAGCAGATGTCGAGACACGGTATTCACAAGTATTATTACAGTATTTTCGTATCACGGTAAAACGCGTAGCGGAAAAGAAACGAAACACGAGGCTTCGTATTTCGGAAAATAAAATATTCGCAACCGAACATAAAAGCAATGCAATTTCCCGATAGTCCAGAAAAAGGGACACGTAGCAAAACCCCAAACATACAATCCCTTCGTATTACGGTAAACGCGCAGCGGAAAAAGAGGAAAAATATATATTCGGAACGTATCTTTATCTGTAACCCCTGTTCCGATTCGTAAAAGGAAATGAGTCCTGTACAAGTTAAGTCCCAGAATGGACTGTGTGTGTGGTACCCGGGTACTGTTCAACTGGCCAGTGAGTTTATTAAAGGAAGGTCTTCGACTAGTCAGTTGGGGCCCTGTGGACTTTAAAGAGAAAACAGCATAGCGTCCTTTAATCATAAAACAGCCTTGGAGGCCTCTCACCCATCCGACGATTGCTTTAGGCTCCGCTGACCCAGGACGTCTCTCCACCCGATTTTGACTGGGGATACTAGCGGCCGGATCCGTTGTCTGACTTCATGCAGCTTGTCCAGCTCACCGCCTGCTCTCCGTTCGATTCGCCGGTCTGCAGCAATGTCTGGGCTCTGGCACGTCTCCTTCTCCTCAGGTTGAGTGACCCCAAACAGGAATAACAGGTCTCCTCGGGCTTTGGCCTACGTTCTCCCACGATCTCCTCAGTGCGTCTGCTTTCTCCTGTTCCCTGGCGCGCCCTGGAACTTTCTCCACGAGGCAGAGGATGTAAGTCTCCAGTCCCCACCCACTTCCTGTCTTCTTGCAAAGCATGCCGGGCATTGTAGTCCCAATGTCCAGTATCTCTGATCGCGATAGTCTCCATCTTGTGGCCAAAAATAGGTACTGCCACAGCAAGATTTTTAACACAGCGCTACACTCTCCCCTCCTAGAACTCTTGGGTCTCTCCAAGGAGGTACAACAGTTACATTACATTTCCACAATATTTGAATACAGTTTACATAACATGTACAGGTTCAGCAGCATACAGGCAGTGGGTTAGGAACACTTCCTCAAGTTGACTCATATTTTGGGCTACCTCAGCTAGCATAGCAGACACTTCGGGCAACCTCCGCACCGTGGTGATGGCCTCTTCAGTGCTATGTCCTGGTGAGTCGTAGGTAAGTCGTTGGGGCGGTCGAACAGAGCGTTTTGGTTCTGGCTCAATCAGTTCCTCTTCAGGTGGAAGTACTATAGCGTTGGCTCAATTCTTCTCTCTATCACTGGAGCAGACGTTTCTTCAGAGTATGATCCCTCCAGTGAAGGCATAGAACTATAATCACCTGAATAAGCCTCCGGAGCTACCGGATCCCCACAGCCTCAGGGACTTCCAACTGAAATTCAAGAGGCTCAGGGATATCAACAGTCTCAGGACTTCCAACAAGAATTCAGGAGCTTCAGGCCTCAATTACTCTCCCACCGTTCAGGACAACGACAACCTCTTCAGGCTCCGGCGAGCGCATCCAATCTAGACAATAACTCTCTTCTTCACTGTCTCTTTCGCTCTCTTCGGCAACCCGGGTCTGTTGAGACCGAGTAACAGGAGGCAAACATGGAACAGGTGGATTTGGCCGAGGCAATTCGTCCAACTGGCATCCTTACAGCCTCTCTCAAAGGTAACAAATGATTTCGGTGCCAGTTCTTAAGAGGCCAGCCTTTCCATCCGGGCGAATCTGATACACTGGTAAACCCGGCAGTTGTTTGCAGACAATGTAAACCTGGGATCTCCACCTATCCGCCAACTTGTGTCTCGCAGCAGCACCCAAGTTCTTCAATAGAACCCTATCACCGGGTTGTAGATCTTGTATTCGAACTTTCAGGTCATAGTTCCTTTTGTTTCTTTGCTCCCTGTTTCCCGAGGTCAAACGGGCCTGTTCAAACGCAGAAGCCAGATTCTTTCGAAGTCTATCCACGTAGTTTCTATGGGAAGCTACTGATGTCTGGTCTAGGGATAACCCAAATGCCAAATCAACCGGCAGTCGAGCCTCCCTTCCAAACATAAGACGGTACGGTGAATATCCAGTTGCATCGCTCTCCGTACTGTTATATGCATGCACCAGAGTGGCTATGTGACGACTCCAACTCTGCTTCTCCACATTCGACAAGGTCCCCAGCATGTTTAGCAGTGTGCGATTAAACCTTTCAGGCTGAGCATCACCTTGAGGGTGATATGGTGTGGTTCGGGTCTTTTGGATTCCCAACAGCTCTAACAACTGCCCCACCAGTCTGCTTTCAAAGTCTCTACCCTGATCAGAGTGTATCCTCCTTGGTAGTCCGTAGTGAACAAAGAACTTTTCATCAACACCTTGGCTACAGTCGGAGCGCGTTGATCTTTCGTGGAAAAAGCTTGGGCGTAACGAGTGAAATGATCAGTCACTATTAGAATGTTCCTTGCCCACTAGCATCCGGCTCTAAGCACAAGAAGTCAATGCACACCAAATCCATGGGTCCCTGGCTCTGCAGATGGCTCATTGGAGCAGTTCGGGTCGGTAGAGTCTTTCTCTGAATACACCTCAGACAGGAATGACAATAACTTTCTACTTCAGCCCTCATACAAGGCCAATAGAACCTATCTCGCACCAGCTTAAAAGTTCTCTCTGCACCCAAATGTCCATGCTCATCATGTAGTGATCGCAGCACACTCTCCCTATGTTTAGTGGGGAGGAATAACTGTTGAATCTCTTCAGAGTTGGTTGAGGGGCCCCTTCGGTAGACCACCCCATCCAACATCTTTAACCGCTCCCACTCTTTGTAGACCAATCTGGCTCCACTCGGGGAGTTGGTTAACAAAATCTCTTGCTGGTTTGCAGACAGGGCCTTTATAGTCAAGGCAATTAAAGGGTCTCTGGCCTGATCCGCTTTCAGGTCCTGTCTCGAAAAGGTAGGTAAACTTTCATCCCTTAACTGCGTAGGGTTACAGTAGAACTCAGGAACAGCCGCAGCCATAACTCCTATGGCCTCTTCTTCAATCCCTCCTTTGACCCGGCGCTCTGTTCCTTGACACAAAGCTTGCACCCCGTCTGGAGTCAACTGAGTCCATTCTGTAGTGTAGGGTCTTCTCGATAACGCATCAGCATCTCGATTATTCACCCCAGGGCGATACTTCAGGCTGAACCGAAACCCTGACAGAGCGGCCAACCACCGATGTCCCGTTGCGTCCAGTTTTGCGGTAGTAAGGATGTAGGTAAGAGGATTGTTATCCGTCTTGATCACGAACTCAGCTCCATTTCAACTTGTCCACCACTGCCCACTTCAAGGCTAGGAACTCCAGCTTGTGAGTAGGATAGTTCTTCTCTGAATGCGTAAGGCTCCGGCTCACGTACGCCACAGGCCTCAGCAATCCACCATACTCCTGATATAGGACTCCTCCCAGACCTTCTCGGCTGGCATCCACATGTAGTTCATACGGCTTGTGAGGGTCCGCATAGGCCAAAACAGGAGCTCGGGTTAGACTCTCTTTCAGCTTTACGAAAGCTCCTTCACATTGACTAGTCCATTCACCTTGTATAGACTCTCGAGCTTTCCTTGGCCCCAGAGCTGACGGGTTTTTGTCAGAGACCTTGCAGCCTTCTTCTGTGGTTTCCTTCTGCAGGAGTTTGTTCAGTGGTTGAGCTATTTTCGCGAATCCTCCCACAAATCTTCGATAGTATGAACAGAATCCCAAGAAAGATCTAAGCTCAGTGACGTTTCGGGGTCTAGGCCAAGAAGCTACGGCCTCCAACTTCCGAGGGTCTGTTGAAACACCTTCTGCTGAGACCACATGTCCAAATACGTAACAGACGGTAGACAGAATTGGCATTTCTCTAGAGACAGTTTCAGCCCCTCTTCATGGAGCCTCTTCAAGACCTTCTCCAAACGTTGCTCATGTTCTTCCAGAGTCTTCCCAAACACAATTATGTCATCCAGGTACACTAATACTTCGATTAGATTCATATCCCCGACTGTCTTCTCCATCAACCGTTGGAACGTGGCTGGAGCCCCCGTAAGGCCTTGAGGCATCCTGTTGAATTCAAAGAACCCCAGTGGACAGATGAACGCAGTTTTCTCCTTGTCTTCAGGATGCATCGGTATCTGGTGATACCCGCTTCGCAGGTCTAGTACACTAAACCACTTTGCTCCAGACAAACACTGTAGGGCATCTTCTATCCGAGGAGTGGCATATTGATCGGGGATGGTTCTCCGGTTCAATGTGCGGTAGTCTATACATAGGCGGACAGAACCATTTTTCTTCCGGACCAACACTATGGGAGATGCATACGGACTCCTGGACTCTTGAATCACCTTGGTTCTTTGCAATTCATTCAGTGCTCTCGCAGATCATCCAAGTCTCCCAGCGGAACTCGCCTTGATCTTTCACGAAACGGCTTGTCTTCTTGTAACCGAATGCGGTGCTCAGTACTCTTAGCTAGGCCCACATCGAACTCATCTTTCGAGAACAATTCCTTCCACTTTAGGACTGGAGACTGAAGACGTTTCTTCCACTCAGGTGAAATGGGAGCGTCTTTGGGGTAGAATCTTTCATCTGGAATCTCTTTACCCACTCCCCCTCCTGAATCAGTAGAGAGGGGTGTAGCAGACTCTACTTGCCCGATAGGCATTCGTGCTTTAAGGACTACTGGAGAATCCGTCACATTGCATACGCTGACCGAGACTCTTCCTCGTGTTCTCTTCAGAGCTTTGGTGGAGATTATCTCAGGAATTACTTCGACTCCGGTTTCACACCCATGATCAAAATCGGTTCCCAGCACCACATAGGGGCCTGGTTGCGATCCATTCAACTTGACTGAAGCCCGGAAACTCGCTACTTCTCCTGCTTGCAGAACCTTCTCTGTTCCACCCAGTCTCCACAGTCTTCCCACCTCGGCAGGTGCCTTTCGTTCTTCGACCATCCTCTGATAGACCGGACGTAACATTGGGTGTACTCCTTGAGTTGAACCTTCTTCCAACACGATAGGCGTCAGGAGACGCCGCACTAGGTCAGTATTCGTCCCCACTATCAGGGAGCTTCTGTTCGCACCCGAGGGTCGAGGACACACAATAGCCAATGCATCACAACCCCCAGACTGCCCGATGACTTCAGATCCGATCTCCAACTTCACTTGCAGGTACCCGTCATAAGGGAGTTTCTCAGTGCCAATACCCCATATTTCCAAATCCTTCAATTCTTGCAGAGGAATGTGCTTTAAGTGTTTCTCATAGAAGTCTCTGTAGATCAATGTCACTTGAGCCCCTGAATCTAACAGGGCTTTGGTGTAGACTCCTTCCACTTGGATTGGCACAATAGGAGAAGGACCTATCAGTTGGTCAGGAAACTTGGTGGCGGCATCCGGACACTTAGACCCAGTTTGCTGTACCCTGGCCTTTTTCTTGGCCCGTGCAGGTTTTGGGTGTGCATTGCTTCCCCATGACGTAGACCCGGATGCTAAGGGAGTGACTCTTTCAGTCCTGGCAGGCTCAGCAGTTGGCTCGGCTTTGGGCCTTCTCGCCCTCTTAGTCTTGACTTGGTTTCTGGAGCGGGGTTCAACCCTCGGGCACTCAGGTTGCTCCTTTACTGATGCCCACTGGCGTTTCCCGCCGGTGAGGTAGATAACAGTCCTTCCAGGGCTTCCAACAGTCCCTTGACTCTATCCTTCTCAGGCTTTCGGCCTTTGCACTGTGCGCGGAAATGGCCCATTTTTCCACACCCGAAACATCTCTTCTTAGAGAGCGGAGACGTAGTTGCTTGTTGAGATTTGGTTAAAGGATTTGGACCAGACGCCACAGCAACTCCCGTCGTCTGCATACCTGTGAGGAATTTCTGCATTTCTGCCTGCATCTCTGTCACCTTCATCAATACCGGCACAGTTCCGCATGCGCTTGTTGCAATTCAACTTGAGCTTCCTGAACTTCTTGACGGTTTTGGACAATTCACCCCGTTCAGGGAGGTTCGACTCTTTGGCAGCCTTCTCTGTAGATTTAAAAACAACTAGATGTTCTTGTTCGTCCTCGTCAGATCCATAGGTATCTAGAGAGTCGCTCTCAGGTTGCAGGCCGTCATTATGTCTCACAGGTTGTGCATAAGCCCTTTCCCCCCGCCTGAAAGATTTCTCTTCTAGTAAAGCCTCTTCCTCTCGTACAACTCGGATCAGTTCCAGGTACTTTAACTCTTGGTTACCTGCTCTGCTTCTCAGCTGCATCATCACTGGATCTAGAGGTTGAGAGCCCCTCAGGATCTGTTTTATTCGGATCTTATCTACTTCGGCCGGTTCGGCACCTTTCTTCAGGAGTATCTGGTGTAGAATCTTATCCAGGCGCCTCATGTACTCGGTCATCCTTTCACCTCTTCTCTGATAGGTGTGTTCGTACTGATATACCAATTCGGCCGCCTTTTCAGTTCGCCCAAAAACTTCTTCAAGAACGTTTAAATAATCTAAAGCAGTACAATCTTTTCTACTCAGTTTTAGGTTTCTCACCGCTTCTGACGCAGGTCCCTTTAAGCTCTCGGTGATCCTTTGCTTTTTCTGGGCCTCAGGGACATCCCACTCATCCAGAGCCTGCATCGCCTGTTCCACCCATTCTTCAAAAGTTTCTTCTCCCGCCGGAGTTGGTACGTTTCCTGTAAAATTTCTTAACCGTCGATAACCGAAGTTAGTGTGAGGAGGGCTTGTTTTCTGACATTTAGCCAGTAGATCTCCAATAGCCACGATAAATTCAGGCCCTATCATGGCCAACGGACTAGGCGCGGAAACACTTGCGGATTCGCCACGTGGCGTACTTGGCTTAATTAGTTGGACTTCCACCTCTTCGGCCAGTTTCACGCTCGTGCCCTGAAAACATGGCGGAACACCCTTTCTCCATTGAAGAAGAACATACATGTGAGAGGTATCTGGGTTTTTTTCAATGTCCAGTATTAAACCCCGATGATCTGGTGCTAGCGTGGCCACGGCCTGGCGAATCTGATCTTCAGCCCAAGTGTCTGCTGGAATATCCATAACTATACAACATTCTGACTGGCTACTGTGCTCCCCACACCACTCGGCAACAGTGTCTGGATCCATATTTAACCCTTTAGATGCGGTTTCCAGAGACTGGATCCCGGACGAGCCCCCACGTGTAGCGCTCACTCCCGGAGGAGCCGCTGAAAATGAACCACGGGTCAGTCTCCCCGCACTAGGGAATAAATATACTCCAACACAGTTGTGAGTTTTTATCATTTAAATAGTTTACTAAAATATTTAAGCAGATGTCGAGACACGGTATTCAGAAGTATTATTACAGTATTTTCGTATCACGGTAAAACGCGTAGCGGAAAAGAAACGAAACACGAGGCTTCGTATTTCGGAAAATAAAATATTCGCAACCGAACATAAAAGCAATGCAATTTCCCGATAGTCCAGAAAAAGGGACACGTAGCAAAACCCCAAACATACAATCCCTTCGTATTACGGTAAACGCGCAGTGGAAAAAGAGGAAAAATATATATTCGGAACGTACCTTTATCTGTAACCCCTGTTCCGATTCGTAAAAGGAAATGAGTCCTGTACAAGTTAAGTCCCAGAATGGGAAAGGTGTATATGTGTGTGTGGTACCCGGGTACTGTTCAACTGGCCAGTGAGTTTATTAAAGGAAGGTCTTCGACTAGTCAGTTGGGGCCCTGTGGACTTTAAAGAGAAAACAGCATAGCGTCCTTTAATCATAAAACAGCCTTGGAGGCCTCTCACCCATCCGACGATTGCTTTAGGCTCCGCTGACCCAGGACGTCTCTCCACCCGATTTTGACTGGGGATACTAGCGGCCGGATCCGTTGTCTGACTTCATGCAGCTTGTCCAGCTCACCGCCTGCTCTCCGTTCGATTCCGCCGGTCTGCAGCAATGTCTGGGCTCTGGCACGTCTCCTTCTCCTCAGGTTGAGTGACCCCAAACAGGAATAACAGGTCTCCCTCGGGCTTTGGCCTACGTTCTCCCGCGATCTCCTCAGTGCGTCTGCTTTCTCCTGTTCCCTGGCGCGCCCTGGAACTTTCTCCACGAGGCAGAGGATGTAAGTCTCCAGTCCCCACCCACTTCCTGTCTTCTTGCAAAGCATGCCGGGCATTGTAGTCCCAATGTCCAGTATCTCTGATCGCGATAGTCTCCATCTTGTGGCCAAAAATAGGTACTGCCACAGCAAGATTTTTAACACAGCGCTACAGGAGGATTCGGGACTTGCGCCATTTAAACAAACTGGTAGCTGCGCGCCACTCGTGACGATTTTTTTTTTTTTGCAGGTGGCCGACACGCGCAGCTACCTGTTTGTTTTAACGGCCAGCTCGCAACCCAGTTTCAAATGTCCGTCACGCATGCGCACTCAGCGCTTGACGGCGACGGACTTTGAAACTGTTTTATTATATAGATGTTCACAGCTTCCAATGAACCTCCTTATGCTTTGCCGAAGCTATCAGGATGGTGACACTCTTTAGGGCAGTATGACAGGAATGGATGGATTTACAATAAGGCAGAGAAGGCATGTGCTTACAGGCGCCCGGCCCACCACAGGGGTACCTGTCTCCGCTGTAATTTATGTCTATTTTATGTAAATTTATTTTTGCTTCTATTGACACTGACCCAATGGGTGTGCTTTGCAGTCATGTAGAGGGCAGGTTTGGGCTCATGTTCCCATACGCTTATCCTCATAAGTGGCCACAATGTGCACTGCTGGAAACCTACAGGGGAGATAGTTTAATGGCACACCACCACATACATAAAGTAACTAGATTACTGGTGCGTTACAAACAAAACCACTTTTTTCTCTTCTTTCAGTTTTGTGGATTTTTCCCATGATGCAACATTTACCAAAATCTGTGCAAAGGTTTTACTTTACTGCTGAGGTTTATCTTGTACAATATTTAACAGTAAATGAGGTGGAGGAGGGAATGTTTAGATAAGGCAGCAGGGGGCTATTGTTCTCTAAACTACTCCAGATAAGAGATGGCAGCTGAATGAGATGACATAGGGAGCTTAACACACTTCTAATCTTCTAAATCAGCAGACTATTCCTTTGTATGATCTAGCGTGTTAGCAGAGCAAGTGCAAACCCAGCTATCACAACTGCTCTTATGGAAGTGTGCAACATTCTATCAATAGTAAAACCTTCATTTAGGAGAGGAAGTAGAATTCTAGGAGCCTGAATTTGTTAATTCCTGCTGTGCAACTACACGTTTTGAGACCGTTTCAGAATGTATATACATAATTTTTCTATCACAATGCAAAATCACCATAGGTAATATATTCTAATGGAAGATTAGTGCCCTCCACTCTGAGTTCTCACTCCTGTCACCATGTATTACTGTAAACAAGCTGCAAGGAGAAGCCCCACTCGCTGTAACAAAAAGCAAAACAAACTTTACTGCTGCATTAAACCAGCCAGGGAGAGGGCAGAATAGCAGAAACACTGTGGGGTCACTCACTGCTGTACAGGGATAAGATTCAGGGGGGTTATGAGTGAAAATCCTTGTACAGAACAGATGCAAGGTGTTGCTGTATTTCCCATACACAGGCTTTATGCAGCACATACATATATTGCATTGCTAATAATCTCATGATCACTACAAATGCCCATAAGCAGGAGATCTCACCATTATCTATTTATCTTTTTTTTTTTATTATTTAAAATTTTATTTTATGAGCATATCAGCTGCACAAAAACATAACAAACAAACAGCCACTCAGGGCCGTGCAAAGTCAGGAACCGAAAAATACATCAAAATAAATGGGGGGAGTAATAAGTGGTGAGTGAGACAGAGAAACTATAAGGCAGCATAGTCCGACATTGGGGCATCAGGAAAGCCAAATAAGGAGAGGGAGAAAGAAAAAAAAAAGGGGGGGGTCGTAAAGGACTGCCCATGAAATAGTGGCATTCCTGGCTCACCCTAACACCCCTGAGGGGGTCAGGGGCCATGTGTCACGTCTCACCGGCCGCCACCCCCATCCTCGCATGGCCGCGAGTACCTCCTCCAGATCTGCGGGCTCCCGAGCCCCCCCCCCCGGAATCGTCGGGGTCCTCGGTCCACGGGTCCTCCGGTCCGGATGGCCGCTCCCCGTCGGCGGCGTTCCCTGGCCGTCATGGCGTGGCGTCAGTGGCGGAAGTACCAGGGTCGCAGCGGTCGCAGTTGCGACCGGGCCCTGGCATTCCGCCACTGGAGGGGGGCCCGGCGCCGCCCGCCAGATTCCGGCAATCAGCGCCGGAATCTGGGAGCCGCGCGCTGGCCGTCCCTCTCCCTGCGAGCGGCCACTGACATGCAGCTTGGCCGCTCACGTGGGATAGGAACCACCTGACCAGCGCATGAGATCCTCTCGCAAGACCTCTGCGCTGATCAGGTGGTTTCCGGCGAGCGGCCAAGACGCATGTTTCCAGCGGCCGCTCGCCAAGGAGAAGAGCAGAACGCCGGCGGAGCCTGCCCTGGGGCCAGCAAAGGTAAGAGCTGGGGGACCCAAATACCCATGAGAGCTGGGGGGCCCTTATACCCATGAGCTGGGGGGCCCTTATACCCATGAGCTGGGGGGCCCTTATACCCATGCCTTATACCCATGAGCTGGGGGGCCCTTATACCCATGAGCTGGGGGGCCCTTATACCCATGAGCTGGGGGGCATATCCATGAGCTGGAGGGCATATCCATGAGCTGGGGGGCATACCCATGTGAGAGCTGGGGGGCATATCCATGAGCTGGGGGTGCATATCCATGAGCTGGGGGGCATATCCATGAGCTGGGGGGCATATCCATGAGCTGGGGGTGCATATCCATGAGCTGGGGGGCACATCCATGAGCTGGGGGGCATATCCATGTGAGAGCTGGGGGGGCATATCCATGAGCTGGGGGGCATATCCATGAGCTAGGGGGCAATATCCATGTGTGAGCTGGGGCATATCCATGAGCTGGGGAAAATCCATGTGTGAGCTGGGGCAAATCCATGAGCTGGGGCAGTATGAATATATATATATCGGGGGGATATACATGTGAGCTGGGGGCATTTTTATATGGTCTGTTCTTATTGGAAAGCGTCACATGACATTAAAGAAAACTATCGGTACTCGGTATCGGTGAGTACTTTTAAAAAGTATCGGTACTCGGTCTTAAAAAAGTGGTATCGGTGCATCCCTAGGCAATACTATCTTTGTTTTATTTTGCAGTGAAAAATAAGTAAAAATACATAGATTTTTTTTGGGGGGGGGGCCCTTCGTGGATTCTTGCACCGGGGCCCTAGTTACGCCACTGCGTGGCGTTCCGCGCCCATGCGGCCGCCAACCGCCACGTGGGACGCCAGCCAAACGGAGCTGGCCAAGATGGCGCCCGGGGGCGGATCGAGACTTCCATGGTCAGAAGGGGGAGGAGTCGGAACTCTGCAGAGACCACAGGGGGGAGTCTCCAATCTGGCCTCCAGCAGGACATAGTGGAGGCGGTGGCCAGAGTAGAGGCGTGTCCACCTCCACCCTGTCCACTATATAAGACTGGTGAACGCTCTCTGGCATCGCTTCACAATTGTTTCCTCTCCGGTTGAAACAATAGCTCCTCAACTTCTCTGAATCTCACTGCATTCCTCTAACCTTGCCCTGATATTATCGCTACGCTTCCAGTGTGTCTCCGGCATCCTAAAGATTCCCTCTATTGGGTTCTTACCCGGTCCCATACCATTATGGACGTGACAGATTGTGAAGCCACGACTGAACCCACGGATCTCATGGGTGCCTTCGCTACCCTCACCCGGCAGGTATCCTCTCTGACTCGTTCCGTCCAGGAACTACGAATGGAGCAAAGGGATCTCCAGACCCAGGTGCACAACACCGCAGCACCCCCACCTTATCCTACGCCCGATGTCCAGCATGCACGCCAAAGCAACAGACCTGATGACCATTCCCAGGTTCCTGAACCCAACGTTCCCCTACCTGAACGCTTCTGTGGTAATCTGGCTGGTTTTGACACATTCCTACTAGACTGCCACCTGCTGTTTTCCTTGAAGCCTCGCACCTACGCTTCCGATTACGTTAAGGTCTGTACTGTAATCTCTCTGATGGGTGGCGAGCCTAAGAAGTGGGCCTATACGTTGTTAAATATGCAAGACCCTGTTTTGGACTCTTGGATCACGTTCGCCGAAGCCCTTGAGTCAATGTATAAAGACCCCAACAAACAGTCCACCGCTCAAAGTGCTATACGAGCCCTAAGGCAAGGCCGCAGACCTGTGGAGGAATACATAACGGACTTCCGTCACTACGCCCATGACACCTGTTGGAACGAAATGGCCCTTATTGACCAATTTCGCATGGGTCTCTCAGAACCCCTCAAAGACGAATTGGCACGTGTTGGTATACCACCCACTCTTGAAGGGATAACTCGTTTCTGTATCCAGATGGATCGCCGTCTTAGGGAACGCCGTCTCGAACGGCTCAATACTCCTACTCAAATGTGTACCAATCGTCCCTCCTCCTCCACTGTACTCCCTCCTATTACGTCTAGGACCTCAGTTCCGGCGACTCTGTCTGAACCTACATCAGAACCCATGCAAATCGGTCTCGTCGATGGACGTTTACCGCAAGCGAAACGAGAAAGACGCAGACGACTACATCTATGCATGTACTGTGGAGGGGTCAACCATCATGCCCGTACCTGTCTGGTGAAACCGACAACAGGTAAACCTCGTCACATCATCTCTCCCCTTACGGCTTGGAAGTCCTCTGTCTCACCACTATTAATGATCTCCATCTTATTACAGTTTCAACAGATGAGGATTCCTCTCCAGGCCATGGTGGACTCAGGGGCTAGCGGATGCTTCATTGATACTACCACTGCATCACGTATCGGCATTCCTTTACACAATAAAAACGCACCTATTGAAATTCAACTGGTTGATGGGTCTCCTTTGAAATCAGGGCCGATCACTACAGAGTCTGCCTTGTTACAGATGTATACCAGTACTAATCATCTAGAAGAGATTCGTTTTGATATCGTATCATCTCCCATATTTCCTGTAATTCTTGGCTTACCTTGGCTATGTAAACACGATCCCTACATTCAATGGTCTACAGCCAAGATCTCTTTTTGCTCACCTTATTGTAAAGAAAAATGTCTTCAGGCCTCCCATACCGTTAACACCATACTGGATACCAATATGGTACGTCTAGGAGTACAGTTACCACAAACATACCAAGCTTTTTCCGACGTATTTGATGAAAAAGGAGTTGAAACCTTACCACCTAAAGACCCCTACGACTGCCCTATTGATCTATTGCCTGGTGCAGTCATACCCTATGGTCGTTTATATCCTCTTTCAGAACCTGAACTAACTGTCCTCAAAGGATACATCGACGAAAATCTCCGCAAGGGATTCCTCTGTCCCTCTACTTCCCCTGCCGGAGCAGGGATATTTTTTGTTAAAAAGAAAGATGGGGGTCTGCGTCCCTGCATAGATTATCGACAACTGAATGCTATAACAATAAAGAACCGATATCCTCTACCCCTCATCCCTGAATTGTTAGAACGACTAAAAACAGCTCAAGTTTACACTAAACTGGATCTTCGGGGTGCCTACAACCTGGTGAGAATGCGTCATGGCGACGAATGGAAAACCGCTTTTCGGTCACGCTATGGCCACTTCGAATACACCGTCATGCCATATGGGTTGTGCAACGCCCCTGCTACCTTTCAGCATTTAGTGAGCGATATTTTTCGAGATCTCTTGGATCATTTTGTTATAGCATATCTAGACGACATTCTCATCTTTTCCCCCTCTTTATCTGAAAATCGTCGTCATATGACCATGGTGCTACAACGTTTACGAGACCAACATCTGTTTGCCAAGCTCGATAAATGTGTCTTCGAGATGACCAAGATTTCCTTTTTAGGGTTTATTATATCTCCGGGATTAATAGAAATGGACCCTCAAAAAATACAAGAAATTCATACCTGGCCCATCCCCAGGACAAAAAAGGAAGTACAAAGATTCATCGGCTTCGCCAATTTTTACCGTTGGTTTATCAAACGCTTCTCTGATATCATCCATCCATTAACACATCTCACGAAACCATTGGTCCCCTTTCATTGGACTCCTCAAGCCCAAAAGGCATTCAACACACTCCAAGAGTGCTTCACTAAAGCACCTGTTCTGACCCTACCAAAACCCCAATTTCCATTCTTCGTAGAAGTTGATGCCTCCGAGATCGCCACAGGAGCAGTGTTGTCCCAACGCAGCCCTGACAATCTCTTACATCCGATAGCCTATTACTCCAAGAAATTAAGTAACTGAACAGAACTACGACATCACGGATAAAGAACTCCTTGCCATAAAAGGGCCTTCGAAGAATGGCACCATTTGCTTGAGGGCGCAACGCATCCAGTGACGGTCCTAACCGATCACAAAAATCTCGAATACCTCCAATCTGCTAAACAACTACGACCAAGGCAAGCACGATGGGCCCTATTCTTCAACCGCTTTACTTTCCATATAACGTATCGACCCGGCTCAAAAAATGGAAAAGCCGATGCCCTCTCCAGAAGATACAACAATGCACCTACAACTCCTACTCCACCACCCACCATCCTAAAGGAAGAACATTTCCTCGGGACCATCCAACCACTCCATGAGAAAATAAAACGATTAACAGCCGACACATCTCTTCCTGTTACGCTCGAAGGTGTTCATATAAGAAAAGGACGGATATTTGTACCTGAAAAAGCCAGTCTAGACGCCCTATACCAATGCCATGATTCTTTACTATCCGGACATCCAGGAATATCCAAAACCTTACACACACTCAAACGTCAGTTTTGGTGGCCATCAATGACTGACATGGTAACACAGTACATCAACTCTTGCACTGTTTGTCAAAGAAACAAGAATCCCCGTACCAAATGGGACTTCTCCTATGGGACTTCTCCTCCCTCTACCCGTTCCGACACGTCCATGGTCCCGCATCTCTACCGACTTCATTGTCGATCTACCTCCCTCTCGACAACATACTTCTTTCCTGGTAGTAGTAGATCACCTGACCAAAATGGCACACTTCATCCCCGCCAAAGGAGTTCCTACAGCCAAAGAAACCGCATCCATGTTCTTCCATCACATTTTCCGATTACACGGTATCCCTGATTCCATAACGTCGGATCGGGGTACACAATTCACTGCTAGATTCTGGAAAGCCTTCTGTTCCATTCTCCACATCTCTGGCAACCTCTCCTCCGCATATCATCCACAATCCAACGGCCAATCGGAGAAAACCAACCAAATACTCAAACAATTTCTATGCTGCTTCTCCACTCATTTGCAGGACGATTGGATTACTTTACTTCCATCCGCTGAATTCGCATACAATTCACACACCCATGAATCAATCAAGACATCCCCCTTCTTCGCTAATTATGGATACCATCCCACATTTATTCCGAATCTACCCCTTTCTTCCTCGGTATCTGATACTACCACTCATGTCGCTAATCTACAGCAGGGATTCCGTATCGCCAAAGACAACCTTCAAATGGCTCAAACCAGATACAAACCGAAAGCCGACAAACTCCGTCACCCTCCCCCTGACTATCGAGTCGGAGATTATGTCCTTTTGTCGACAACTCATCTGAAGCTCTCCTGCCCGTCCAAGAAATTGGGTCCTCGATATCTTGGCCCCTTTCAGGTCCTTTCCATCATCAACCCGGTGGCTCTTAAACTTGCCTTGCCACCCTCACTCCGCATTCATCCTGTATTTCACGTCTCCCTGTTGAAACCCTGGACCCCTGATCCCTTCTCTGACAGGACCCCATCACCGCCTCCCCCCGTTCTAGTGGACGATGACCTGGAATATGAAGTTGCTGAGATCCTTGATTCCCGCATGCACCATGGTCGCCTCCAGTACCTAGTGGACTGGAAGGGATATGGCCGCGAGGAGTGTTCCTGGGAACCTGCCTCTCAGGTACACACCCCTGACCTGCTTCGCGCCTTTCACGGGGTGCATCCCTCGAGGCCTGGTCCTGTTTGCGCCCGGAGGTCGCTCCTTCTGGGGGGGTTCTGTCACGTCTCACCGGCTGCCGCCCCTGTCCTCGCATGGCCGCGAGTACCTCCTCCAGATCCGCGGGCTCCCGAGCTACCTCTCCCCGGAATCGTCGGGGTCCTCGGTCCACGGGTCCTCTGGTTCGGATGGCCGCTCCCCGTCGGTGGCGTTCCCTGGCCATCATGGCGTGGCGTTCTGCCGCCCATGCGGCCGCCAACCGCCACATGGGACGCCAGCCAAATGGAGCTGGCCAAGATGGCACCCAGGGGCGGATCGAGACCTCCATGGTCAGAAGGGGGAGGAGTCGGAACTCTGCAGAGACCACAGGGGGGAGTCTCCAATCTGGCCTCCAGCAGGACATAGTGGAGGCGGTGCCCAGAGTAGAGGCGTGTCCACCTCCACCCTGTCCACTATATAAGACTGGTGAACGCTCTCTGGCATCGCTTCACAATTGTTTCCTCTCCGGTTGAAACAATAGCTCCTCAACTTCTCTGAATCTCAGTGCATTCCTCTAACCTTCCCCTGATATTATTGCTACACTTCCAGTGTGTCTCCGGCATCCTAAAGATTCCCTCTATTGGGTTCTTACCCGGTCCCATACCATTATGGACGTGACACCATGAAAGAGGCCACAGGGCTGGGAGACCTGGGGCCAATAGGACGACCAGAGCCTAGGTTGCTGCTTGCGGCTCACCCAGGGTACCACCCAATGTCCCATACATAAAAAATAAAAGGGGGAGGGGGAGTCCCAATGCACCAGCAGATGAAGAGCAAGCCCCAAATGTCAGCAGGTAGGTTAGCGTGTTCACTTGAAGGAATACCATCAATTGAGGGAGGGGTGAAGGGGGGGGAGACCTCAGCGAAAAACCGTAACACAGAAACATCCTCAAAAAGAGTCTCAAGTGCACGGAAACAAATAACGGGGAGTATCAAAAACCGCACAAAGGCAAACAGGGAGAGGGGGAAATAACACCGAAAGGTGTGCAAACAATAGGGATACAAAATAAGAGGACAAAGATGGACGGGTAGTCAAGTTAGCCAGTGTCTGACAGCAGTGGTGCGGGGTTCCGCGGCAATGTCTCAAGTCCCAGTTGAGAGAGCACGGCCTGTGCCTCCTCCAGAGTCGCCACAGAGTAGGACTTGCCCGCGTGGGACACGTTGAGAGATCCCAAGACGCCCCAGCGGTATCGAATACTGTGTCCACAAAGCCAAGCGGTAATATCCCAAAAACTCCGTCTGGTCGCCAGCGCCAGGAATGACAAGTCCCGGTAAACAGTAATTTAGGCAGAGGCATACGTGAGCTTAAACTCAGGGCTGACAGCCGCAAGGATCTGGGAATGTATGTGCACATCCCTCGTAACCAGAATCACGTCACGTGGAGCCTTTACCGGTGCAGTGGCTGCCTTCTTGACACGCATGGCTGAGGACACAGCTGGTTCCAAGGAATTCCCAGTTGCAGGTAGGAGGTGAGCCACAAGACCCCGGAGATAGAGCAGGAGCTCTCCGGAGCAGACATCCTCCGGGATCCCCCGCAGGCAAAGATTCCGGTGCCTATGTCGGGTCTCCATAGCAAGCACTGCGGAGCTGAGGCGTGAAAATTGCGTCTGAAGGTCAGTAACCTTGGCATCGGATAGAGCCTGCGCCGCCGCTGTTTCCAGCGATTTATTATGCACATCAGCGATCCTGGATTGTAAGGCCTCTACTGCCGAACGTACATCTTGCAGGTTGCTCCTCCAGAGGCCCCGGAAATCCTCCATGACCCTATGCAGGTCAGCGGCAGTGAGGGGCGGTACGCAGGGTTGCCCCACAGCCATACCAACAGGCACATTGGAAGCAGGGTTCCTGCAGGCCTCCTCCGAAGACTCCGAGGCTGTCGGTGCTCCACTGTGGTGGTCACGGGTGTTCTCCGCACGTCCAACCCCCAGTGAGTCCCGGATGTCAGGGCGGGGTGCGAGAGCCCTCTGCCTCCTCCAGCCTCCGAGACTTCTTCCCCATGTGCGCTGGAACGCAGCTCCCGGTGAGTAAACAGGGCACAGAATCACGTTTAGGCCACAAGATGGCCGCCACATGGAGCAAGTCGAGAGGTAGAGGCGCTGAAAACCGCTCCGGTCTCCGTTTTTGTAGTAACAGGGTAGGTCAGGCAAGGTCCTGGGACAATCAGGAAGCAGTCCGAGGAGAGAGCGCCAGGACCAAACAAAGAAATCTGCCGTAATCCGATTGATTCCAGCGGCACCCCACAGAGCTCTTCAGAATGGCGACTGCTCTCCTCGGAACCCAGACACGCCCCCCATCTATTTATCTTTTTATGTATCTGGCCATTTCTGCCTGCATGCTGGTAATACAGATCCTGTGTGAAATTGTAATATAAGGGACGCCGTTTACAGTTTAGAACCTTTCATCCCAGTAACATTTTTGTAAAGGATAAATCAACAAATGAAAAATTAGAAATTAGCTTTTTTACATTTTTAATGGTAGTCCCTTGGGAGAGTTTAATCCATTGTCTGTTAGACTAGACGTGTGTGTGGTAGGGGAAGGCTATTCAATATGTTAATACTAGGGCATGTTTTCCCTTTGTTGTGCTGTCCATCCCCTGTGTGTCTTGTCCCATTGGTTCTCCATATCCTTCCCTAGGTATGCACTGTGTGTTTACATTTGGCTGAAAACACAAATAAGATCATATAAATCTTTGTTATCATCCTACAGAGGTCTCTGTCTATTGTCTGGGTGGGATTGGGCCAGAACAGTACTTTTTGGAGAGCATGATGGCTAGAGGGAGTCTATCCGCATGGAGATAACTTTGGTACAGAGCTGTGACAAAATTTTTTTTAAGATTTTTAACTCTCAGAGTAACAGTCTTAATGTAAATGTAGTGTAAAACAGCAATTTTGCAAGTATTTACGAAGCATGAACAAATGCCATAGCTCTGTAGAATGGGTAGGACAAAACACACCAAATTAAGAAGTTGACACACTAATAATAGGAAAGGAGGACCCTGTTCAAGTTTACAATCTGAGAGGAGAGGGGTGACACAGAACTGAGGGTAAATAGCAGAGTATGAGAAGTAATGATGTGCATGGGGACTGCTTGGGAGATAGACCAGGAAAGGTGCAATGGGGGGATTGTGGAGTGAGATTATTGGCCTCTCTGAAATAATGTATTTTTTAGAGACTTCTTGAAAGATTGGAGGCGGGGGAGAGCAGAATGTTGCAAGGAAGGTAATTTCATAAAGAGGGGGCAGCTCGGGAAAAGTCCTGAAGGATAACTTATCATCGGCAGAATGAAGTGACTTGGATGGAACATACCTGATAAGTGGTGAGATATTAGCAGGGGCACGGTTATGGAGAGCTTTCTATGTAAAGACCAGGATTTTGAATTGAATTGTAAAGGAAACAGGAGAGCCAGAGTAGAGATTGACAAAGGGGTGAGGTGTGAGGTGGATGAGCCTGGGACAGCTGTTCATTACAAACTGCAAAGGGAGAATCTAGGATCTCTTAAGGGCTGTATGGATCCAAACCAGGGCACCAGGACATTTCTAGTCGCCATGGCGATCTGGCACCTGGGTTTTGTTGAGCCCTGTATTAGCATATAGTAGTATTGGAAACCATAGGAAGAGATTAGATGGCCAAGAAAGGTGGTATAGAGTAAGAGTAGGAGACTTAGAACAGAGCCTTGAGGTATTCCAACCGAGAGAGGAACTTGGGGTGAAGAAGCACCAACGAAGGAGACACTGAAATATCTATGAGAGAGATAGGAAAAGGTCAGAGTGAGAGGTGCCGCTGAGGCCAAATTGAGTCAGTAGAAGCATTTAAGTGTTATCTATGCATCCTATGACATACAGATATTACTTATGATATTTACTTCAACAAATTACTACAAGTAGTGAAAGCGGTAAAATAAAGGGCTATATTTGGGGGGTATGTGTAAACTTATCTAACGCTCTTAGTAATTTTGAGAGGAATATTCTTGGCGCTATGATTGTTCACTGTGGTGTCTCCCTGCCCAGAAAACTGACACCTGCCAGTCTTGACTAGCCACTGGATATCGAATTGGTTGGACATTCGAGCAGGCATCCATTCTTGTTGCTGCTGTTAGTCACAGTTACAAATTTTTTATTGACCACTAACAAGTTCTATTGCGCTGTACAATGGGTGAGACAGAATAACAAATATACATACAAGTTAAACACACAGAACAGTAGGAGAGTGGAGCCTGCTCGAGTGCTTACAATCTAAGAGGAGATGGGTGACACACTAGGTAAGGGTAAATAAAAAACCTGAAGTAGCAGGGTGCATATGGGCTGGGTGGGAAGATGGCGCAAGAAATGAAAAATGGGGGATTATAGAGTGAGCCAATAGGCTGCTCTAAAGTAATGTGTTTTCAGAGACTTCTTGAAAGAATGGGGAGTCTAATGTTGTGGGGGAGGGAGTTCCATAGAAGGGGGCACCTTGAGAAATCCTGAAGGCGAGAGTTCGGGTGCGGGTACGAGTAGACGATAACATCAGATTATTGGTAGAGCGTATTGGTTGGGATGGTATGAACCTGTTAATAAGAGAGGAGATATAGGCAGGGGCGCGGTTATAGAGCGCTTTATACGTGAACACCAGTATAATGGTGAACTGGATTCTAAAGTAAACGGGGAGACAGTGTAGAGATTGACAAAGGGGTGAGATGTGAAAATTGCAGGAGGTGAGGTGGATGAGCCTGGCACAGGTGGTCATTACAGACTGTAGAGGGAGAATCTCGGCTCTCTTAAGGCCGGAGAGAAGGTTACAGTAGTCAAGGTGGGAGATAATAAGAGCTTGGATGGGTGTTTTAGTAGAGTCCTGATTAAGAAAGGGACGGATGCCTGCAATGTTCTTTAGTTGGAAGTAGCAGGATTTGGTTAGCGACTGAATGTGAGGAGTGAAGGAGAGATCAGTCTAGAAGGACACCGAGGCAATGAACCTGTGAGGTAGGAGTAATAGTGGCACCATTCACCTAAAGGGAAATGGGTGCAGGAATGCTGATATTAGGAGTTTAAGCTTTAGGAAACAGGAAATCATCCAGTTGGAGACAACTGACAGGCAGGCAGTAACACTGTCCAACACAGGAGAGAGATCGAGAGAGGAAAGTCAGATTTGGGTGTCGTTAGCATAGAGATGATATTGGAAACCATAGGAAGAGATGTGGTTGCCCAGTAAGGCAGTATAGATTGAGAAGCGTAGGGGACCCATAACAGAGCCTTGAGGTACCCCAATTGAGAGTGTAACTGAGGGTGAAGAGGCACCAGTGAAGGAGACCCAGAAGGAACTAAGCGAGAGATAGGAAGAGAACCAGGTGTCATGCTTCCACCTTCCAGCCAGGCCACCTGGCGTTGAGAGCAATCCAGGCCAGCTCATCCCTGTCTGGGTCAGCTAATCCACCTTGTGCCACTCCTGGATTCCCCTGCTGCTGATGTGGCCTGGGATCACATGTCCTGTTTACTCAGTCCTGTTTCCCTATATATATATATATTGCAAGCTGTGCAATAGCTCCCTGCTCTTGCATGGGTCCAGTTCCTGAGGGTCTTGTTTCCTGTACTGCTACTATTGCTATCTGTGTTATTCTGTGTATGATCTAGGCCTGGCTCTAACTATTCTCTTCTCTGCTGGCATACGGCTGCCATACGGCTCCCTGGCATACGGCTGACACTCTACTCTGGCGTTTTAGACCTTCTTGCATTCCCTGACTATTCTAAGTTCCTTGTGTTATGTTCTTTTGCCTCTCTGTATTTACCCAGCAACATTATATTATCAGTCAGTGTTAGAGGCCATTGCACGGACCTCATCCAAGTTCAGGATTCCCTGTTGCTGCTGGGCATATTGTCTTGTTGTCTCTTGTTAACCCCTGTTGTTATTGTGTTATTTATTCCTTAATGGAGAAATGGAAAAGTAAGTCTCTCAGTGATATTGATTAGGAAAAAAAAAAGACATCTAATGCAACAAGGGGGTAACCCCTAAATTCAAATGGAGAGCTATATATCAATGCCTAGGTGAACAAGCAGTACAAGATTTATTGTACTGCTTGTTCACCTAGGCATTGATATATAGCTCTTTATTTATTCCTTACCCTTTATCCTGCATAGCATTAGAAGGCCAGTATAAGGACCTTGCCCCAGATCAGGGCTTTAGTGTGTGTGTGTGTGTGTGTGTGTGTGTGGTATTCTAGTTCTGTCATTCTTTTCCAGGATCTGTGTTACATCTGTGTTCCGTATCCATGCAGCCAGCAGCAAACCTGCCAAAGGGCGGAACAACACCCAGTATAAAGGGCCCACCTTGGCTCATGCCAGGTGCCCCCGTGACACCAGGAAGAACAGTGCTTGCCAGCACTGGCAAGCAAGAGGGGGCCCAGCGCTGGAATGAAGGGTGAATATAAAAGACACCGAAGAGTTAAAGTGTGACGGGATATGGTGGGGTCAGAAGATAAGATTTAACCCCCTCAATTTCCCCCATCTATCTTAACCCTAGATTGCCTTTTTATCACAAACTTTTAATGTTTGTGGATTTGGTATGTTTATCAGAGCTTTGGATTTATACCTGACTATGAATACATATATCCCCTTGTGTTCCGACCTGTCCATATTGGTGTTTGTATGTATAGTCATACATGGTTCCCTAATTTGAATTCCTATCCAACCTTGGCCCAGATCACCATTGGCCCATTAATGGGGAGCCTTAGAAAGTAAAAGAATGAACCTTTTCCCAATTGCATCTAACCATTAACGTCCTTATTCCAGCCCTGCAGCAGGCATCGGCTCCTGGGTCCACAGGACACAACAGCGCCCAGTACATCTCTGCATGAGCTCTGTGAGAGCTCACTTGACCAGGGACGCACAGGAACCATGGAAGAACACTGGGAGCTATTTCTTCCTCATCTTCTGCTGCTCCCGGCCAAAAAGTGTGACCGCATGTGCGTTATAGTCTCAGCTCTGTGATCCAGGAAAGAAAAACGGATCTACAAGCTTTTCACATAATTTCAACACATCGGCTGTCATGTCCAGAATGTTGAAACATTAGGAGCATGATCTGGAGCCATTTTGCAAATGAATTTTGTTCTGAACAAAATCCCTTTGCATTCCTCCAGTATCAGAGCAGTTTGAGGGTACTCTATCGGGACATCTGCCTAGAATTTATACTGAACTGTCTTACCCACAAAATGTACCCAGATATAAGCAAACTGGTATCCTCTAAAAGTCTATGTTGGATCCCGACTCTGGTCCATTTGGGAGCTGTGTGCCCTTTTCTCTAAATGGCTCTTGTAAAGAAACACCATCCTGGTAAATGATCTAGAATTATCTCTTGGTACAAGAACCAAAAGGTTACTTATTCTAAATATATCAACAGAGTCTATATCAAAAAGCACAAATTCATGAAATCCCCTTTTCTGTTTGAATATGCTGTTGGGTAACATAGTGCATGGTGGGTAAATAAAGGGCACTATTCCATCCTACCTGTAATACTAATGGCTCCAGTCATTAACTAAATGGCTAGAGACACCATGTTGACATGACCAAGGCTGTTTACTGTACCTACGTTACTGGCTCTTATGCTTTGGATAGGAGACAATAATGGATCAGCTGAAGGATAATGAGCTGTTTCCTGTTAGCTCCTTTCTCTCGACTCAATCTAGTATTCATGGCTCATTGATGCATGTGGGGAGTGAAGGCGAGTTGGTCTGGTCCGATTACACAGAAGAGCTACTGGAGCTCACATTACTGAATAACTTAGTGCTGGCCATGATAGAAAGGTGTCAGCACACTCTGTGCAATGTTGGTCCCTGTGTATTGGGATGCTTAGCCTCAGACCAGTCAGAGTGCCCATAATGACCCCTATTCATTCCTGAAGGTGCCTTCAATAGGGATGTGAGCGCCAGAAGTGGACCATGGAGCAATGGAAGAAGGTTGCTTGGGCTCATGAATCGCCTTTTCTTATAGATGAGTTGTATGGTCGGTTGTGCGTTCGTCAATCTGGGTAAGAGATGGCAGCAGAACGTACTGCGGGAAGACAGGCCGGTGGAGGCAGTGTTACGCTCAGGACAATGTTCTGCTGGGAAACATTGAGTCCTGACATCCATGTGGCTGTTACTTTGGCACGTACCACCTACCTGAAAGATCATTACAGACCACGTACACCCCATTCATGGTCATGGTGTTCCCTGATTGCAGTGGCATCTTTCATAAGGATAATGCGCCTGGCCACACGGCAAAAAACTGTTCAGGAATGGTTTGAGGAACATGGCAAAGAATTTGAAGTGTTGCCTTGGCTTCCAAATTCACTGGATCCCAATCCGATTGAGTATCTGTGGGATGTACTGGAACAACTAATCCTATCTATGAAGGCCCCACTTCGCAGCATGCAGGACCTAAATGATCTGTTACTAAAATCTTGGTGCCAGATACCACAGGACACGGTCAGAGGGTTTGTGGAGTCCATGTCCAGATGCATCAGAGCTGTTTTGCCAGTAAGATGGGGACCTACATGATATTAGGTAGGTGGTTGTAATGCTGCTGTTGATCAATGTATATCACATAGATATAGATATGCAAATTTACATAAGTTTAAATACAGAACATTACAGACATATCTGTAAAACCAGAAATCTTTGGAGATTCTATACATTGGCCAAATTGTCTAATATGTTAGTACAGAATCAGACAATACCATTTCCATCACTTGCACTATGACTAGCAAATAAAATGTAAAATATTGTATTATAATGAACCAGGAATGCTATTTCCTAACGATTACAACAGCTACTTATTGTTTGTACACAATCATCGGAAAAAAGACGAGACAGAGGAGATATGATAGAAACATTTAAATACATAAAGGGAATCCACAAGGTAGAGGAAGGGAGTATATTTAAAAGGAAACAAAGTAGCAAAACAAGAGGACATAGTCTTAGATTAGAGGGGCAAAGGTTTAAAAGTAACATCAGGAAGCATTATTTTACTGAGAGGGTGGTGGATACATGGAACAGTCTTCCAGTTGAAGTGGTAGAGGCCAAAACAGTAATTGAATTTAAGCAGGCATGGGATAGGCATAAGGCTATCCTAAACAAAAGATAAATCCAGGTAAAGTATCCATGTAATTGGGCGACTAGATGGGCCGAAAGGTTCTTATCTGCCGACATTTTTCTATGTTTCTATGAAATAAATAACAGCATGGAGACCTTGATGTTACTTGAATTTGCCTGTGGAAAATCACTTGCTAGCAAAGACATCCCCAGATAAAATGTGCAAGGTGTGCACAACTAAATGGAAAATTCTATTCGATTGATACTTCCTCCACATCTGTGAGAATAGAATACACTGATCAAGTGACCGGTCTCCTAGCCAATGGTAACCACCACTTGGAGGAAGCAGACAACTTGTCACTGCAAGACTAAGGTTAGAAAAATGATCTCATCTAAAAATGCTACTCTTGCCTATGATTCTAAGGAGGCGCGTTCCAAAACCTATGTCCATATGCAACTGTCAGGGTGCCTTGCTGGCTGGGCCTACTCATTGCTCGGCAGTCGTCTTGGTGTGTCCTACAAGTCCGCTGGCAGTAGTACCCGCACCAGCAAGTGAGACAAACCGCCCGTCATGCCAACATCAATGTGCAGTGTTCTACAGCATCCAGGTCCCTTTTCAGCTCTCCTTGGTCTCCAGAAGGAGCCAGGAAAAGCGTGAGGCTTCAAGTCCCATATAGCAGCTGAAGAATACATTTTTAGTATAGTTATTTACTGGTCTAGATTTTAAATTTTCTGTCAAATTACAGAACATGTATATTTGCTCAACTCCTAGGAACTAGTGGTGCACCGAAATGGAAATTTCCGGCGGATACCGAAACCGAAAATTCGGGATCGGTTCGGCCAAAAACAGATACCAAAAATCAGACATGAGAACCTAGAGGCCGAGCCGGGGACTCGCCTGAGCCTGGAGGCCGGCCGTGCAGCTTGCTCGGCAAGGCCTCCAGGCCCAGGTTCGCATGGCTGATTGGTTGCACCTACATACTCACCTACATCCTCCTACTTCGGCCCTGAGCTCCAGTGGTGACAGTCCTCCAGCTGTCGCAGGCAACTCGGCCGGCCTCCAGGCTCAGGCGAGCCCCGGCTTGGCCAGGCCTCCAGGCCCTATTTTGAAAGGAAATTTTTCAGCCGTTTTTTTTCTTTTCATAACAAGGAAGGAGAGTGTCATCTGCGCTCATTCCTATGTGTTCCATGTACAACAAAAATGAGGTTTTGTTTGTTTCAATGGCCATTGCAACGTAAGCCCACTCGCCACTTCAAGGCACCTCTTTAGAGTGGGTACCTAACAATTGTAACCAAAAGGCCGCTCTACTGAGCAGCTCCAAGCCCCTCCAGCTGCTTTTCAGCAAGGAGAGACAAAGATGGTGGGTTTTATTTATTTTTGTTGTACATGGAACACATAGGAATGAGCGCAGATGACACTCTCCTTCCTTGTTATGTTTTATACATTTACTGGGCTGTTACTCCTGGCAGTTGCCGCCGCTCCAAAAATAAGTGAGTATGGGCGCGACGCCATTTTTTCTGTATTTATGTATATCATGCTTGTAACACCAGTCCGTCGTTTTGCAGCTGTTCCTCTTTCCATGTTTTTGTTTTTGATCCCAAATGGGAAGTGCTTGGTGCGTGTATAAATAAAACCCACCATCTTTGTCTCTCCTTGCTGAAAAGCAGCTGGAGGGGCTTGGAGCTGCTCAGTAGAGCGGCCTTTTGGTTACAATTGTTAGGTACCCACTCTAAAGAGGTGCCTTGAAGTGGCGAGTGGGCTTACGTTGCAATGGCCATTGAAACAAACAAAACCTCATTTTTGTTGTACATGGAACACATAGGAATGAGCGCAGATGACACTCTCCTTCCTTGTTATGTTTTATACATTTACTGGGCTGTTACTCCTGGCAGTTGCCGCCGCTCCAAAAATAAGTGAGTATGGGCGCGACGCCATTTTTTCTGTTTTTTTTCTTTTCGGCTGAATTTTCCATTTCGACCGAAAGCACCATTTTCGGCCGATAATTTCGGTGCATCCCTATGCACCCATGCTCCTTTATGGAGCTACACACCAATCTTTGTTTATCCTACCATAGTTTCTATGGGCCATGATATTATGACAGTGGGGCAAGACCTCAAAGACTTGCCACTTCTAAAAATGCAAAGTGACTTGCAGGGTCCTGAAAATGGAAACACCCATTTGTTTATTTGTATTGTGCCCTCGTATTTTCGACACGTTAGAAGGGTGAGCATAAATTAAGGTAATATATAGATAGACAGACACAAGAGATGACATCATCCACAAACATCGCGATCCTGACAAATTGGGAGCTCTCCGCACCAGCACAGGGTCTCTGCCAAGAGGGGTGCCAAACCCCTCTAAATCACTGAACAGAAAGTAAGCAGGACTCCAGCCGCCAGGTGCATAATCATTTATTAGGAAGAGTTTCCCTAGGCGTGTGCAGTATTGGTAATGTCATGCCTCGGCGGCGCTTGCGGTCCCGGTGTCTCTCCTCGCGGCTCCGGGGTCGGCGTCTCCCCCGCATCCTGTTCCTGTGCTGTATGCGCGCGAGCCACCGACGGCTCCGGATTTAGCCCCTCTGGCGGCGCGACGTCACCACTCCTCCATGTGACCATTATTGGCCAATCGGCAGGCAGGGCGCGAGATTTAAACCTGCTCTAACCATTCCTCAATGCCCTTTCGTGGTTCTGCTTGTCTGACCCTTTAGTGCTTATATATTTACTCTTGACGGATATTCTGTGTATGACCTGGCTTTCTATTTCGACTCGTGTACCTCTAAACCCCTTGACTCAGCTATTGTTACTTGACTCTGCTTTTTGCCTGTACCTTACTTTGGTTCACTGATATACACTCCTTGCTTATCTGTATTTACACCAGCCACTCTAAGGACTGGTTTCTGTCCTCCTCGTGTGTCACTGCCTAATAAGTTCACCTCTAGTTATTGCGGAACCCAGCCACTACAAGGACTGGTAACGCTTCTAGGTTTTGGGTCACCTCTTGCTTTATTGGTACTGCTGAAGCACACCTCTGAATTTACGTGTGTTGGCCTGACAACAGTTTCACCCCTCGCTATTGCATAACCCAGCCAACTTAAGGACTGGTATCACAATTTGCACTCGGGTCTTCTGTTATTTCATAGGGCTAACCGCTTATTACTCTCGGGTACGTGGGTGTGCCTGACATCACAAAAGGGCCATGGACCTTGCAGGGACTGCCCAACAATTATCGGGGTTAGAGAGTCGTTTGGAGGATCAGGATCATCGACTTGATCAATTTGCACAAGCCCTCCAAACATTATTAGCTCGCACTGCACCTACACCGTTAGAGGTGCCTCCTCCTGTTAAACCGCCCATTTCTGAACCATTTGCTACGCCGAGCCCATGTCCCAATTTGCTTCCACCGATACGTTATGGTGGCGATCCTATTGCCTGTAGAGGATTTATTAACCAAATCTCAATCCACTTTGAGCTTAACCCTTGGTCCTACCCCACAGATCGTGCGAAGGTAGCCTTTGTCATTAATCATCTGGCTGATAAAGCATTGTGTTGGGCTAACCCCCTCTGGGATACTGACAAACCCATTGTGTACAACTATCGGGAATTTATGACTGCTTTCCGCAGAGTGTTTGACCCCCCTGGTCGTAAAACCAATGCCGCTAAATCCTTATTACGCCTGTGCCAAAGTGCTAAATCCCTGGGGGATTACGCACTGGAATTCAGGTCCTTAGCTTCTGAATTAAATTGGAACAATGAGGCTTTGATAGCAGTGTTCTTAGAAGGTTTGAACGATGAGCTCCAGGACGAAGTAGCAGCCCGAGACCTTCCAGATGCTCTGGAGGATCTGATCACTTATTTGTCCTTCATAGATGAACGTATTCGCCATCGTAAGAATACTAAGGATAAAGCTAGAAAACCACCTCTTAGGGTACCTTCCCGACCCCCTTTTCCCATACCCCCAGAGTCTACTGCTCCTCCCGAGCCCATGCAGCTAGATAATACCAAACTCCCTGAAACCGAAAAGCAACGCCGTCGACGGGAGGGATTGTGCTTATATTGTGGTTTGGGGGCCATTTACTTAAAAACTGTTCCAAACGCCCTCAGGATCCTGATGGAAACTTGCCTGCCTAAGTGCTTCCAGGGGACAACTCTTAGGTTCATTTCCCTTGTCCCCTAAACTCGAAAATAGACTCCGGATTCCGGTCACTCTCTGTTTGGAGAGCCCCCTCAACCCGGTACATCTCCATGCCCTGGTTGACTCTGGTGCAGCCGATAATTTTATCGATCTTGTTTTTGCCCGTAAGCACGCTATTCCTTTGATAGAGAAGAAAAAACCTCTTCTGGTACAGGCCATTGACGGTAGACCCCTTGAAACCCCTTTTGTCCTCTTCGAGACTCCAGACATTATGGTTAGATAGGACTATGTCATATTGAAAAAATGTTCTTTCATGTCATTTCTTCGCCCTCCTATCCCATCGTCCTGGGGTATCCTTGGTTAACCCGTCATAACCCCGTAATAGATTGGCGAGCTCGTCAAATCGCGAAGTGGGATAACGATTGCATGTCTTCCTGTATTAAGATCCCCCTATCTATCAACGTCTTGAATTTACCTACGGCTCCTCCTCTAACGACTACCATACCTACCCCGTACTCTGATTTGGCATCTGTGTTCGATAAGAAAGAAGCTGATAGGCTACCCCCACATCATTCATACGATTGCGCTATCGACCTTCTCCCCGGTACCACACCTCCTAGAGGGGTTGTCTATCCTTTATCTGTTAAAGAGCATGAGGTTTTGGAGGAATATATTACTGATTCCCTTAACAAAGGGTTTATTCGTCCTTCTTCCTCTCCCGCTGGAGCAGGATTTTTCTTTGTTCAGAAAAAAGAGGGAGATCTCAGACCGTGCATTGACTTTCGAGGGTTGAACAAAATCACCGTTAAGAATGCCTACCCCATTCCACTCATCCCTGAATTATTTGATCGCCTGAAACACTCTAAAATATTTTTTAAATTGGATCTCAGAGGAGCGTACAACCTGATTCGAATCAAACATGGGGATGAGTGGAAAACCGCGTTCAATACTAGATTAGGGCACTACGAATACCTAGTTATGCCCTTTGGTTTATGCAATGCTCCAGCAGTGTTTCAGGCGTTTATTAATGATGTGTTATGAGAATATACTCCCTGTTTTGTCGTGGTCTACCTCGACGACGTATTGATACATTCCCCCGACTTGAAAACCCACCATCAACATGTACGACTCGTCTTGTCCAAACTATTAGCTAACGGTCTCTACTGTAAGCTCGAGAAATGCTTATTTGACGTCCAACAGGTACAATTTTTGGGTTATGTAATCTCTTCCTCTGGCTTCATGATGGATCCCAAGAAACTGGAGGCCATCGTTCACTGGCCTCTTCCCAAGGGTCTCAAGGCCATTCAAAGATTTATAGGCTTCTCTAACTATTATAGAAGATTTATAAAGGGTTTCTCGTCCATTATGGCACCCATTACAGCATTGACAAAAAAGGGAATCGATACTCAAAGTTGGCCTCCCATTGCTTTGGAGGCTTTTGAGAGGTTATAAACGGCCTTTTCCACTGCTCCCATCCTCCATCACCCTGATCCCGCTAGACCCTTCGTATTAGAAGTGGACGCCTCAGAGAACGGGGTAGGAGCTGTATTATCCCAACGTCCGGTCGACGACAAACCTATGCAACCTTGTGGGTTTTATTCTAGAAAATTGTCACCTACCGAGGCCCGTTACGACATTGGGGACAGGGAATTGTTAGCCATTATACTCGCCTTAAAAGAATGGCGCCACCTCTTGGAGGGGTCTAACTGTCCGTTTTCCATCATCACGGACCATAAGAATCTGATTTACCTGTCCGAAGCCAAAATGGTTGAATCCAAGACAAGCCCGATGGGCCCTCTTTCTTACCCGATTTGACTTCATCATTTCTTACAGACCCGGGTCTAAAAATATTAAGGCTGATGCACTCTCCAGACAGCACGAACCTCTATCTATTCAAGTATCGGTACCAGTTCCCATAGTTCCCGAGGGGAAAATCTTAGCCTCTCTGAGTACACAGGTCGAATCCCCCTTCTGGAACCTCTTACTGTCGAAACAGTCTCTAGCACCTCCGTCTAAACCACCTAACAAACTGTTTGTTCCTCCCGTAGAGGTACCTACTGTTTTACGACTCTTTCATGAATCCAAATTCGCTGGACATTTCGGGGTAAAAAAGACTCTAAATTTGATTAAAAGAAACCTTTGGTGGCCTACTCTTCTCAATGATGTGAAAGACTACGTGACCACCTGTTTTGTTTGTACCCGTTCTAAACCCTCCCGTCTCCAGCCTCTACCTGTCCCTGAGCGCCCTTGGTCTCATTTAGCTATGGACTTCTTGGTGGATTTAACCCCTTCACTTGGCCATACAGTGATTTTTGTAGTTGTGGATCGCTTCTCTAAAATGGCACATTTTATTCCATTAAGGAAACTCCCCTCCTCCAGCGAGCTAGTACAGATCTTTACCAAAGAAATATTTAGACTTCATGGTATTCCGAAAGTTCTCGTCTCGGACCGCGGTTCTCAATTCATCTCTAGGTTTTGGAGAGGCTTCTGTCACCAGTTAGGTGTCAAACTGTCCTTTTCCCTCCGCGTACCACCCGCAAACGAACGGATTAGCCGAAAGAACCAATCAAACGCTTGAGACTTATTTAAGATGTTTTATTTCAGACGCACAAGATGATTGGGTTACTCTATTACCATGGGCGGAGTTTGCATATAACAATGCCACGTCGCAATCGACTAAGTATTCTCCTTTTGAGATAGTCACTGGTATGCATCCCACCATTTTCCCATCCTCGTTTCCACCCCAGAATGTTCCTGCCCTGGAGGAACACCTGGACAATCTCCATGCGATATGGGAAAAGACTAGACTGAATCTTGAGTCCGCTTCTTTGGCTCAGAAGCTTTCGGCCGACCGCAAGCGCAGACCTCCACCAGTTTACCATGTGGGAGACAGGGTTTGGCTCAGCACACGCCACATTCGGTTGAAAGTTCCTTCCATGAAATTCGCACCTCGATTTATCGGCCCATATAGAATACTCCGGTGTATTAATCCCGTATCTTACGTGCTGCAGTTGCCTGTCTCTCTACGTATCCCGAACTCCTTTCATGTCTCCTTACTAAAACCACTCTTGTGCAACCGTTTTACCCGACCTGACTCTCCTCCTCCTCCCGTAGTGATAGACGGGACTCCCGAGTATGAAATAGAGTCCATTCTAGATTCCCATCGTTTTCGTAATTGGTTGCAGTATCTGGTTCATTGGACTGGCTATGGCCCGGCGCATCGCACATGGGTTTCGTCACGTGACGTTCATGCTCCCCGGTTGGTCTCTGCTTTTCATCGTCGTTTCCCCGATCGACCGGCTCCTGGCCGCCCGGTGGGCGTTCCTCGGGGTGGGAATGCTGTCATGCCTCGGCGGCGCTTGCGGTCCCGGCGTCTCTCCTCGTGGCTCCAGGGTCGGCGTCTCCCCCGCATCCTGTTCCTGTGCTGTATGCGCGAGCGCCGCCAACGGCTCCGGATTTAGCCCCTCCGGCGTCGCGACGTCACCACTCCTCCATGTGACCATTATTGGCCAATCGGCAGGCAGGGCGCGAGATTTAAACCTGCTCTAACCATTCCTCAATGCCCTTTCGTGGTTCTGCTTGTCTGACCCTTTAGTGCTTATATATTTACTCTTGACGGATATTCTGTGTATGACCTGGCTTTCTATTTCGACTCGTGTACCTCTAAACCCCTTGACTCAGCTATTGTTACTTGACTCTGCTTTTTGCCTGTACCTTACTTTGGTTCACTGATATACACTCCTTGCTTATCTGTATTTACACCAGCCACTCTAAGGACTGGTTTCTGTCCTCCTCGTGTGTCACTGCCTAATAGGTTCACCTCTAGTTATTGCGGAACCCAGCCACTACAAGGACTGGTAACGCTTCTAGGTTTTGGGTCACCTCTTGCTTTATTGGTACTGCTGAAGCACACCTCTGAATTTACGTGTGTTGGCCTGACAACAGTTTCACCCCTCGCTATTGCATAACCCAGCCAACTTAAGGACTGGTATCACAATTTGCACTCGGGTCTTCTGTTATTTCATAGGGCTAACCGCTTATTACCCTCGGGTACGTGGGTGTGCCTGACAGGTAAACTATAATTATTGTGTGTATAGATGATCTTATAATCATATAACGATCAATGGAATACGCATCGATTAGCAATTTCGACAATGTATGCGGACATCTATAAATAACATACAGGGGAGTATGCACTTCTTGTAATGGGTGCAAAATCAATGCAATCTCGTATTCAATATTCAATGAACTGTCTCAAGACTCGGCATAACAAAGTTCCTATACATCACTTTTGAAATTGCAGAATTCTTTAAATGCAGGAGATTTAATGGGATAGTTCGAATTGGTATAAGATAGTTCTCTTTCTCCAAAAGTTGCGGAGTCGAGATGTATATATTCACCAATTCAGTTTCACTGGAAAACCTCAAGTCCTGCAGTGGATGAATAAAGAAAAACACAATCGCGCAGTACATAGCGGTACTGACCCCTATTTTTCCCCCCTATGGGGTACTTACAATAGGTGGAACCCCTAGCCCGGCTCTGAGGAACGTTTTGCGTGTAGGGTATTTTTCGACAACCCTATGCCCTTAGTGGAATTTCTTCGCTCCAGACCAGTCAAGAAGGCCGCTCACTCCCAGGACCCCTAGGCTGGATCTCCTCTCTGGACTCACCAGGCGGATGTGTGGCCTCACAGGGTTCAGGACACAAAGGGGATGAAGCTGCCGCCTGGATCCTCCTTTCAGCACTGAGCTCTCTGCTATGAACAAAGGCTTCTCTGAAAAATCTCAATCTCATACTCGCCTCTGGTCTCAAGGTGATCAGGCAGCGCCATCCGCCACCCCCACTGGCCACATGCAGAAGCAACTGGGAACAAATGGTTCCGAGTGTGTTTCTATTGATCCTGTGTCACCACACTTGCATGAACGCACTCCACATGGAGTCCAATGTTCTCTTGCAAATGACAGCAGTGTCGGGGCAGCACACTACTGCTAATATCAGCAAATGGCTCCGTTCTTTTACAAGTTGAGCATTGCAAGTAAGAGAGCTGGCAATAGGGGGACACCAAGGGTTATGGACTCATGTGGATATTTCCTTCTTGTAACTGCCGGTTACTGGCTAGACCAGAATAGGGCCCTCTGTCTATGCTTCAACTATTAAGCGAAATCCACAGTGAATTCACCTGTTGGTGCTTCCTCATTACCAGTTGAGCCAGAATGGGATCCCAGGCCTTTACTTTTCTCAGACAGAGGTATACTCAAACACCAATGTCGGTATTCACTAAGGCCTTGTTCACACCAAATGCAGAGCAGATCTGCTCAGGTTTCTGCACATGCACGCTAGTCTTTTAGACGCGTTTTTGATGCGTTCCAGAGCGGGTTTTTTTTCAGGAAGCTAACAATGTTATGAGGTCTTTTCCTTTTACCTCTGACCTTTCATTAGCTGTTCTGATTATTTGCTGCTTCTTCTTATGCAGTTGTTTTTCTTTATGGTTAGTTTTTTGCATTGAATTGCGTTGCGTTTTTGACGCATTTTTGATGCATTCCAGAGCAGGTCCAGAGCAGGTAAAATAGGGCTTGCTGCAGTTTTTTTCACCTGCTCTGGAACTGAACGCTGCGATGTGAACTGGAGCAGAAAATTCCATTGGAATACATCGGATGCAGTTTTGATCCAGTCTGCAACTGCTCTGCTCTGCAACTGCTCCGTGTGAACAAGACCTAAACCGCGACATGGGTGTGCTGTGCTAAGCTACCTGCATCATTCCATGCCATCCAAATCTTCATATTGTGGCGTTCTGGCCTTGAAAGCCAGGATTAGCCCAGTCACAAGGCTGGGATCGTGCATCATCGTGGCACATCCAAAGATGGAGCTCCTCTCATTGGCTGAAATAGTATGACCATGTGAACTCAATTTTGTCAGAGAATCCTATTCTCTTACAGACCAGTTGTGCACACGTGACACCAATCAGAGGTAGTGAAAAGGATAACTTCTCTGGTTACACAAGGCCTAAGTCAAGTGAATTTGACTAATAAAGAAGGGGTTCATTGATTGGCCAAATTGAGTACAGTCAAAGAAGCCCCTCTCTGGCCAATTTGAGTACAGTCAAAGAAGCCCCTCTCTGGCCAAATTGAGTACAGTCAAAGAACCCCCTCTCTGGCCAAATTGAGTACAGTCAAAGAAGCCCCTCTCTGGCCAAAATTGAGTACAGTCAAAGAAGCCCCTCTCTGGCCAAATTGAGTAAAGTCAAAGAAGCCCCTCTCTGGCCAAATTGAGTACAGTCAAAGAACCCCCTCTCTGGCCAAATTGAGTACAGTCAAAGAAGCCCCTCTCTGGCCAAAATTGAGTACAGTCAAAGAAGCCCCTCTCTGGCCAAATTGAGTACAGTCAAAGAACCCCCTCTCTGGCCAAATTGAGTACAGTCAAAGAAGCCCCTCTCTGGCCAAAATTGAGTACAGTCAAAGAAGCCCCTCTCTGGCCAAATTGAGTACAGTCAAAGAAGCCCCTCTCTGGCCAAATTGAGTACAGTCAAAGAAGCCCCTCTCTGGCCAAATTGAGTACAGTCAAAGAAGCCCCTCTCTGGCCAAATTGAGTACAGTCAAAGAAGCCCCTCTCTGGCCAAATTGAGTACAGTCAAAGAAGCCCCTCTCTGGCCAAATTGAGTACAGTCGAAGAAGCCCCTCTCTGGCCAAATTGAGTACAGTCAAAGAAGCCCCTCTCTAGCCAAATTGGCTTCATTGTATCTTGGCCTTATGTAACCAGAAAGGAGATGAAAGATGTCCTTTTCACCTCTCCTGATCAGTGTGACTTAGTGTGACATGTGTGCACAACTGACCCGTCAAACAGGATTCTCTGATTGGCCAAATTAAGTTCACATGGCCAGACTACTACAGCCAATGAGAGGAGCTCCATCTCTGGAGTTCTTTCATCGTCTGAATCCAGGAATGATATTGGATAGAATTCCCGGTTAAATCTGCCAGAGCCGATGTGGGTCTTGCTGATGAAGATCCTGCATGGAAAGACTGCCCTGCCGTCGCCAATCACCGGATGGCAAGTATAATTTGCAAAGGGTAGTTTAATAAACTTTTTAGAGGATTTAGCTATAGATTTATGCTAGAAGATTAGGAACTTGGATATTATAGGGTTCATGGGGGTGTTTTTATGGTCAATACGCCAGTTAGTGAATCCAGCCTCTAGAGTCCTTATTTTCTATAGTCCTGGGTCTCTATCTCAGCTCAGCTGATAATGGGAAAGGCAGCGCTACCATCAGAAACCTTGGGGCCCCTTACTGAACCACTGGTCGGGCTCCTTACTGAACCACTGGTCGGGCCCCCCTTCCCTCAGCTGGCCTTTTCTATAAAGTAAATAAAAATAAAACATTTTACCTTGTTTTCTCTTTACCTGATTTTACAGGGATTAGGCTAAATCCTTGTTGGATAAAATGTGTTTCTTGGGGGGAGAGTGTTCGCTCTGCACCTCTACCTGGTGCAGACAATACTAATCGCTCGCTCAGTGATTAGCTACAGTGCTTTTACCGGCTCCAGAAGCATCGGCCCACCGAGAAATTTCTTGATATCCTGATGGGTCAATCCATGCAGGGCTGCCCCGACGATGGAGCCGGGTGGCGCAGCGGCATTTTGCTGCCCTGTCAAAGGCCGCGGCATGGAGCACCCAGCCTGGACAAGGCACGGCCCTGCTGCGGGCCGTGAAACCAGGCTGCACCCACCCCTCTCAGCGTGCCAGCGCATGCACCTTTCACTCCAGTGGGACAGCACCTGGCCAGGCCTTGACCAGGCCCTGTATCTTTCAAGCCCGCCAGCAGGCCGACCAGGCCTCGACTAGGACCTTCAGTGGGCCGGCACCCGGCCAGGCCTGGAACCCGACCTTGACCAGGCCCAGCAGCGTCCAACTGTGGGCCGAACGTCCAGGGCTGTGTGACTTGTGTGTTTGTGACTTGTGTGTGTGTGTGTGATTTATGTGTGACGTGTGTGTGTGTGTGTGATGTACTTTACATACATCCCACATACATGCAATCCTTATGAGGTTTTTATTTTTTAGATCTGACCCATTCACTCCATTCTATGGCCAAAACCACACAGCGAGGAGCAAGTGATGGAAAGATACTGTGTGTGGGGGAGGGGGGCAGGTAACATCACAAAATATCACATAATGGATGCACCCAGTGACACATATAGCGGAAAATAGCACACAGTGGATGCACCCAGTGACACATAGAGGAAAATATCACACAATGGATGCACCCAGTGACACATATAGAGGAAAATATCACACAGTGGATGCACCCAGTGACACATATAGAGGAAAATATCACACAATGGATGCACCCAGTGACACATATAGAGGAAAATATCACACAATGGGTGCGCCCAGTGACACATATAGAGGAAAATATCACACAATGGATGCACCCAGTGACACATATAGAGGAAAATATCACACAATGGATGCACCCAGTGACACATGTAGAGGAAAATATCACACAATGGATGCGCCCAGTGACACATATAGAGGAAAATATCACACAATGGATGCACCCAGTGACACATGTAGAGGAAAATATCACACAATGGATGCACCCAGTGACACATATAGAGGAAAATATCACACAATGGATGCACCCAGTGACACATATAGAGGAAAATATCACACAATGGATGCACCCAGTGACACATATAGAGGAAAATATCACACAATGAATGCACCCAGTGACACATATAGAGGAAAATATCACACAATGGATGCACCCAGTGACACATATAGAGGAAAATATCACACAATGGATGCACCCAGTGACACATATAGAGGAAAATATCACACAATGAATGCACTCAGTGACACATATAGAGGAAAATATCACACAATGGATGCACCCAGTGACACATATAGAGGAAAATATCACACAATGGATGCACCCAGTGACACATATAGAGGAAAATATCACACAATGAATGCACTCAGTGACACATATAGAGGAAAATATTTTCTTAAGTAAACAAACAAGAGAAAAACAAAACACGTAAGAAATCAGCAACATCAAATAATATATACAGGTGCATCTCAATAAATTAGAATATCGTGGAAAAGTTAAGTTCATTAATTCAACTCAAATTGTGCAATTTGTGTATTATGTAAAGTCAAAGCGCACAGACTGAAGTAGTTTAAGTCTTTGGTTCTTTTAATTGTGATGATTTTTCTCACATTTAACAAAAACCCACCAATTCACGATCTCAAAAAATTAGAATATGTTGACATGTCAATCAACTCAAAACACCTGCAAAGGTTTCCTGAGCCTTCACAACGGTCTCTCCGTTTGGTTCACTAGGCTACACAATCATTGAGAAGACCACTGATCTGACAGCTGTCCAGAAGACAATTATTGACATCTTCACAAGGAGGGTAAGCCACAAACATTCATTGCTAAAGCAACTGGCTGTTCAGAGGGCTGTATCCAAGCATGTTACCAGAAAGTCGAGTGGAAGGAAAAAGTGTGGAAGAAAAGATGCACAAGCAACCGAGAGAACCACAGCCTTGAGAGACTTGACAAGCAAAATCCATTGAAGAATTTGGGTGAACTTCACAAAGGAATGGACTGAGGCTGGGATCAAGACATCAAGAGACACCACACTCAGACATGTCAAAGAATTTGGCTACAGTTGTCGTATTCCTCTTGTTAAGCCACTCCCGAACCACAGACAACGTCAGAAGCAACTTACCTGGGCTAAGGAGAAGACGAACTGGACTGTTGCCCAGTGGTCCAAAGTCCTCTTTTCAGATGAGAGCAAGTTTTGTATTTGATTTGGAAACCAAGGTCCTAGAGTCTGGAGAAAGGGTGGAGAAGCTCATAGCCCAAGCTGCTTGAAGTCCAGTGTTAGGTTTCCACAGTCTGAGATGATTTGGGGTGCAATGTCATCTGCTGGTGTTGGTCCAATGTGTTTTTTGAAAACCAAAGTCACTTCACCCGTTTACCAAGAAATTTTAGAGCACTTCATGCTTCCTTCTGCTGACCAGCTTTTTAAAGATGCAGGAATTGGCACCTGCCAAAAGCACCAAAGGTTGGTTAAATGACCATGGTGTTGGTGTGCTTGACTGGCCGGCAAAGTCACCGGACCTGAACCCATAGAGAATCTATTCTATGGGGTATCGTCAAGAGGAAAATGAGAAACGAGACCAAAAAACGCAGATGAGCTGAAGGTCACTGTCAAAGAAACCTGGGCTTCCATAGCACCTCAGCAGCGCCACAGACTGATCACCTCCATGCCACGCCGAATTGAGACAGTAATTATAGCAAAAGGAGCCCCTACCAAGTATTGAGTACATTTACAGTACAAGAACATACTTTCCAGAAGGCCAACAATTCACTAAAAATGTTTATTTTATTGGTCTTATGACGTATTGGAATTTGTTGAGACGGTGAATTGGTGGTTTTTGTTAAATGTGAGAAGAATCATAATTAAAAGAACCGAAGACTTAAACTACTTCAGTCTGTGCGCATTGACTTTACTTAATACACAAGTTTCACAATTTGAGTTGAATTAATGAAATAAATGAACTTTTCCACCATATACTAATTTATTGAGATGCACCTGTATATAAAAAAAAAATATATACAGTATATATATTGATTGATTTTATTCACCTCTTCTCCCTCGCCACGCGCTGCTTTTCCTCTTCGGCTCAGGGAGTCCCTGCAGCTGTCCGATGCATTTTGCGTAGCGTAGGATCCACAAATTGCGCAGCGCTACGAGACTTGTGCACTTTACATACGCAGGTTCTGAGCTGTGGGCGAATGCAGAGATCAGATCCATCGGCTGCCTCTCTGAGAATGTTCATTAGTATGGGCGGTCTCAGAGGGTGACGTTGGCATGCGCTCTATGCTGATGTCACTAGTGACCGATCTGATGACCGGCAGCCGGGAAATTCAAAATCCTGGCTGCTGGTGACACAATGGCCTCTATTACATTCTCCACGCAAATTCGTACGCGCAGCGCAATTTGTTTTCGTGCGCAGCGTTAAACGTTAACGCACGGAAACTAACGCAGGTATTACGATCCGAGTGCATTTTTTCATCCGTCTGAAAATATTGCGCCTAAAAAAGACGCGCAAAAACGAGCGCAAATTAGCATTGCGCGCAAAAATCGGTGGGCGGACTGTTTTTTCACGCGATTCAGCCAATCAGAATTAAGAACCACAATTATCTCCCGTTCGGTTTTTGCGCCTGCCAAAATCAATCTGAGTATATATGCTGCAGCAATAATAAAAACACGCGCAACTTCTCCATTTTATTGTTTGGGTATGTGTAGAATGTGTAACTATACTGTGCTGTATTTTTTTTCGTGCTGGAGTTATTCGTTTCAGCCAGAACGTTGCGATTTGCCGTTACCACCAGCTTGTCAAAGACGTTAAAATTATGCGCGCAAACGTCGTTCGTAAAAAGTTGCGCATCGATTGTAATACCAGACGCGTACCAGTGCGCGAACACATTTGCGCTCACAATGTTAAGTATGGGATGCGCGCACAAACTTTCACTCGCGCAGGGTAACTCGCGTTAGACGTTAACGCGCATCGTCTGCGCGAACATCGGAATTTGACGGTCAGCGCGAAGGGCTATTCGCCTCGCGTTAATGCGTTTTTGCGCACATTTTCGCGCGAAGAATGTAATAGAGCCCTATGTGGGGGAGGAAACTCCTCCGCTTCACACAGATTTTTAACCAGATCGGGGCAGCAGAGGGGGAAGGAGAAGGGGTGGACTCCTCACACTATAAAGTGGTCAGGATGAGTAGAGTGTCCCATTTAAGGAGTCTGCTGGAAATGTTTCCACACGTTAACAGATATGTTTCTCTGCTCGTGGACTTGTCCTACTGGGTTATCCTCGACGCACTAAGCTAAAATCGCCTGTATTGCAGCGCTGAGAAACCCTGGCATGTCTCAAAAATATAGGGGTTCTTCAGAGAGCATCGAAATGTCTGATATTTCCGTGCCCTCTCGTTCCCCGCACTTCGGGGAATCAAATTCCCCAACTCTGCGGTGAATTCAGCATTAGCCGTAGGGTCCCAAAGTGCAGGGAAAATCCACCGAACGCATACGAAAAATCGCCAATAGACCTGCCGATACGTTCCGAAAAAATTGAATCGATCCGAATGTACCCGACGATCCGCCGAAAGCGTCCGAAAAAAGGCCAACGATCCGCTGAGAACGGCGCCAGAAAAAGCTGAAAAGCTGAACGGGGTTAAAAAAAAAACAACAAAAAAAGCCATTAACTTTCACATTTTAAACGCTGTTTGCAAAAAAAACTACTGGACGAAAATGTCTGGAATTAATATATAAGATCCGACGAATGATAATAAAATGGGTTGTTACAGAAAAATGAAAAAACGCTATTTAAGAAAAATCTGAAAAAATCCCGAAAAATGCCTTAAAAAATAAATAAAGACTTTTTGCTGCAAATTTAAAATAAACGCTTTATTAGATGTTGGATAAAAACGGGAATATTTTCCCATTGAAGCCTATGGGATTTGCCCGATTAAAGCTGCTGAATGAAAACACCGAACAGCAGGGCATTTCAATGACATTTCTCTGCTGTTCGGTGTCTGTGAATAGATTAACCATTGCTTCTCTATGGGGGATTTCACTGCCGTCGAACAGACACCGTACGTGCAGACAATTTGCCAAATATTTGACGAATTGCCAGATATTGAATAGCTACGAAATTGCACCGTATGGGGTGCTGCACAGCTCTGTCTACAGAAAAGGAAGAATAGACAACAAGAGGAGCATGAAATGGTAGCGTGGCCGAGCGGTCTAAGGCGCTGGATTAAGGCTCCAGTCTCTTCGGAGGCGTGGGTTCAAATCCCACCGCTGCCAGGAAAAGCTCTTTTCCTCTTGCAAACGGTAAAAATCACTTTTGGTTTTAAAATGAATTGATTAATTCAGCTTTCTATTTCCAGATGGAAAGTAAAGCCAGACAAGTACTCAGGTAGCGTGGCCGAGCGGTCAAAGGCGCTGGATTTAGGCTCCAGTCTCTCTGGAGGCGTGGGTTCGAATCCCACCGCTGCCAGAAGTTTTCCCGCTTTTAAACTCTTTTCTTTTATCTGATTAAGACTCCATGTATACGGCTCTCTTATTATGAAGAAAGCATCTTCCGTTTCATCTCATAAGAAAAATTTATCAATCAATTGGGCATCTTTAGCCATTTATGTAATTAACCTGATGCTGCTCTGTGTGTTTGAAATCCTTATCTCTAAATTTATCAACAAAGGTTGTGTTTGCAGCACTACTTGCATGAATGGACCTCGCGGTGTGCAGAAATTCAAGTACAAGTAAAGGTTAATGTAGCCTTCCAGATGCTGCTCTGTGGTTTGAAATCCTTATCTCTAAATGTAAAATAAAAGATTCAATCAAAGAAACATGGTTTTGCAGCAATACTTATATGAGCGGACTTTGTGGGGTAAAAATACTCAAGTGCAAATAAAGGTTTGCATAATCTCCCTGATGCTTCGCTGTGGTTTTTAATCCTTATCTCTCAATCAATGCTAATTGATAAAATCAAAGGCTTTTTTGTGCGATAGCGCTCTCGACAATCGACCTTGTGGCGCAACGGTAGCGCGTCTGACTCCAGATCAGAAGGTTGCGTGTTCAAATCACGTCGGGGTCACACTGCTTTTAAATTTTATTCGGTTGACTTAAAAATCATCCATGCTTAGCAAAAATGGAGATAGCACATGTTGCGATAACGAGCTGTATTAGCTCTTGATAGGCTAGTGTCATTTCCTTACGCCAGAAAGTCAAAAAAGGCATTTGACAATCATTTTCTGGCTTAAATCTCATTCTAGTACTTAGTGTGTCTTCATTGGCGAATTTGTGTCTATCATCGGGAAAATGGTTAATATATGAATAATAAGCTTAATGCAATAAATTGGTTGTGAATTAATGTGATAATAAAATAATATAGACACAATTGTTTTTAATCAATGGGTTAAGTATGCACAGATCGTTTCTAATGACTGATTGTCTGATTGATCTGTGATGCTATTTATTTGTAGTTCATGGTATTGTGATTTAGTCTTGACAAAGACTAGCTGTGGTCGAAGCGTCGTCTGTCTTCATTTGGTGTTGGAATAAATCCACTTGATTCAATACTGTGCGCCTTGGAATTTTTTTATTTATTCTGTGGAACTTTGGACTGTATAGCAAGAGACCTCCACTCTGCTGGCCCACTGCTGGTAATGGTGCCTGAACTCATTTTTTCTACGCTGGTGAGGCACTGGCTGGTATCAGAGCCAGATATACACAGATATTAACTAACTTTCTGCAGTTTGTGTTTAGCTGTAAAATATGTTTTACTCATTTACTGTACCCACACATATTATATACCGTTTTTCTCGCCATTAAATGGACTTTCTAAAGATACCATTATTTTCATCATATCATATACATACTAAAATAAGATAGAAAAATGTTTTTCTTTGCCTGTCATACTCTGCATCCACCAATAGAGGGAGCAGCTTGTGCCTGTCATACTCCGCATCTGCCACTAGAGGCAGCAGGGTGAGCAGTTTGTGCCTGTCATACTCTGTATCCGCCACTAGAGGGAGCAGCATGGGCCTGTCATACTCTGTATCTGCCACTACAGGGAGCAGGGGGAGCTGTCTGGGTCCCTTCCTGTCAGAGGCCAGCCTCCAATGCAGGCAGTTTTTTGAATGGCTTGAACCAATGGTGCTTTCCCATAGGTTCAAGCTATTCCATTGCTCTGTCAGGGCCTCTATGAGGCTGTATCCATTTGAACAGACGCGCGGGTGCAGACCATCTGTGCAGCCTACACGATTAACGTAGTAGGGAAGCATACCACTGCTACGCAAATTGCGTAGGCTGTAAAAAGAGGAAGAGGACAGAGCTGACGGCGGGGGAGCGAGGAGCAGGTGAGATTAATTCTTATTTTAACCCTTAATGGCAGGTGAGGCTCTGCCTACCCTGACTGCACGTCCCTGTTGTGCATTTAGGTGAAAATACTCACCTTTTGTCAAGCGGCGCTGGGCTTCTTCTCTTCCGATCCAGGGTTTCAAGATGTGGAAGTCCCTCGGGCTACTTACGTAAATCTGGTAACTTGCGAAATGTTGGCATACATATAATGCAGGTTCTTTGATAAATCTTGATCACGCACCACCAATCCACGTAAACAGCCTTCTAGTCTGGCAAATGTGCGCTATGTCAAGTGATTGCACAGACAGATGGATCAGTACCAACCTACGGGTGCGGTCTCCCCAAGCCCTCACTCCTTCAATCAGTTGCAGACACCCACTGTCAAAAGGTGAAGTGTCTTGGCATCACTGGTACCCAAGCTGGTCCTCCTCCTGTGAATGACAGCTCTGTGAGTAGATGAAATCCTCCACTTTGCACAGCTGTGGCATCCAAAATAGACTAAAGGGGGCAAGTACTCTCTATGCCAGTGTTTCCAAAACCTGTCCTCAGGACCCTCCGCCTCGCCAGGTTTGACAGATATCTGATATATGATTTGCTGCTCAGTGATTGCAGGATTCAGTCTGCTTTTCCACAAGGTGATCTGCAAAATCTGGCCTGGTTGAGGGTCCCAAGGACAGGTTTGGGAAACACTGCTCTACGCCAAGGCTGTCAAACTCATGGCCTTCACATGTTGATGCTTAGAGGAACAAGGATAAACTAAAGGGGTCTTTCCACTCAATTGTATGATATCGGTAATGTGACAATGTATGACTTTTGATGCAGAGTTTGGAAGGGGCAAAATTTTTCTCATGATCTCAGGAGGTACACGTAAATAATCCAATGAGATACACTCAGTATGATCGTTATACTTATTTTTTTTCTCAAATATTTTATTTTTTTAGACGCCACTTTTGTCCCAACAGGTTGTGGAACTTTGTTACAGCAATATAACGGGGAAACAAGGACCACAGTGGTAACCGGGTCAACTGTAACGGACAAGGTTAAAGTATTGGATGGTGGTCTAAACCAGTGTTTCTCAAACCTCTCCTTAGGACCCCCCTAAGGCCCCCGGCACGCGAGCATATTTACGGTTCGTGTGCACCCGCACTTTCCTGCGTCCGTGGATTTTTGACGGGGAAGGCCATCCACTGGTCGTGAAAAAGCCCTCCCCGTCAAAAAGCTAAACGGACGTTGACAGGTTACAAAGCGCGATTCTCCATAGGAGGATCGCGCTTTGTACGCTGAGCGGAGAGAGTGGAAGGAACGCCCACTTTCACGGACGTTCCTTCCTCTCTCTGTTAACGCTCGTGTGCCGCCAGCCGAACAGGCCAGGTTTTCCAGATATCTGAAGCACAGCACGGGTCATATGATTTGCTGCTCAGTGATTGCAGGATTCTGTCTGCATTTCCCCCAAGGTGATCTACAAAATCTGGCCTGGTTGGGGGTCCAGAGAAGAGGTTTAAGAACCACTGGTCTAAACAATAGGCAAAGGTGAGGGTAGACAATTAAACTGTAAAAGGTCAATAGGTTTTTCTCTTTTGCCACATCTATGTACACCACATGCCAGTTTAGTGACCATATCGTACAGAAAAGAGGAACCCGACGCTCCAGTCTCATTGATGAACAATTTAATGGGTATTTACCAACGTTTTGGCCTGCGAAAACCAGGCTTCACAGGCAAGATGTTTTCGAGTAACTTTAAAATCGGTCATCGACAAGAATGGAGTGCCGGCTTCCTCTATTTTGTTTGATAAAGTAGCCGTGAATTTTTGGCCACTCCTGGTCCTCCGATCACCTGTCTTACATGACTGGAAGAGTATTGCTGGTTTGGGAGTCCATTTTTCTTGTCTTTATCCTGAAGTGTTTAGTAACCATAGTCACGTGAATAATTGTTGGGTGGGATTTACTGAGTTTTAAGATTTTGTCAAACTGTAATACCTCGCAGATGGACCTGTCGTTTCTATTTTCCATTGTAAGGTGTGTGTGGACATAGTCTTTGTAGCTATAAGACTATAACACTCCTGCCCCTCACGTCACTTTGAATTTTACTTGCAATTCGAAAAATTTGGGATTTTTTTCTCCTCGAGTAGATTACTGATGACCATTGTACTCAGAGTTTATGGTGCGAATTTTAATGGTCTGTTGACCAGGGAGAAATGACGGAAAGGGATATGAAAATGTGGTAAAAGTAGGAACTAACAAGTCTATTCAAAGAAAGGTGAAACATAGAATGACTGGAGAAGTGAAATTTCTAGGTCAAAATAGCCAAACCAGAAAAATTCTCCCATTTATCTCACTTTCCAAATCGGCTATTTGGTCTAGATTGTTCTCTTCTCATGCCAGTTGTCCTGATTTTCACCTTTCTTTGAATAGACCTCCTGTAAGTGTCTTTTTTCCAGTCTTCTACTTTTCCCAATGATCAGGTTTCCTGCTGTTCCTAATGTCTCGTTTTGCTCATTTTTCTTTGCCCGTGTGGACTTGTAGTTGTGAATGGAATAGGAGGGGTGAATAGTCTCCGCACCATTTTAATAATCTCACGTCTTCTCAGATCCTGAAACCGGTAGTGGAGAAGCAGAGACGCGACCGGATAAATGGCTGCCTGGAGGAAATGAGGATCCTGCTATTGAAACTCACTGGAAATCAGGTCAGTCTGTAAGGAATTGATATATCCTATAAAAGTATAGATACTCGAGTATAGCGCGACCAGAATATAACGCGATGGATAGAGATTTATTATGGAAATTTGAGAATACTCAAGACTCGAATATAACGCGAGGAGCAAAATTATAAAAGTATACTGTACTATAAAACTATTAAAATCCTTTGAAGTTCTCTTAACACAGTCAGGCGCCCCTCAGGCCAGGTTGATCTGCTCTAGAATGATTGTAGATGTTCCTAAGAATGAAGCCGCCGGCCACCCATCTTCTCACTTGCGATAAGATGGCCGGCGGAGCGAGATAACGCAGTGAATCATTCACCGTTAGCCAGCACGCCGGGAGGTGCCGTTTTCTGACCTCCAGCAGGCAGGCTCATCCATTGCATCGTCCGCTGATGGTCAGGAAGACTTGGGATCCATGAGTAAGTCAACTTTTTTTTTTTTTACACGTGATGCAGATGTCTCGAATATAACGCAACCCCTCCAATTTTAAGGTAAATTGTTGTCACCAAAATCTAGCGGTATACTCGAGTATCTACAGTAAGTACTATTTGATACATGGATTATGAGAACGTTTCGGTTTCCCAGTAGGCGGGTCCTAATTCCATACAAGTCCGGCTGTGGAGGAATGTAGCGCCATAGTGGGTTTTCTATAGGATACTATAAGCACTCTTATAAACTTCATTAATGCCGAGCATATCACAGTCTCCTGTGGTTGGCAGGTCATAAGTACACTCAGGCACTTCAAAGGAGTATGGCTGTATCCGATAACAACAAGACTGCATGATTGTGGAGATATTAACTACTTAACCCTTTCACTGCTGACGACTTGTGGGACACGTCCTCATTGATTATTATTATTATTATTATTCTTTATTTATAAAGCGCCAGCATATTCCGTAGCGCTGTACAATAGGCACAGTATAGACAGGGTTACAATACATTGAACAACATTTGACAAACAGTACAGGAGGAGATGAGGGCCCTATTCCCGTAGGAACTCACAATCTGGGAGGGTTGGGGTTGGAGACAGGAGGAGAGGACTGTAAGGTGAGAGTGATTGATGGTTGCGTCAGTGAGTTGGGTGGTAGGCTTCCCTAAATAGGAATGTTTTCAGGGAGCGTTTGAAGGAAGATGCACGTTACATGCTGAGGACGTGTCCCACACGTCATCAGCTGTGCGGGACCCCCGGCGGAGATACTCACCTCTCTGTCCGGGCTCCCGTGGCGTTCTGACTTCAGCGTCCTCAGACGCTGAAGTCAAGCTCCTCCCGGCGTAAATGACGTCATCGCGCCATGCGCGATGACGCCATTTCCAGGCGACCCCCCTGCAAAGGGAGATAGTCTGGAAGGGAGGGGGGGATCCGTTCGGATCCCTCTCCCTCCCGATCGCGAAGGAACATCACTAAAAGCCAGGCACCGCTTAAAAGGGGAGAGTCTCCCCTTTTAAGCGGTGCCTGGCTTTAACCCCTCAAGCGCCGGGTTGCACTTCAGCGCCTTGCGGCGCCGAAGTGCAGCCTATCTCCGGTGGGGGTCGCCATCTTGGATGACGGCTCCACCCCCGGGTCTCCCCTCGCTGCCTGACGTCATCACGCATAGCGTGATGAATTCAGATAGCCAGGGAACCCCTAGCTGCCGGGGGATTTCCCAAGGAAATCCCCTGGTGGAGATAGGGGGTTCTTGTGAACCCTGATATCTCCAGAACGCGGCAGCTAGGGGGTCATGGATGGTGTCATTTGAAAGGCCTGAGCATGGCCTTTCGAATGATACCCAACATGACTAGGTACAAGGTAAAAAAAATAAGAAAAATTATAATAATAAAAATAATAAATAAATTTAAAAAAAAAAAAAAAAACATTTTTTTTGTGTGTTGTTTTTATTAATGCAGCAATATTGTTCACATTTCAATTATAATGTGAACAATGATGCTGCACTAATGATTTTTTTCTATGGGGTGCGTTTGCTAAAAATCACGTAATTCCCCCCACAAAATGTAACAAGTCCCCATTTCTCATTTTTGTACAAGCGCACCCCATAGAAAACATAACCACAAACGCTCATGTGATAAAATGTGAAAAAAAAACACTTTACACACTGCAGATGATTAAAAATTCAATTTTTATTGTATTTTTTTGTTATAATATACAGGCAGGACATGACGTATACATATAAAAATGATATATTGTGAATCTGCCGAGTCTGCCGGAAAGAACGATATATAATATGTTCGGGTCATTTATTAAAATGTGGCTTTAAATCGCGTTTAAACATGATGAGCGAAAGCGGTAAAAATGAGCTCAGCACACAGTGGTGAAATGCCTCAGCAGTGAAGGGGTTAAAGGCACACTAACACTTACATAAGATGTAATGAGATTACTAGTGAATTACAAAAACATTACAAAACACCTCCTGCTGTTTCTTTTCTTTGTTTGTAGTAATCGCATGTAAAAAGGAAAAATAAAGTAAGCTTTTTATCTCCTGTTTTCATTTTGTGGATTTTTCCCATGATGCAACATTGTTAAATACCATACAGTTGTAAGAAAAAGTATGTCCCTTTGGGATTTTGTGGAGTTTTGCATGAATTGGTCATAAAATGTGCTCTGATCTTCATCTAAGTCACAACAATTTGAAAAACAGTCTGCTTAAAATAATACAACACAAACATTATATGTTTTCATGTTTTTATTGATCAGAACATGTAAACATTCACAGTGCAGGGTGGAAAAAGTATGTGAACCTTTGGACTTAATAACTGGTTGACCCTCCTTTGGCAGCAATAACCTCAACCAAACGTTTCCTGTAGTTGCAGATCAGACCTGCACAACGAACTGGAGTAATTTTGGACCACTCCTCTTCACAAAACTGTTTCAGTGTAGCAATATTCTTGGGATGTCTGGTGTGAATCGCTCTCTTAAGGTCATGCCACAGCATTTCAATCGGGTTGAGGTCAGGACTCTGACTGGGCCACTCCAGAAGGCGTATTTTGTTTTGTTGAAGCCATTCTTTTGTTGAATTACTTGTATGCTTTGGGTCATTGTCCTGTTGCATCACCCATCCTCTGCGGAGCTTCAGTTGGCGGACAGATGGTCTTACGTTTTCCTGCAAAATGTCTTGATAAACTCTGGAATTCATTTTTCCATCAATGACAACAATCGGTCCAGGCCCTGAGGCAGCAAAGCAGCCCCAACCATGATGCTCCCTCCGCCATGTTTTACAGTGGGGATAAGGTTTTGATGTTGGTGTGCTGTGCCTTTTTTTTTCTCCACACTAACAAGGTTATTCAGAGAGCGTGAAAAGCAGGAGAATGACTGGAGAATGAAAAATTCTAGGTCAAAATAGCCAAACCAGAAAAATTCTCCCATTTATCTCACTTTCCAAATTGGCTGTTTTGACCTAGAATTTTTCATTCTCCAGCCATTCTCCTACTTTTCACGCTCTCTGAATAACCCTGATAGTGTTGTGTGTTTTTTCCAAACAACTCAATTTTGGTTTCATCTGTCCACAGAATATTTTGCCAGTAGTGCTGTGGAACATCCAGGTCTCTTTTGCAAACTTCAAACGTGCTGCAATATTCTTTTTGGACAGCAATGGCTTCCTCCGTGGTGTCCTCCCATGTACTCCATTTTTGTTTAATGTTTTCCTTATTGTAGATGTGTCAACAAAAATGTTAGCATGTGTCAGAGATTTCTGTAAGTCTTTAGCTGACACTCTAGGATTCTTCTTTACCTCATTAAGCATTTTACGCTGTGCTCTTGCAGTCACCTTTACAGGACGACCACGCCTAAGGAGAGTAGCAACAGTGCTGAACTTTCTCCATTTGTAGACAGTCTGTCTTACCGTGGACACATGAACATCAAGGCTTTTGGAGATACTTTTGTAACCCTTTCAGTTTCATGCAAGTCAAAATTCTTGAACGTAGGTCTTCTGAGAGCTCTTTTCTGTGAGGCATGGTTCACATCAGGCAGTGCTTCTTGAAACCAGTAAACCCAAAACTGGTGTGTGTTTTTAAAGGGCAGGACAGCTTTCAGCAACACATCCAATAATATCACACTGATTAGACTCTAGGTTGGCTCACTCCTGGCTCCAATTAGCTCTTGAAGAAGTCATTAGGCTAGGGGTTCACATACTTTTTCCACCCTGCACTGTTAATGTTTACATGTTATGTTCAATAAACATATGTTTGTGTTGTATTATTTTAAGCAGACTGTGTTTTTCAAATTGTTGTGACTTAGATGAAGATCAGAGCACATTTTATGACCAATTCATGCAAAACTCCACGTAATCCCAAAGGTTTCACATAGTTTTTATTGCAACTGTAGATTAGATAAACCACAGCAGTAAATTAAAAACTTTTCCACAGATTTTGGTAAATTAACGAGGTAGAGGAGGGAATGTTTAGAAAAGACGGCAGGAAGCTATTGTTATCCAGGCTATCTGAGATAGGGAACTTAAAAGACTTCTAATCTACCCCCTGGTGATGTTCTTTGTATACATCCCACACAATACTGTTAAATTTTAACCATAAACAAACAAAAAAAATCCTATTATAATTACCATATATGGAATCCCAAACAGTCTGTCATTTCTTGCTCATATATCAAAAATGAAGTAAGACGCTGTGCTACACTGATCAGGAGACAATAAAACCAACCACACCGGGATATGGCCGTTTCACGTCTGAATATCAAAATGATACTCAGAACAGTTTATTATTTCAACATCCAATAGAAACGTTTGTTGTAGAAAAGAGATTCCTATCCCACCCCATATAGGAATGCAATATAACAGCCAATTAGAGCAGATACATTTCTACATCAGACATCACATAGATTTTGCAGGCATTTCTAAGAGTTAACACAGGATATCTATTTTAATCAACCCACTGGCCAGCCTCAAGAGGAAACGAAGCCGAAACAGTCATTGCACTGAAACAAGAAGGGGGGAGGGGGAAATCCACAGCCCTGCATTAAAACAGGCTGTTATAAATCATAACTGAATTACAGAATATTTATATATTCATACAGAAAATTAAAATCTAACAAATACAATGATGTGAGTCGAAGACTGACCCATTCACTCCATTCTATGACCAAAGTCACACAGTGAGGAGTAAGTGATGGAAAGATACTGTGTGTGGGGGGGGGAGCAGTTTACAACACAAAATATCACACAATGGATGCGCCCCGTGACACATATAGAGGAAAATATTTTCTTAACTAAACATACAGGGCCATATTACATAGTTTGGGGTTAACTTAACCAGAGCTGTTGTAAACTTTCAGAGCCATTATAGTCTATGGAGGTTTTAAGTTTACAACTGCTCTGGTTAAGTTAGCACCAAGTATGTAATATGGCCCACAATAGAAAAACAAAGCACATGTAAGATATCAGCAACATCAAATAAATACAATAAGGACATTTTCATTTCATTTAAGGACCAAAGCGCTTAAATACTCCTGTGCGTGAAGACCCAGAGCAATTTTACTGTTGTCAGGATCCAGGTTCCGGGGCAGCAGAGGTCAAGCCAATATGCAATGAATGGGATCTTACAAGGCAGTTTGTTTATATAAACAGATTTATTGAACAGGGGGAAATATATATATATTATATGCAGATTGCAGGTATAGGCAGAGAGTCCTGGGAAATGCAGAGGGTTCTGTATCGGTAGAACAGCGGGTTGAGGATTCTGTAGGATAGCGGGTTAGGGATTCTGCAGGATGGCGGGTTAGGGATTCTGCAGGATGGAGGGTTAGGGATTCTGCAGGATGCAGGATGGCGGGTTAGGGATTCTGCAGGATGCAGGATAGCGGGTTAGGGATTCTGCAGGATGCAGGATAGCGGGTTAGGGATTCTGCAGGATGCAGGATAGCGGGTTAGGGATTCTGCAGGATGCAGGATAGCGGGTTAGGGATTCTGCAGGATGCAGGATAGCGGGTTAGGGATTCTGCAGGATGCAGGGCAGCGGGTTGATGATTCAGGAACTGTGATAGAAGGTCTATAGCAGGAACTGTGGCAAAAAGGTCTATACCAGGAACTGTGGTAAAAGGTCTTTAAACAGGGCTGCAGTAGAAGGTCTTTAACCAGGGTTGCAGCAGAAGGTCTTTAAATAGATCTGCAGTAGAAGGTCTTTAAACAGGTCTGCAGTAAAAGGTCTTTAAACAGGGTTGCAGGAGAAGGTCTTTAGACAGGTCTGCAGTAGAAGGTCTTTAACCAGGGTTGCAGGAGAAGGTCTTTAAACAGGTCTGCAGTAGAAGGTCTTTAACCAGGGTTGCAGCAGAAGGTCTTTAAATAGATCTGCAGTAGAAGATCTTTAAACAGGGTTGCAGGAGAAGGTCTTTTGACAGGTCTGCAGTAGAAGGTCTTTAAACAGGTCTGGACAATACAGGTTTAGCTCCTTCCAGCTTGGAGATTCCAAGGTAATGAAAAAGCATTGAGCTTCAGGTGTGGCTGGGTTTTAAGCATGGAGCATTAAGGTGATTAAGGCAACACCTGAGCACTGCACAGGCAGAGGGGAGTATTGCAAATACTAGTGAATGTCCCATCACTACGAGCCGGCGCTGGATATAGACTTTTTATTACGCCGGCGGCGACGCTCCTTACAACTGTTAGGGTTATTCAAAGAGCTTCGAAAAGCCACCACACGTTCGGTGACTTTTCATTCTCTTCAATTTGGCAATCCCATTTCGGCAACCCTGCGGTGTATTCAGCAAGCACCAGAGGGTCCCCGAATTGCAGGGAAAGGTCGCCGCAAACCCGCCGAAAACTCACTGCAAAACGAGGGCGAATGCACACGGAAAACCCGCAAAAACATCAGGATTAACCCGCCGAAAACGCCAGAAAAACCCGAGCAGGAGTTCACAATCACACGCAGCGCTGCCGCCAGAAAAACCCAACACCGTAGATGAATGCAGTGAATAAATTAAAAAACAGTTTGCTTGAATGTTTGAAAAGCAAAACGCTGTTTGCAAACAAACTACTGAGCGAAAATGTCTGAAATTTACATGAGGTCCAATGAATGATAATAAAAAGGGCTGTTACAGAAAAAATAAGTAAAGTTCAAATTTTTTTTTAAAAAAATCCCGAAAAATGCTTAAAATATGCTAAAAAAAAATCGATAAAGAGACTCTTTACTACAGAATATTATAATGAACGGTTTATTAGATATTGAATTAAAACGGGAATATTTTTAACATTGAAGCCCATGGGATTCACCTGAATAAACCTGCCGAATTAAACCACCGAATGGCAGGGCATTTCAGGAACTTTTCGCTGCTGGTTTTTGTTCTCTGAATAGACGAAGCATTGCTTCTCTATGGGAATTTCACTGCCCTCGAACAGGCACCGAACAGGCATCGTATCTTTTATTTATTTATTTTATTTATTTATAAAGAATTTTACCAGGAAGGATACATTGAGATTTCTCTCGTTTTCAAGTATGTCCTGGGTTCAAGAACATTGAAGTGTTACAGTTACAGAAACACAAAGTAATACAATGCAAGATATTATAAAAACAACACAAATATACAGATTAACAGAAAATAAATATGTAGGAAATATAGTCACTATGTTACATGTTTACAGGTGCATTCTGTATTGAGGTATGTTAGTAAGGAGCTTTTGAGTGACTTAAGACTGGGGGAAGATTTGATGGTGTCTGCGAGGTTATTCCATAATTGTGGTGCTCTGTAGGAAAATGAGGACCGAGCCACTTTCTTTTTGTATTGTGGTATAGCAAGTAAGGTGCTGGTCCTGGATCGGAGGTTATAGGATGAGGTAGCTGCTGGGGGAAGCAGTCTATTCAGGTAGGGTGGCAGCTTCCCAGAGATGCTCTTAAACACCAGGCTGGAAAGGTGAAGGGTGCTTCTGGATTCCAGCGATGGCCAGTTTAGCTCTTTTAACATGTCACAATGGTGGGTCATGTAGTTACATTGTAGCGCAAAGCGGCAGAATGAGTTATACAATGTAGTAAGTTTATGAAGGTGTGTTTGCGGGGCGGCTGCATACACTACATCTCCATGTATGTGCAGGCAATTCGCCAGGATTTGGCGAACTGCCTGCTCTCTGAATAGCCAAATGGCCAAGAAAGGTAACCGAACGCTGATTTTCACTGTTCGGTTCCCTTTCGGCAGCCATTCGGATCTGTTTGAATAACCCTGTGTGTTTTTATTCCATGTACATTTTCACCAGTGAATTTTTGTGTTCTTCTTTACTGCACCCCCACATATTCTATACCGTTCTGTGAAGGACAGATACAAGTTTTTACTTCTGTTAAACATGAAATTATCTCTAATCATTTTACACGAAAAAATAGGAAAAATGAGGGGGGGGTCCTTTTTTCACTTGAATAGAATTAATTTGCCCACACGTATTAAAATGGAGAAAAAGTAATTCAGGACTGATTCAGAGAGATTTTTACTGAAAGTTGGGGCACCTCATCCTGAATCTCTAACTTTGTAATGTCTGTAATTTGTTTCTCACATACACTTCTAGTGAGTTATAAAGTGATATAATACTAATTTATTGCTGAAATTTCACCTATTCTGTAGGTTGCCATAGCGATCGCCTGCCCGCGATCTGCCTGTCTCTCCCAGAGGTCGACAACCTTGGCCCTCAATATGTTTTGGAACTACATTTCCCATGAGGATGTGCAAACCTAATGAGTGATGGAGCATCTTGGCAGACGTAGTTCCAAAATATCTGAGGCGGGGGCAAGTTTGCTGAACCCCTGGTCTATGGCATCGCTGTGCGTTAAAGTACAGCATAGCATGACCACATAGACCATCATGAGGTCCTTATGTGGTTTGGCAAGTTTTCACCACATCCATACTTGGAGTCTATCAGGGTTATTCAGAAAAAGGTGAAACTCTGGAGAACTTTCTGGAGAAGTGAAAATTCTAGGTCAAAATAGCCAAACCAGAAAAATTCTCCCATTTATCTCACTTTCCAAATCGGCTATTTTGACCTAGAATTTTCACTTCTCCAAACGTTCTCCAGAGTTTCACCTTTCTCTGAATAACCCTGTAGGTGTACTTGTATATGAAAAGAAAATGGTGGTGGCCCTTTCCGGCCCTGCCCCCATGCATCTGTATGCATGTACAGCTCTTATTAGGGTTCATATTTCGTGTGTAATGTGTAAATATGGGGCTCGTGGGAGAAAAAGTGATTTTTGGACCTTTTTTAACTTTTGGGAGAGGAGTACTAACATTCACCATTTTATTATCATCTTGCAAGCAGACTGCTCAGGAGGAAACAAAGTAACGCAGAGACAGAGGGAGGGACAACATGCAGGAACATCTGATAATGATAGCTAGTGAAGCTCCGTACCAACTATTGGTGGGGCGCTGCCCCTCGGACAAGTAATGATTAAACCTCGGCAGTGGCACAGGCATAACCAGACCCGTTTGGGTCTCGGGGCAAAATCCAGGTTCTGAATCCCCCCACTCTTAAATATATTTGCACTTGTGGCCCCATCATCCCCTCGGTCCATCTTTTAACACTTTTTTTACTATTCCTTATGTTATGGCCACAAAGCATAGGACATATCACATATAGTCAGGTCCAGAAATATTGGGACATCAACACAATTCTAACATCTTTGGCTCTATACACCACCACAATGGAGTTGGAATGAAACAAACACAATGTGGTTTAACTGCAGACTGTTCGCTTTAATTTGAGGGTATGTATATCCAACTCAGGTGAACGGTGTAGGACTTACAGCAGTTTGCAGATGTGCCTCCCACTTGTTAAGGGACCAAAAGTAATGGGACAATTGGCTTCTCAGCTGTTCCATGGCCAGGTGTGTGATATTCCCTCATTACCCGAATTACAACGTGCAGATAAAAGGCCCAGAGTTCGTTTCAAGTGTACTATTTGTATTTGGAATCTGTTGCTGTCAACTCTCAAGATGAGATCCAAAGAGCTGTCACTATCAGTGAAGCAAGCCATCATTAGGCTGAAGAAACAAAACAAACCCATCAGAGAGATAGCAAGAACATTAGGTGTGGCAAAAACAATTGTTTGGAACATTCTCAAAAAGAAGGAACGCACCGGTGAGCTCAGCAACACCAAAAGACCCGGGAGACCACGGAAAACAACTGTGGTGGATGAATGAAGAATTCTTTCCTTGGTGAAGAAAATCCTTCACAACAGTTGGCCAGATCAAGAACACTCTCCAGGAGGTAGGTGTATGTGTGTCAAAGTCAACAATCAAGAGAAGACTTCACCAGAGTGAATACAGAGGGTTCACCACAAGATGTAAACCATTGGTGAGCCTCAAAAACAGGAAGGCCAGATTAGAGTTTGCCAAACAACACCTAACAAAGCCTTCACAGTTCTGGAACAAGATCCTATGGACAGATGAGACCAAGATCAACTTGTACCAGAGTGATGGGAAGAGAAGAGTATGGAGAAGGAAAGGAACTGCTCATGATCCTAAGCATACCACCTCATCAGTGAAGCATGGTGGTGGTAGTGTCATGGCGTGGGCATGTATGGCTGCCAATGGAACTGGTTCTCTTGTATTTATTGATGATGTGACTGCTGACAAAAGCAGTAGGCTTGTGCACCGATTTTTTTTTTCGGTTCGATTCGATTTTTTTGGATTTTTAAACTTTTCGATTCGTCTCGTTTCGACCGATTTCTGTTTCGATTCGGTTCGGCTCGACTCCTTTTTCGTGTACATTTTTTTTTTCGGAATTTCGACCATTTTTCGTATTTTCGTGTCACTTAGCTCGTTTTTTGTATCGACTTTTCGTATTTTCGGAAATTTTCGTTTTTTCGGAACGCCTGTTCTCCTCGTTTCAAAGCAATAAATTTCGATTTGACACATTTCAAGTACATTCGAAAATTCCAAAAATATTTCGTTTCAGCTCGGAAAACATTTCGGATCTGCCATTTTCGGATCTAAAAATTTTCGGAAAATCGGCCGCATCCGAAAACACGAATCAGGAAATTTCGTGAAAATTCCGAAACCCGAAACGCACATCCCTAAAAAGCAGCAGGATGGATTCTGAAGTGTTTCGGGCAATATTATCTGCTCACATTCAGCCAAATGCTGCAGAACTCATTGGACGGCGCTTCACAGTGCAGATGGACAATGACCCAAAGCATACTGCAAAAGCAACCAAAGAGTTTTTGAAGGGACAGAAGTGGAATGTTATGCAATGGCCAAGTCAATCACCTGACCTGAATCCCATTGAGCATGCATTTCACTTGCTGAAGACAAAACTGAAGGGAAAATGCCCCAAGAACAAGCAGGAACTGAAGACCGTTGCAGTAGAGGCCTGGCAGAGCATCACCAGGGATGAAACCCAGCATCTGGTGATGTCTATGAGTTCCAGACTTCAGGCTGTGATTGACTGCAAAGGATTTGCAACCAAGTATTAAGAAGGGAAAGTCTGATTTATGATTATTATTCTGTCCCATTACTTTTGGTCCCTTAACAAGTGGGAGGCACATCTGCAAACTGCTGGAAGTCCTACACCGTTCACCTGAGTTGGATGTACATACCCTCAAATTAAAGCTGACAGTCTGCAGTTAAAGCACATTGTGTTTGTTTCATTCCAACTCCATTGTGGTGGTGTATAGAGCCAAAGATGTTAGAATTGTGTCCATGTCCCAATATTTCTGGACCTGACTGTAGGTGTAGGAACTGGGTGGGGGTATGAGTGGGTCGGATCCCCCCCTGTTTCCCTTCTATAAATGGGTCCACTATGTGGGATGAAGAATCTATTGTTTTGATGGATGCTTTATTTTTCCAACTTTTAAAGCTGCTGAACCCCACAATTATCTTGCCGTGAGGGTTAAGGGTAGTAAATGTAAATAAGGAGCTTCAGAATAACAGCATCAAGGTTCAGCAATGAGATTAATGTGGAGCAATTTGATTCTATTCACAATTTCATCATCGTCGTCAAATATTGTTAGAAAAGGTCCACCTTGACGTATAATTTCACATGGCCCAATACACGGTGGTACTGACCCAGTTTTCCCCCTTATAGGGTACTCACGGTGTGCAGAGTCCCTATCCTGGCTCTTGGAATATAGGCCTATGAGGCTTTTCCTAGGCAGCCTTTAACCCACCACTGGTCCTTTTTTCTCCTTCAAGCAAACAGGTCCCGGAATATGGATAATAGATACATTTTATTCATATAAAATAAATGTAAAACATAAAAACAATTATAAATTGACCGGTAAAATAATGGAGACGCGTTTCGTCAATCTATTACGGCTTCGTCAGTATCTGTATTCCTACACCAATGACCTAGCACTAGATGACCGGTACCATTGAGACCTCACAATAGAGTTGCTAGATAGAAGTGGATATACAAACATGGGAAAGATCCCCAACATTATAGGGTGAAGATGGAAGGCCATCCAGAGGGGTGGTCCCAGTCCCGCTTTAATTTCCCGTCTAGACTTAATTTACATGAAACAGAAGCGCCGCGGTTTAACCGAGTGGGAGCCTGTACTGAATAACCACGAGGTCACCACCAAAGCGGGGACGCCACTACTCCCAAAAACAACGACGGAAACTAAAATAAGCAGGACCTCAAGTAGAGGATAGTGCTGGTAGAACTTTAATCGGGGGAAGCAAAGACAGACAAGACAAAGTGACGTTTCGGCCAGAAGGCCTTAATCATACATAGACCTTAAAATCCGACCTCCCACTATATACCATCACTAATTGATTGAGACACTTAAACAATCAAGTCCTTATCTAGACTAAATAAACATTTTGAAGTATACATCTGGACAGAAGAATCGGAATATGAATACATTCATAATCATGTAATAACAGGGGGATGATATATATAGTCAATCGGAATCAGTCAATCGGAATCACTAATCCATAATACATAGCTATGTCTTCACATATCTGCCCATACTGTGGGTTCCCTTTTATCCCCCAGTCCGCCTCCTATTCTCTTCCTGCTGGCATTACTCCATCTTCTAAGACAGGCAGCACGATTGACAACAGATATTACTGTTTAGGCCATCTTGGTCGGATGACCAGGCAAGTGTCTGCTTCGACCTGTGGTAATATTTGTTGCCAATCACAATGCCTGTCTTAGAAGGCAGCACAGAATGCATGGTGGCCCATCTTACTAGACCGTCACACCAGTTGGTCTGCTGGGTGAGTTTGAGGGACAGACCCATTCGCCATTGCAACAGCTGCGACCTCTGTAGGTTCATCATTGGACGATGGTAAAGAATGATATTCCTAGTGAAAAGGTATTTAAGGGTTAGACTACGTAAAAGACAGGTACAGGGGCGCTAGAAAGAGGCAAATTGTATAACCTATATGGCTAAGGTTCAAATAGCAGCTATATCCACATAGGTACCTCCCTTAGGAACACTATACATAAATATACATCGTATTACAAAAATATAAGGAAAGCGCTCTTTTAACCATTAGTCAAAATAGTGGAATTAGTCCAATGAATTAATGGTGATTAATGAGAAATATCCCAACTCAAACATCCACTGGTTACAACAATTATGCACCCGTGTATGGGTATGAGTGAATCAAAAAGTGGATCCCTTTCCCTCACACCAAGTCAAACAATGTATATTACCAGTCGATGTCCTCTGTATATGGGTTATTCACACAGCAGATAACATGAAAAACATAAACAGGACCAAATCATAGTGTAATACAGTAAATCATAAAGTTATATAATCGCACACTATATGGGGTCCACTCACATGGTTTAGAGCCTGTAATATAAGGCTCAATAAATCCACATTGGGTCCCTTTAGGGATGACCCCGTCCCTCTTGATTGTGCGTTCTTATGCAGCATACACCATGTAGATTGAAAAGATATAGATCGACCATAGCGTGATATCGCTCCAACAATAAAGGTAATATTAAGGTGCAGTAAAAAACTCACGTGTTCCTGAGCCTGTATGAATGCTGGCTCATTAGTAGTTGCAGTGGGTGTCTTTTGAATAGGAGCACCAATCCTCATTGAAATAATCTCCGTTCAGAAAAAATGATTTTTTTAAATAAGGATTTTATTCCATGAAAAAATAAGACCAAGACGCGTTTCACCACTCGGATTCATCAGTTGGACAATAAAAGCACAAGTACAATCCCCATCATATATATTCCCTTTAGGCATGGAAACACACATGTACATCATATTTAATTAGTTCTTAGGGCCTCCCCATATTGCCGCGTTTCCGTCTCATGGAATCCCCTGATGTTCGCGGTCCTCCTCTATCCAGAAGTTGCAATCCCATACAAATCGTTTGCATTTGGGAGGTCTTCCGTATTCCTATGGCATCAATTTCCGCCGGATGTTGATTCGGCACCATCTTTGTTATTCCTTTGCCCTTCCATTTATCGTATCTATCGGTAATACTAAAGTCAGGAACTTAGGACAGACTTCAAAAATGCCCCATCTGAAGCCACTTTAGACATGCTCAGTCTGGCTTTGTCAAGTTGTAGCACCAGAACATCTTAAAATGTAACCAACCAGCACTGGACCATACTGCTGATAGGCTGGTATCCCTGTACAGTCTCTGTTTTTCTTGATAAATGCTTTCTTTTTTCTATTTCTCTTTTTACGCAGAAACTTCGCAATCCGAAAATGGAAAAGGCGGAAATCTTGGAACTGGCAGTGATTTACATTGGAAACATGACTCGTATGCAGGCGCACGGTATAAGCACCTACCCAAAAAATACAGCATGTAACTCTGTATTTTTTGTATTTGAAATTACTCTGTACACCTAAAATTTCCTCATAAACAGCAATTTAGTGATGATTTGGTTGACTAATACATTTTGTCAAAGACTTGAGGGTGTATTCAATAAGTGATGAAAATGCCACCAAATTGCACCAAACAGTGAATTTCACAGTATAGTGCAATTTCGTGGCAGTTCATCATCTATTCACTAAGCTGTCAATTCACCAAATACTGGCGATTTGAGAGCGCAATACAGTGCAGATCAGCGGTCTTCCGCGGCTGCGAAATTGTCCCATTGGGAAATAATGGTTAATCTATCCATAGAACACCGAACTGCACCAAGGTGTCAGTGAAATGCCCTGATTTTCAGTGATACAGTTCGACAGGTTTAAACAGGCGAATCCCATAGGTTTGAATGTAAAAAAAAATAATTGTTTTTAATTTTCCGCGAAAGTCTTTATTTTTTTTTAGAACACCTTTTTGTATTTTTTAGATGTAATTTTTTAATCCAATTTTTTTAAAAGGTTTTTTTTTTATTCTGTAACAGACCTTTTTATTTATTTTTTATAGGACATTTTTTATTATTTCCACACATTTTAATGCATTTTTATTCGGCGTCTCAAGACGCTGAGAAGCTTCGATTTTGAGTGCCACCCCGTCTTGTATTTTTGGAGACTATCAGGGTTATTCAAAGAGATCCGAATTGCTGGAGAAAGGTAACCGAATGCTGAAATTCAGCGTACGGTTACCTTTCCTGGCCATTCGGCTATCCAGAGAGCAGGCAATTCGCCAAATCCTGGCAAATTGCCTGAACATACGGTGCCTGTTCAGTGCCTGTTCGAGGGCAGTGAAATCACCATTAAAAAAGCACTGCTTCGGCTATTAAGAGAGCAAAACCCAGCAGTGAAAGGTTGCCGAATTGCCCTGCCATTCGGTGGTTTAATTCGGCAGATTTATTCAGGCGAATCCCATAGGCTTCAATGTTAAAAATATTCCTGTCTTAATTCAATATCTAATAAACCGTTTATTATAATATTCTGCAATAAAAAGTCTCTTTTATTTATAGATTTTTTTTAGGCATTTTTGGGGATTTTTTTGCAAACATCTTTTTTCCGTTTTTTTTTTTATCGTTTTTTTTCTGTAACAGCCCTTTTTATTATCATTCATTGGATCTTATATAATACACATGTACGTTGAGATAATAACAGGAATGCGCAACGCGGGAAAAACACGCGGCGGAAAAGAAACGGTTAATACCCCTCAATTTGCGAGTTTAAGTCACGTTCAAAATGGCTCAAAAAGGGGTGTCTGTCAGGGACCGGGTTCTGGGGACACCGGTGATGTGGATATGAACCCAGGATGCAGTAAATAATGACAACAACAAAAAGGGTTTGGTGTTTAGAGTAGAAACGTATATTGAATAAGGCTAGGGTCAGACGAAAGCATTTTTCCCCGCGAACGTGAAAAAGTGCGTCCGAACGCATTGACGTATTTTTTCACGGAATGCGCAAAAACGGGCAGACGACGCGCATTTTCGGGCGTGATTTTGTACGGATCGTCAATAAAACTCTTTTTGCGTCTGGACGTTATGTAGGCTGGACATTAGCAGTGTCTGACATCTCCTAATCACGCAAACACACCGCTATGCCGCAGCTGCGCACTCAGTACTAGGGATGTGCGTTTCGGGTTTCGGAATTTCGGAATTTTCACGAAATTTCCCGATTCGTGTTTTCGGATGTGGCCTATTTTCCGAAAATTTTTAGATCCGAAAATGGCAGATCCGAAAAGTTTTCCGAGCCGAAATGAAAAATTTTCGGAATTTTCGAATGGACTTGAAATGTGTCAAATCGAAATTTATTTTCGCTCTATTCATGATTTCGGTTCCATTCGTGATTTCGGTTCCATTCGTGATTTCGGTTCCATTCGTGATTTCGGTTCCATTTCGGTAATTCTGGACATCGTATATTTAACTATTATCGGTTATATCGCTGATTCTGTAAATTTTGTATTTGTAAATGCGTATCACTTGTTTCTTGTGGCATTCGGGTCAGTTTAGCGTTTTTTTAAATCGTTTTGTTCATTTTTTTTGTTCCTTGGCTTTCATACCATTTTAATATGATTAAATAAAGTTGTGAAATGTATATTCAATTATTCATAAGAAAAAAAGGATCTTTATTTAATAAAAAAAACACGATAGAATCGCCAGAATTATCGTAGACACTTTGAAACGAGGAGAACAGACGTTCCGAAAAAACGAAAATTTCTGAAATTTCCGAAAAGTCGATACAAAAAACGAGCAAAGTGACACAAAAATACGAAAAATGGTCGATATTCCGAAGAAAAAATGTACCCGAAAAACGATCCGAACCGAATCGAAACAGAAATCGGTCGAAACGAGCCGAATCAAAGTTTAAACATCCGAACAAATCGAACCGAATCGAACCGAAAAAAAAATCGGTGCACAAGCCTACTCAGTACGTCAGTACTAGCGGTTCAGCGTTCTCAGAAAAATGCGTTCAAATTCCACTTGCGTTGCACGGCCGGACTTTTCTGCGACCGTACATCGTATATTGGCCGTCATTAACCGTCATCTGCTGCTAGTGCGGCCGTAATTATGTGCGCCAGAATGCACGTTAAAAGTGCGCTGGTCTGACCCCAGCCTAAGCTGGATGCAAACAAAAAGGCAGGAATCTGTATAAATAATAATAGTCCTTGAAAAGAAAATGCAGATGATCGGGAAAACACAGTAGCTTGAAAAAGGGTATCCGGGTGATGAAAGTCTTGTGAGTTGGAACAAGGGATTGTGGATGGAGGTCTTGAGATGGGAGATGCAGAAGGGGGGTCTTGACACAGTACCGGTTAGGATGAAGCAACCATGGAAAACTACTGAGAAGTTCATGCCAGTTATACATACAGGTCTATTCAGAGAAAGGTGAAAATCAGGAGAACTGGCAGAAGAAGAGAACCATCTAGACCAAATAGCCGATTTGAAAAGTGAGATAAATTGGAGAATTTTGGCCATTTTGACGTAGAATTTTCAATTCTCCAGTCATTCTCCTAAGTTTCACCTTTTTTTAAATAGACCTGATAGTATTGACTTTAACCTGGAATCTGTGTGATGCGTTGTCGTTTAATTTATGGTTGTGATGAGATTTTTTCCAGTATTATTAGACTTGTCTTCACCGATATTTCTTTGTATGTTCTAAGATACGCCCTCTTATCTCGTACGAGGTAGGTCATAGCATTCTTACTAGTGGCAGTGTTAGATGAAGCTGCGTCCCCACTTTAGTGAGAATATAGATGTGAACCTTCCCATGTAAGGAAGTTTGAGTCCCTTCACCTAATTCTTAATATCGTTGTATTTATTTATTTTATTTATTTATAAAGGATTTTACCAGGAAGGATACATTGAGATTTCTCTCGTTTTCAAGTATGTCCTGGGTTTAGAACATTGAAATGTTACAGTTACAGAAATACAAAGTAATACAATGCAAGATATTAACCCCTTCCCGACCGCGGACGTACCATGTACGTCATTGCAGCGGGTCTCTCTTAGACCCGCTGACGTACATGGTACGTCCTGCCGTTTTTGAGCTGCTGGAAGCGATCGGATCGCTTCCAGCAGCTCAAACGCCATTGCAGGATGCCTGGGAGTCCAGGCATCCGTGCAATGGCCGTTAGAAGTGCCGGGGCACCATGTGATCGCTCCCCGGGAGCGATCTACATCCGGTTGCACCGGAGAGGTGCCCGGCACTTCTACAGAGCGCTGGAAGCGATCGGATCGCTTCCAGCTGCTCTGAGCATATTACAAGATGCCTCGACATCGAGGCATCCTTGTAATATACTTACCTGCCGCTGGTCCGTCCGTGATCGCTCCCCCCGAGCGATCACTTCCGGTAGCGGCAGGAAGTACTGAGTGCCACGAGGTATCGTGGCACTCAGTACAAAATCGATCACTTCAGTGATCAGGTGCTCTGCTGGGTGCCTCGAGGGATCAAGGCACCCAGCAGAGTAAAAAAAAAGTGAAAAAAAGTAAAAAAAAAGTGTAAAAAAAAGTAAAAGAAAAAGTAAAAAAAAAGTGTGTAAAAAAAGTGTAAAAAAGAAAAATAAATAAAATAACTGACAGTTAGGGGTAGGGTTAGGGTTAGGGTTAGGGGTAGGGTTAGGGGTAGGGTTAGGGGTAGGGGTAGGGTTAGGGGTAGGGTTAGGGGTAGGGTTAGGGTTAGGGTTAGGGTTAGGGTTAGGGGTAGGGTTAGGGGTAGGGTTAGGGGTAGGGTTAGGGTTCTAAGGGCAGGGTCAGGGGTAGGGTTAGGGGTAGGGTTAGGGTTAGGGTTCTAAGGGCAGGGTCAGGGGTAGGGTTAGGGTTCTAAGGGCAGGGTCATCTTGGGGCTGAGTGGGATGTTCCTAGCCTGCCTCATCAGAGAGGCAGGCTAGCAACATCCAATCAGAAGTTAGAAAAAATCAAAATAAAATTTCTAATTTGTCAGGTCAGGCCAATATTTTGTAAATATTGGCTCTGACCTCTGTGATTCTCCCTCCCTCTCCTCACTTGTGTTTTGGTGAGCGAGAGAGAGAGATCAGATTTGACAGGTTAGAGATTTTAGTGAGATTTAGTGAGATTAGAAAAATTGAGGCAGATTTAGAGAGATTTTAGGGAGATTTAGAAGAATTGAGGCAGGTTTAGAGGGATTTAGAGAGATTTAGGTGTTTATTTGTATTTTCTTGTGAAACCCAACGGTTCTTCTAAGAACCAACAATCCGCTTATATATATATAATAATTATAAAATTTTATAATCTATTATATATAATGTCTGAGAGGGTGTACAGCGCCGAGGAGGCATATGCCATCCTGGCGTCAGAATCTGAGGCATCTGCGTCAGACTCAGACCCTCATTTCGACCCCGCTAACTGCTCAGAGGCGTCGCTAGATACATTATCTATGCTGGCTGATGTATCTAGTGATGTTTCTGATGCAGATCCTGGGTCACCACCTGCCAGCAGGAGACGCACAGCTCCAGCTGAGGAGTGGGTAGTGCCTCATCGCCAGAGGCCAGATATCCCTCCTTTCACGGCAAATCCTGGCATCAATATTGATGTTGCAGGATTTACCGCCACACAGTTTTTGCAGGTGTTTATGGGGGATGATTTGTTGGGCCACATCGTGGCCCAATCAAATCTGTATGCCCATCAGCATTGTGCTGCGAAGCCAGACTCCTACTTGGCAAGGCAGCAATGGACCCCGCTAGATGTGCCAGAATTTCTGAAATTCTGGCACTTACTATGCTGAGGGCATCATAAAGAAGCCCTCAATTCGCTCCTGCTGGAGCAGTAGCCCCATCTGCTCTACCCCCATTTACCTCCAATCAATGTCACGTAGAAGGTATGAAAACATTTTGCGTTTCATGCACTTCAGTGACAACAGCCTGTGCTCCCTAGAGAGCATCCCCAGTTTGACAGGCACCAGACTTTTACATTTTATTCGTACATTTTTATGTTCTACAATTGGTGCTGTATTTTGCCAAAATCTTTGCACACCTATGCATGGGGGGCATGGGTGTACTCAGGAGATCTTGCAGAAAACAACCTGGAGAGTTTTCATGCAGTAACAAACAACAGTGTCTGCTAAGGCTAGGGTCAGACGAGCGTGATTTCTACGGACTGTACGTCCGTGCAGTACGGACATCGTCAGTACGGAAGACGCAGTAGTGGTCACACAGTCCGTTTTTTCACTGACATTTATTTTTTGACAGATGTAGGAGGGACAATAAATTCAATTGCAAAACCATTTTGTCCGTGAAAAATGCAGGACGTATAAATGCAGTCCGTCTGACCACGTTCCATCACTCACACACAAAGCTATGCAGACGTTGCGGACGCAGCGCACTTTGTGCGGCCGTTCTAGCGGTTCTACGTTCTTGCCTGCCTTGCGTCCGTGGGCCGCGGCCGTTGTGCGTCCGCAGTTCAGTGCGGACGTACTTCGTGTGTCGGGCTCCATTGGACTTTATGTCATGCTATCACGGACGTACTTTTAGGCGCGATCACGGACGTGAACACTACGCTCGTCTGACCCTAGCCTAAATCACAGTCCAAAACTACTGTGGGCGTAAAAATCTGAAATTTGAAAAATTACCGCCACACACCTTGTTGCCAAATGTTTTGGGCTAAAACCGTTGCATCCATGGCATCAAAGCACTCCATATGCAATACCTTGGGGTGTCAACATAACAAATATAAACAATTTTCTGGCAATAATTCAAACTGGGGTATGCGGTAGACCCAAAACCAAAGATAGGCCTAGCTGAAGAAATAATCTCAATTTCAACTCTAATGACAAAGTCATAAAAATTGTATTTGAACCTTCCCAAAATCCTGGCAAACCTAGGCATGGGGGGCATGGGTGTACTCAGGAGATCTTGCAGAAAACAACCTGGAGAGTTTTCATGCAGTAACAAACAACAGTGTCTGCTAAATCACAGTCCAAAACTACTGTGGGCGTAAAAATCTGAAAATTGAAAAATTACCGCCACACACCTTCTCAAATGTTTTGGGCTAAAACCGTTGCATCCATGGCATCAAAGCACTCCATATGCAATACCTTGGGGTGTCAACATAACAAATATAAACAATTTTCTGGCAATAATTCAAACTGGGGTATGCGGTAGACCCAAAACCAAAGATAGGCCTAGCTGAAGAAATAATCTCAATTTCAACTCTAATGACAAAGTCATAAAAATTGTATTTGAACCTTCCCAAAATCCTGGCAAACCTAGGCATGGGGGGCATGGGTGTACTCAGGAGATCTTGCAGAAAACAACCTGGAGAGTTTTCATGCAGTAACAAACAACAGTGTCTGCTAAATCACAGTCCAAAACTACTGTGGGCGTAAAAATCTGAAAATTGAAAAATTACCGCCACACACCTTCTCAAATGTTTTGGGCTAAAACCGTTGCATCCATGGCATCAAAGCACTCCATATGCAATACCTTGGGGTGTCAACATAACAAATATAAACAATTTTCTGGCAATAATTCAAACTGGGGTATGCGGTAGACCCAAAACCAAAGCTAGGCCTAGCTGAAGAAATAATCTCAATTTCAACTCCAATGACAAAGTCATAAAAATTGTATTTGAACCTTCCCAAAATCCTGGCAAACCTATGCATGGGGGGCATGGGTGTACTCAGGAGACCTTGCAGAAAACAACCTGGAGAGTTTTCATGCAGTAAAAAACAACAGTGTCTCCTAAATCACAGTCCAAAACTGATGTGGGTGTGAAAATGAAAAATGACCACCAAACAGTATCTAATTTGTTTGGAGCAAACGGATGCATCCATAGCATAAAAACACTCCATTTACAATACTTTGGGGTGTTAGCTTACCAAATATATGCACGTTCATAAAACTGGGGTATGTAAAAAGGCCCCTAAAAAGAAGATAAGCAAAGAAGATACTGTATGTCAAATTAGAAAATTGACAAGCACATGTCAAAGATTGGCGTAGCCCCCCAAAAACAACAGAACAAATCTATATATGGGTGGTATCAATTTACTCAGAAGATGTTGCTGAACATATTTTGGGGTGTTTTTTGGCAGTAACCCATAACTGGATTTGACAATTCATGCCTAAAGTACAATGTGTGTGAAAAAATAACACAAAAAGTGACTACCTGAAAGTTTGACAAAGAGCTAGTGCATGGAAAGTGTTAAAATACAACTCTTTGAAGCACCCTAGGGTGTGCCCTTTCTAAAAATATATGGTTTGATGGGGGTAAATTACTTTGGCCGGCTTCAAAAATGTCCCAAATAGGACATGGGTGCATGATGACGAAATGTGAAAATTCCAAGTTGGAAAACTGAAATGCGCACCCCCCAAATAAGGCCTTTTAGCCCCCAAATGACCCGACATACCTATACATGGGTGGTATCAATTTACTCAGAAGATGTTGCTGAACATATTTTGGGGTGTTTTTTGGCAGTAACCCATAACTGGATTTGACAATTCATGCCTAAAGTACAATGTGTGTGAAAAAATAACACAAAAAGTGACTACCTGAAAGTTTGACAAAGAGCTAGTGCATGGAAAGTGTTAAAATACAACTCTTTGAAGCACCCTAGGGTGTGCCCTTTCTAAAAATATATGGTTTGATGGGGGTAAATTACTTTGGCCGGCTTCAAAAATGTCCCAAATAGGACATGGGTGCATGATGACGAAATGTGAAAATTCCAAGTTGGAAAACTGAAATGCGCACCCCCCAAATAAGGCCTTTTAGCCCCCAAATGACCCGACATACCTATACATGGGTGGTATCAATTTACTCAGAAGATGTTGCTGAACATATTTTGGGGTGTTTTTTGGCAGTAACCCATAACTGGATTTGACATTTCATGCCTAAAGTACAATGTGTGTGAAAAAATAACACAAAAAGTGACTACCTGAAAGTTTGACAAAGAGCTAGTGCATGGAAAGTGTTAAAATACAACTCTTTGAAGCACCCTAGGGTGTGCCCTTTCTAAAAATATATGGTTTGAAGGGGGTAAATTACTTTGGCCGGCTTCAAAAATGTCCCAAATAGGACATGGGTGCATGATGACGAAATGTGAAAATTCCAAGTTGGAAAACTGAAATGCGCACCCCCAAATAAGGCCTTTTAGCCCCCAAATGACCCGACATACCTATACATGGGTGGTATCAATTTACTCAGAAGATGTTGCTGAACATATTTTGGGGTGTTTTTTGGCAGTAACCCATAACTGGATTTGACATTTCATGCCTAAAGTACAATGTGTGTGAAAAAATAACACAAAAAGTGACTACCTGAAAGTTTGGCAAAGAGCTAGTGCATGGAAAGTGTTAAAATACAACTCTTTGAAGCACCCTAGGGTGTGCCCTTTCTAAAAATATATGGTTTGATGGGGGTAAATTACTTTGGCCGGCTTCAAAAATGTCCCAAATAGGACATGGGTGCATGATGACGAAATGTGAAAATTCCAAGTTGGAAAACTGAAATGCGCACCCCCCAAATAAGGCCTTTTAGCCCCCAAATGACCCGACATACCTATACATGGGTGGTATCAATTTACTCAGAAGATGTTGCTGAACATATTTTGGGGTGTTTTTTGGCAGTAACCCATAACTGGATTTGACAATTCATGCCTAAAGTACAATGTGTGTGAAAAAATAACACAAAAAGTGACTACCTGAAAGATTGACAAAGAGCTAGTGCATGGAAAGTGTTAAAATACAACTCTTTGAAGCACCCTAGGGTGTGCCCTTTCTAAAAATATATGGTTTGATGGGGGTAAATTACTTTGGCCGGCTTCAAAAATGTCCCAAATAGGACATGGGTGCATGATGACGAAATGTGAAAATTCCAAGTTGGAAAACTGAAATGCGCACCCCCCAAATAAGGCCTTTTAGCCCCCAAATGACCCGACATACCTATACATGGGTGGTATCAATTTACTCAGAAGATGTTGCTGAACATATTTTGGGGTGTTTTTTGGCAGTAACCCATAACTGGATTTGACAATTCATGCCTAAAGTACAATGTGTGTGAAAAAATAACACAAAAAGTGACTACCTGAAAGATTGACAAAGAGCTAGTGCATGGAAAGTGTTAAAATACAACTCTTTGAAGCACCCTAGGGTGTGCCCTTTCTAAAAATATATGGTTTGATGGGGGTAAATTACTTTGGCCGGCTTCAAAAATGTCCCAAATAGGACATGGGTGCATGATGACGAAATGTGAAAATTCCAAGTTGGAAAACTGAAATGCGCACCCCCCAAATAAGGCCTTTTAGCCCCCAAATGACCCGACATACCTATACATGGGTGGTATCAATTTACTCAGAAGATGTTGCTGAACATATTTTGGGGTGTTTTTTGGCAGTAACCCATAACTGGATTTGACATTTCATGCCTAAAGTACAATGTGTGTGAAAAAATAACACAAAAAGTGACTACCTGAAAGTTTGACAAAGAGCTAGTGCATGGAAAGTGTTAAAATACAACTCTTTGAAGCACCCTAGGGTGTGCCCTTTCTAAAAATATATGGTTTGATGGGGGTAAATTACTTTGGCCGGCTTCAAAAATGTCCCAAATAGGACATGGGTGCATGATGACGAAATGTGAAAATTCCAAGTTGGAAAACTGAAATGCGCACCCCCCAAATAAGGCCTTTTAGCCCCAAATGACCCGACATACCTATACATGGGTGGTATCAATTTACTCAGAAGATGTTGCTGAACATATTTTGGGGTGTTTTTTGGCAGTAACCCATAACTGGATTTGACAATTCATGCCTAAAGTACAATGTGTGTGAAAAAATAACACAAAAAGTGACTACCTGAAAGATTGACAAAGGGCTAGTGCATGGAAAGTGTTAAAATACAACTCTTTGAAGCACCCTAGGGTGTGCCCTTTCTAAAAATATATGGTTTGATGGGGGTAAATTACTTTGGCCGGCTTCAAAAATGTCCCAAATAGGACATGGGTGCATGATGACGAAATGTGAAAATTCCAAGTTGGAAAACTGAAATGCGCACCCCCAAATAAGGCCTTTTAGCCCCCAAATGACCCGACATACCTATACATGGGTGGTATCAATTTACTCAGAAGATGTTGCTGAACATATTTTGGGGTGCTTTTTGGCAGTAAACCTTAAAGTTCACAGTACATGTATTCTTAATTGCGTTCAAAAAAAAAAATCACCAAAATTTTTTTTTTTTTCAAACTTTGGCATAGATTTGTGGTAAAATGGTTTGCATGGAAAGAGTCAAAATACCCCAAGTTTAATACCTTGATTTGTGTACTTTAAAAAAATATGTATATGTGGAGGGTTATTCAGGAATTAGTGACAGATATCAGTGTTACAATGTCACTATCACTAGTTTTGAAAATAAACTCTTTGGAAATGGCAAAGTGCTACTTGCACTTATTGTTGCATAAAATAAGGAAAAAAGCGAGGAATATGTAAACATTGGGTATTGCTAAACTCAGTACTAAATTTAGAAACTACTAAGGAATAAAAAATTTTGACGGTTGTTGATACATAAGAAATTTTGGGGGTCAAAGTTCGAAAAAGTGTGTTTTTTTTCAATTTTTGTGTCATATTTCACAATATTTTTTATAGTAAATTATATGAAATGATGAAAAAAATGGTATCTTTATAAAGTCCATTTAGTGACGAGAAAAACAGTGTAAAATATGTGTGGGTTACATAAACGAGTAAGAGGAAAATTTGACGTAAACACTAAGAGCGCAGAAACGTAAAAACAGCTGCGGTCACGAACGGACGGATTTGTGTAAAACCGCCCGGTCACTAAGGGGTTAAAAAAAACAACACAAATATACAGATTAACAGAAAATAAATATGTAGGAAATATAGTCACTAGGTTACATGTTTACAGGTGCATTCTGTATTGAGGTATGTTAGTAAGGAGCTCTTGAGTGACTTAAGACTGGGGGAAGATTTGATGGTGTCTGGGAGTTTATTCCATAATTGTGGTGCTCTGTAGGAAAATGAGGACCGAGCCACTGTCTTTTTGTATTGTGGTATAGCAAGTAAGGTGCTGGTCCTGGATCGGAGGTTATAGGATGAGGGAGCTGCTGGGGGAAGCAGTCTATTCAGGTAGGGTGGCAGCTTCCCAGAAATGCTCTTAAACACCAGGCTGGAAAGGTGAAGGGTGCGTCTGGATTCCAGCGATGGCCAGTTTAGCTCTTTTAACATGTCACAATGGTGGGTCATGTAGTTACATTGTAATGCAAAGCGGCAGAATGAGTTATATAATGTAGTAAGTTTCTGAAGGTGTGTTTGCGGGGCGGCTGCATACACTACATCTCCGTAATCAATAGCTGGCATAAGCATTTGCTGTACAATCTGTTTTCTTACCGCGGGGCTCAGGCAGGATTTGTTTCTGTACAGGGCGCCTAGTTTGGGGTAAAGTTTAGATGAGAGTTTTTCGATGTGGGGGCCAAAGGATAGATTAGGGTCCAACCACATACTTAGATATTTGAGAGAAGTGACTGTGGTCAGCATGCCATTTGATTTTGTCCCAACACATAGATGGGGATTTTGCAATTTGTGTAGTTTAGGTGCTGTTCCAAAGAGCATCGTTACAGTTTTGTCAGTATTTAAAAAAAGTTTGTTGTTTTTGATCCACTTTTCTACCTCTGTGAATTGTTCTTGCAGCACGGCCTCCAGCTGCGGGAGATTTGGTTTGCTGGTATAGATTACAGTGTTGTCTGTGTACATATGTACAGTTGAGGCTTTGCAGACGTTGGGCAGATCATTTATGAATATTGTGAATAGCAGGGGGCCGAGTATCGAGCCTTGGGGTACACCGCAAGTGACTGGGAGCGGGAGGGAGGAGCTGCCAGAAATTGACACATATTGTGATCGGTCGGATACATATGATTGAAACCAGGTTAGCGTGCGATCACCAATGCCAGTTTTTAAGTTTTTCTAACAAGATGCCATGGTCTACCGTGTCAAAGGCCTTGGCAAAATCAAGGAAGATGGCTCCAGTTAGGTTTCCTTGTTCCATCACAGCCTGGATATCATTGCAGACTTTTAAAAGGGCGGTTGTAGTTGAGTGATTTGGACGAAAGCTGGATTGATCTGGGGTTAAGTAGTTCCAATATTGATAATAATCACGTAATTGTGTGTAGACGCATTTTTCCAAGACTTTTGACATTACAGGGAGCAACGATATTGGACGGTAGTTGGATACCAAAGTACTGTCACCACTTATATGGATAGGTACCACTGTATGCGTGTGGGTGGATGAATGATACGGTCCAACCTGTCCGAGCACTTCTGCCTGAGCTATAGAGTCTTTGAGTCCTCCACTGTGCTCCAAAAACTAGTAACTCCAAGTAGGCTTCAGATAGTTTAGACTTATTGGGAAGTTGCAATGTTTCGGCCATTAACTGACCTTACGCAAACCCAATTTTGGGCTCGGAAAGGCTAGTTTATGGCCAAACCGTCATTAACTTCCCAGTTAATCTATGCTCTCTAAAGCCTATGTGCAGTGCCTGGACCTTCCTCTTTATAATATGCGGGGAGCCTGTCTGAAGAACCTATTAGGAGTGCATTCCTCCTCTCTATTACTACCAAAATGAGTAACTGTCCTCCTTGACTGGTTAAGCCAACGTTGTCATTCTTGTTTCTGTTCTGTTCTCCTAGAAAAGGTATGTCTTCCATAATATGACTTTTTCCCGTTTATGTATCTGTTGCCTAGATCCTGAGCGATGGGTATCACCTGCAGAGAAATTCTACCTCTCCGGCTTCAGAGACTGCTTGGACCGCACAGAGGACTTCATCAACGACATCGGCCCAGATGCCAGAAACCGTTTTCTAGATGGACTGCAGTGCCATCTTCAACAAAGACTACGTTTCCCCAACCAAGTCCCTCTTTCTAACCTTGTTGGTAAACCAGATGACGGTTTGATTTCCAAAGAGACTCAAAACCTTCCTGCCATGGACTTTTCCAACTCCATTGATGACCTAAGCCCCAATTCTTCTTCCAACCATAGTGGTTCTGAGATGGCCAGCTCCCCAGTATGGCTTTCCCCCAGTCCAGAAAATCCAGTAGGCTACCACATTCAGCAAGATCCTAACCAAACTACTGTCTGGAGGCCCTGGCCATAGTTTTTGTTGTATTTTAAAAAAAAATATTGTTTTTTGTTTTGTAAAAAGATGAATAGATTCTGAAATGTGATAATGAATTGGTCTAATCTTTATGAAGCTACTGGCTGCTAACCCTTAGCCCTCTTCGGGCTTTATTTCAATGTTGTTGTTAACTTGGCCAGAGCTGTTGTACACTTAACAAGTCCATAGACCAGGACTCAAAATTTCAAGTCCCACGCTACTAACCAGGCCATAAGAGTTACTCGCCACCAGTTGTTCCAACTAACCCTACCCAGCCCTTAACTCTGCCCCTAAACACACCCCCTTAAATTATCTTATGAAATTATACTGTTAAAGGTTTTATTTAGAATAGAGTTGCAAAAATAACAATAATACCCAGACATCAGACCCCAGATACATGTATACCCAGTCATCAGACCCCCAGATACATGTATACCCAGACATCAGACCCCAGATACATGTATACCCAGTCATCAGACCCCAGTGTGAGCAGAGCGAGGAGGCAGGGAAGCTCCTCTCCACCCACCTGACAGTGACAGAGATGAGCTGGGTCAGGTTAGACAGCCGATCCCTGCCAACGTGCAACTTGGGGAAGGGGAGCTGCATGGTGGCACTGCCGGAATACACAGCACAAAATAATTTATTGTGCTGCCTGCGTTTGCATTTCCACTCGCCCTCACTTAATTTTCACTCCCCAAATGCGAGTAGGCGAGTGGAAATTTTGAGCCCTGCCATAGACTATAATGGCTCTAAGCTTACAACAGCTCTGGCTAAATTTACCCCAACCTTGGAATTGGGCCCTTCATCAGGCTTCAGTTTACCTTTAATTGCGCTGCCCACCATTATCATGGCTAGACTGAGTGACACAACAATATGTATTACCTATGTACAGTATCTGTATACATCGATTGTATGTTATGCATATGGCTATGGGAATCTTTACTCAAAATCTTCTTCCCCTCTCTTTCTCTCTTTGCACATATGTATCTTGTTGTTGTTTTTATTTTATCTTGCTGTTATACAGCATTTGTGAGCTTTGGTTTTTAAATAAAGTTGTAAACTATTTTTTTTTTCGTAACATTTTTCTTGTCAATTGCAAATGCCGACCACTGGGAAGAACTTTGGTTTGTAGTAATGAAGGTAGGGTTTAAGCTGGAACAAGTAAAAGTGTTAAGTGTTATGAGGTCGCAAAATTGGAGACCATGTTGGTGCTGAACGTGGTAAGTACCCAGAGGTCACAAAGGTAAAGATTATATTTGTGTTGAATATCAGGAAAACCTAAATTTATGGACTCTAATCAATCTTTGGTTAGATGGTCTCACATTTGAAGATGATGTGTTCCAGACTGGTTTGTTTTTTTCTTTTCCTAGCATCTTGGATATGGCAAACATCAGAGAAGCTCTACTGGTCCATCTTCAAAGATCTCTTAAACCACCAGTAATACTTTGTCAATTACATTTGTCCGAGCCCACAACTGCTTCCTACTTGCCTGAAAAATCCACCTATGACAGTGGTTACATCGTCCTCAAGCAAGTATTCCTTCCGTTATGTTTTGTAACCCAAATGACTTGAGGTCATTCTGCGTTTCTGAGACAACTCCCATGTCAACCCCATGGCTTTCCTACTTGAATTATTGACTATCAGAATGTAGATCGGGGATCTCAATCTCTGGCCCCCTAGGTGGCTGATGCCTACAATTACCAGACTTTTTTTAATGAAATAAATGGCCAGAGAACCATGGGAGCTTTAGTTCAGAAACATCTGGGGGTGCCAGACTATGAGGTCCCTGAAGAAGATCTTTGCTGTCTTTAAAGATTTGCCCCCTAGTTAGTTAGGTCTTTTTTTTATTTCTCCCTAGAGTTTTCATATGAAGACTTTGGGTGAAACGCTACCTCTCCTGCTTTAAAGACTACTAAATTCCAAACAGTGAAGAACATCGCTGATGAGTCAGGAAACACTTCAGCAGTAGATTAGGGATGTGCCTTTCGGGTTTCGGAATTTAGGAATTTTCACGAAATTTCCCGATTCGTGTTTTCGGATGCGGCCGATTTTCCGAAAATTTTTAGATCCGAAAATGGCAGATCCGAAAAGTTTTCCGAGCCGAAACGAAATATTTTCGGAATTTTTGAATGGACTTGAAATGTGTCAAATCGAAATTTATTTTCGCTCTATTCATGATTTCGGTTCCATTCGTGATTTCGGTTCCTTTTCGGTAATTCTGGACATCGTATATTTAACTATTATCGGTTATATCGCTGATTCTGTAAATTTTGTATTTGTAAATGCGTATCACTTGTTTTTTTTGTTTCCAATGATCCGATAATTCGGTCAATACGATAATTCCTTCGTAATCGGGTCGGATCCGATTTGTCCGTGGGTCGCGCATGCGCGCGCGGATGTCATAACTTTATTGAGCCAGTTTTTTGACAACTTTTTGGACAAAATATTGTTTTTATTATTCTTCATCATGGCTGCAAGAGACGAGTGCCATTCTGACACCTCCTCATCGTCTTGCAATGAACCACCACCCAGAAAGAAGCGGGCCAGCAACATGGCATTTGAGGAGATGCTCGAGCTGGTCCGGATCTTTGATCTTAAGGATTACGACTGCCGTAAGGGACCTTACGGCAGGAAGAATAATGCTCGAAAGGATCGTATCCTCGATAAGCTACGCACCACCATCCTGGAGTTGTTCGGGAAGGACCGGACGAAGGACCAGCTCCGGAAACGCTGGTCCGATCTGAAGGTACGCGAGGAGGAGCAGCTGAGGCGCATCCGTCGCGTCATAGCGAAACGTAAGTGTCATGTTATATTGTAAAGCGCTGCGAAAACTGTTGGCGCTATATAAATCCTGTATAATAATAACAATAATGTGCTTGCATGTGCTAATGTGCACAGAAATACGTTGATTTATCTAGTCCTTTTTTCATGCAATGTGATTGTGTATAGCTTTGCGTTTTCACGACTCGTCTTACATGCATTTTTGCCATAGCTCTTCCTTTTTGTGATTTTACGTATTCGTGAAAATTGTGATATTTGATGTATGTAGATGAAATTACAATGCTGGATTTCTTTTGGCACTGTGTGTATAGTCTGTAGTGTGTTGGGGGGGGGAGGTTGTTGTGATTGAGTGATTCATACGAGATGACCCGCAGGTTTGCCCAATATTGGCTCCCACCTGCGCATCAGCAAAAATCTCTGCGTCTCTGCTAAGTGGTAGGATGGGACATGTGGTTCTTCCGAAAGTGCATCCAAACGAGCCGCGTTCAATACATCCTCAGCAGCTGCTGAATTGTTGCAGCGCAGCAATTCAGTTGGCTGCAGCAGTGTCATTATTGAACGCTTTAGATGCAAATTTCAAAACAAAATGGCAGATTTCTGTTGTTTCTGCAATATCCAGTTTTATTAGCAGAAACTGAAAGTGAAACTCAGACTGAGGCCATCTATAAAATAACTAAAAGCAGTCGCACAATGCGTTTTGTATGCACACGACACAAATAATAGTTTTTATTGAATAAACGTAATGTTTACTTCTAAAAAAAATATATAATTGAACGGTAATATATGTCTATGTGCAAATGAAATAAATAAATATTTTGTGACTTTAGAACAATGAGATGGGAGTAGTGGTGGGTCAAGCTGGTAGTGGGGTAGTGGAGGGGTGTCGCAATACTTTCGGCAATATATTGTATAGATATACCATTTTTTCCAGTCTGCATTATTTACGTGTTATTTTTTGGATTTGGCAGAAGACAGGAAGAAGGCAGCAGCATCTGCCCCGGCGGGCACCAGTGCCCCAGTGGAGGAGGAGGAGCCACGGGCAACCACCAGCGCTGGTATATACTGTTTTATTTTGCAACGACTTTTGGTCAAAAACAGAAACATTTTTTGTTTACTGTATTTTAATTTAATTTTTTTATGTATAGCACAAGAGGAGCAGGAGGAGGAAGAGGAGGAGCAGGTGGAGGAGCAGGAGGAGGGCGATGGAGAGAGGGAGCCGGAGCCGCAGCAGGAGGCCGCGAGTCCAGGTTTTTTTTTTTTACTGTTGTATTTTGCATCGACTTTTGTTCAAAAATAAATCAGTTTTGTTGTTTACTGTATTTTTTATTTCTTTAATTTCTTAGATATAGCACCGGATATGCTGACGGTGGTGGTGGAGGAGGAGTCGTCGGAGGAGTCGGAGCCTCAGGAGGCCGCCAGCACTGGTATATACTACTGTTATATTTTTTCAAGACTTTCAGTCAAAAATAGAAACCTGCTTTACTTACTGTATTTTCCTTCTTTCATTTATTGGATATATAGAAGGAGAAGCCAGACCGGACACGTCCAGTGTCCGGATAATCAATCGGGAGGCGATCGGCGAGCTAAGGCTGGCTGTTTCAACAATTGATGCCATCCAGGAACTGCTCCAAGAATTGCGGGAGCACATAGGCAATGCCGCGGACATCCTGGAGCGGCAGTGAGACAGATCAGTGGCAGCCTCCTCCTGAAATCTGCAAGTTCATTCAAGACGAGGCCGGACCGGACACGAGCAAGGATTGTCTGAACACGAGTCTCTTCAGGAAAGGCAAACTTTATTGTGATATCACGGATGTGCCTCAGCTGCTCCTGCTCGCGTGCTTTGAGGTCGGACCAGTGTTTTCGGATCTGGTCCTTCGTCCGGTCTTTCCCAAACAGCTCCAGGATGGTGGTGCGTAGCTTGTCAACGATACGATCCTTTCTAGAATTATTCTTCCTGCCGTAAGGGCCCTTATGGCAGTCATAATCTTTGTAATCAAAGATGCGGACCAGCTCCAACATCTCCTCAAATGCCAGTAATTCTCAAGTGAACCAATATTCTGAACAAGATGTTCGCCTGGCTTACAATGGCGGCCATCTTCCAGTCTATGTTTGTTTGTGTTGTTTGTGCCCCTGTTGGGCAGTTTGCCATCCTTGGCATGTTCCCTTCCCTTCCCTTCCCCATGTTGTAAATAAAGTTTCTATTTTTTCTATATTTTCCTGTTTGTGTGTGTTGCTTTTCCTTACTTAATAAGTTAATATGTATTGCTTGGTTTCCACACTGTTAAAATTATATGTACATAAATTTATTGACATTTCTATGGACCCTTTGTCATAAATTTGTCAACATATTTGTGGCCATGAATGTGACTGTGCACATTCTACACTTCCTGCCTGGCCAAAAAATTTCACACACTAACACAACCTTGTTGTACTGCCTTGAGATTTGATTACCGACGTGGCCTGGTTTTGGTAAGCTTAGGTGATGTCACAACAACACGGATTTTTGTCCACAGTCACATTCACTGTATAACCAAGAATTTATCAAACAATATTGATGGCAGCACTGTGTGAAGTCTTCTCCGACACAACCCAAAGATCCTTAGTGCGGCTCAGGTCTAGTTTATTTGTCCCTGTTTGCAGCTTCACGCAACACCTCCTCCCAGCTATGAGCTCTCTCTCTCCCACCGCTGCCCGCTAAGACGCTGCCCGCCAACATGGTCACGTCTTTGCAGGAAGACAACAGCGTGGGGGAACGGCAGCTGCCGACAGTCCCAAGACCTCGTCACAATGACGTCAGTTCTGGAGTTAACCCCTAACTGCGACCAATGGTGGAGATAGGGGGTTCCAATGAACCCCCTATCTCCCGATCCGCGGCAGCTATCGGTTGGTTAATGTTTGGTATCTTTGGATCGACCAGAGCATGGCCTTTCTAACAATACCAAACATGACAATGTTAAAAATTATAAAAAATTAAAATATAAAAAAAAATAAACAGGTTTTTTGTTTTGTTTTGTTAATGCAGCAATATTGTTGCCATTTCAATTATAATGTTAACAATGATGCTGCACTAAGCATTTTTGTATGGGGTGCGTTTGTTAAAAATAGTGTAATTTTCACCCAAAAAAATATAACAAGTCCCCGTTTCAATTTTTTTTAACAAACGCAACTCATAAAATATAACCAAACACTCGCATGTTAAAATGTGGAAAAAACACTTTACACCTTGTAAAACAAACATTGAAAATTCTAATTTTATTGCATTTTTTGTTATAATATACAGACAGGACATGACGCATACATATGATAATGATATATTATGAATCATCTGCCGAGTCTGCCGGAAAGAACGATATATAACATGTCTGGGTCATATTATAAAAGAAGGCTTCAAAACGCGTTTAAACAAGAGGAGCGAAACTGTTAAAAATTAGCTAAGCAGCGAAAGGGTTAATTTTTTTTTGTCTGTTTTAAATCCTTTTTTTTTTGTTTTTTTTTTCGTTTCAGATCATTTTGATCAATTATTTTTCCGTTTTAAAACCTTTTTGTTCTGGTTTTTATTTTTAAAGTCAAACCATTCTGGTCAGTTTAGCTTTTTATTAAATCGTTTTGTTCTTTTTTTTTTGTTCCTTGGCTTTCATACCATTTTTTTTAATGTGATTAAATAAATAAAGTTGTGAAATGTATATTTATAAGAAAAAAAAGGATCTTTATTGAATAAAAAAAAACACGATAGAATCGCCAGAATTATCGTATCGACAGAATGAATTATCGGATCCGAAAAACAAACCAAAAATTTATTATAAAAAAATATATAAAGTATAAAAAAGTAAACCATAGTAGTTTACGTCAAAACGAATAGAGTTAGACACTTTGAAACGAGGAGAACAGACGTTACGAAAAAAATGAAAATTTCCGAAATCACGAAAAGTCGATACAAAAAACGAGCAAAGTGACCCGAAAATACGAAAAATGGTCGATATTCCAAAAAAAAATGTACACGATAAACGACCGAACCAAACCGAATCAAAAACTGAAATCGGTCGAAACGAGCCGAATCGAAAATTTTAAACATCAGAACAAATCGAACCGAATCGAACCGAAAAAAAAAAAATCGGTGCACAAGCCTATTAATATCTCACATCCCGATGTGAAACATCGGGACTTTTGCATTAGATTTCGACCATTTTTATTTTTTTAACTTTTGGATAGTCGAAAAACAAAATCTATCCAAAAAGTCCCAATGTTTCACATCATTCTGAACTCACCAGGTGACACCCGCCTTTAGGGTGACACCGTCACCCTAAGGCAGGTGTCTCACCCTCCGCCGCGTTTTTCGCTCCCTGCGAGCGTCCGAAGCATGCAGCTTCGGCTCTCACCTGGAGGAAACACGTCACCAGCCAATCGCGGCTGGTCACGTGGCTCCCCCTGGTGAGCGCCCAAGCTGCGCGCCGCCGGACGCTCTGAGGGAGTGAAAAAGGCGGCGGAGGTGAGCTGGGGCCATTATCATGAGGTGCTGTGGCATTCCATGTGCTGGGGCAAATCCATGAGGAGCTGGGGCATATCCATGTGTGAGCTGGGTATCCATGTGTGAGCTGGGGCATATCCATGAGGAGCTGGGGCATTCCATGTGCTGGGGCATTTCATGTGCTGGGGCATATCCATGAGGAGCTGGGGCAAATCCATGTGTGAGCTGGGGCATATCCATGTGTGAGCTGGGGCATATCCAATTATCCATGAGGAGCTGGGGCATTCCATGTGCTGGGGCATTCCATGTGCTGGGGCATAGCCAGGAGGAGCTGGGGCATATCCACGAGGTGCTGGGGCATATCCACGAGGAGCTGGGGCATATCCACGAGGAGCTGGGGCATGTCCACGAGGACCTGGGGCATTTCCGCGAGGTGCTGGGGCATATCCACGAGGAGCTGGGGCATATCCACGATGAGCTGGGGCATATCCACGAGGAGCTGGGGCATATCCACGATGAGCTGGGGCATATCCACGAGGAGCTGGGGCATGTCCACGAGGAGCTGGGGCATGTCCACGAGGAGCTGGGGCATGTCCACGAGGAGCTGGGGCATGTCCACGAGGAGCTGGGGCATTTCCATGAGGAGCTGGGGCATATCCATGAGGTGCTGGGGCAATATCCATGAGGAGCTGGGGCATATCCATGAGGAGCTGGGGCATATCCATGAGGAGCTGCGGCATATGCATGAGGTGCTGGGGCAAATCCATGAGGTGCTGGGGCATATCCATGAGGTGCTGGGGCATATCCTTGAGCTGCTGGGGCATTCCATGTGCTGGGGCAGTATATCCATGTGCTGGGGCAGTATATCCATGTGCTGGGGCAGTATATCCATGAGCTGGGGCAATATATCCATGATCTGGGGCAGTATATCCATGAGCTGGGGCAGTATCCATGAGCTGGGGCAGTACCAAACACGAATGTGAAAAAAGTTTGTAAAAAAAAAAAAATTAAAAATAAAAATATATTTAAAAAATTTTATAAAACAAAATAAACACTTTTTTTTCTTTTTTTGGTTCGTTAATGCAGCAATATTGTTCCCATTTCAATTATAATGTGAACAATGATGCTGCACTAACGATTTTTGTATGCGGTGCGTTTGTTAAAAATCGTGTAATTTTCCCCAAAAAAAAAATGTAACGAGACCCCATCTCTAATTTTTTTAACAAGTGCACCCCATACAAAATACAACCGCAATTGCTCGTATGTTAAAATGTGAAAAAAACCACTTTACACATTGTAAATTATTGAAAATACATATTTTATTGCATTTTTTGTTATAATATACAGACAGGTCATGACGTACACATATAATAATGACATATTATGAATCTGCCGAGTCTGACGGAAAGAACGATATATAATATGTCTGGGTCATATACTAAAATAAGCCTTCAAAACACGTTTAAACATGATGAGCAAAACCGGTAAAAATGAGCTCAGCACAGGGGCGGGAAAAGCCTCAGCAGTTAATTAATTAAAAAAACACGATAGAATCGCCAGAATTATCGTATCGACAGAATGAATTATCGGATCTGAAAAACAAAGCAAAAATTTATTATAAAAAAAAATATAAAGTATAAAAAAGTAAACCATAGTAGTTTACATCAAAACGAATAGAGTTAGACAGCTTTGAAACGAGGAGAACAGACGTTCCGAAAAAAATGAAAATTTCCGAAATCACGAAAAGTCGATACAAAAAACGAGCAATGTGACACGGAAATACGAAGAATGGTCGATATTCCGAAAACATGTACAATTCCGAAAAACGAAAATTTCCGAAATCACGAAAAGTCGATACAAAAAACGAGTAAAGTGACACGAAAATACGAAAAATGGTCGATATTCCGAAAAAAAAAATGTACCCGAAAAACGAGTCGAACCGAACCGAATCGAAACAGAAATCGGTCGAAACGAGCCGAATCGAAAATTTTTAACATCCGAAAAATCGAACCGAATCGAGCCGAAAAAAAAAAAAATCGGTGCACAAGCCTACAGTAAATACAAAGTCCAGAAGCAAGTCTTTCTCCAGAGACTGAACACCTTTCCACCATGGACTTTTCTTACTGTGATCTGAGCGCATTGTGTGCTTTTTAACATTAGTGATCAGGTGGCAAGCCCACTAGATTCAGGTTGAACATGTGAAGTGAAGGCCATCCCTCCATATGTTTTTCTGTGAAAAGATAGAGAAAAAATAATGAATCAGTCCATCTAACGCTGTGAGATATTTCGAGTTCACCTTCATGAGGCTAGCGGTTACACCTCAATGTAATTATACTACTGATTAAATTCACTTTGATTCCTACACTGCACACCACAGAACCACAGCCTCCGTTTAATTTTCTTCAGGGAGTTGAGGCACCTGTAACATCTAACACACGTGCAGCTCCTCCTAAACCAACCACCTCCTCCTCATCCTGTGCTACCACCACCAGGCATGTGGACAAGCAGTTTGGTGAGATCCAGGTTGCAGATGCCAGACCATCTTCAATTCTACATGGAACAGGCGTCTGCAAAATGGACTGCGTATCCCAAACCCAAAATTATCACCTGTAACTCAGAATTCAGCAACCCGGCCATACAAAGGCATTAATGCTCCTGCAAAAACCATCTATGCAGGTCTTAATGCTTTGGCCAAAGCAGCTGTGTGTTCCAGCAGTGAGTCCTATTCTGGCTCTCCCCATCACATCTGAGGAAGCCAAACACCCAAGCCCTAAACCTTTATCTGGAACAAAGAGGTCAGCAACTGGGTCACTGGATAAAATCATTTCCCTAATGACCTTCAGTTTTGCTCCTCAAGTCATATGTTCCAGCCCTGAGGACGTTAGGTGCCTTTTCTAACCTGCAAAACCAACAGCTCCAAAAAATGTTTTTCCACGACTAGAAAACACTATGTTTGCTGACCAATCCTATAGCAAAACACCATCGTCCCAGTAGTCCCCAGTAAGACCCCTGCAGATCAGCAGCCACCAGCAGTGACAAGGAAAGATCTGCCTCCTCCTGCAAAACTTTCATCTGGGCCAAAAACGTCATCAGCCTTGTCAGCTAAAAATGACATCATTCCTGCAACCTTCATCTTTGGTTCTCCAGCCGTGGCTTCCAGGATCGTGGAGGTAAACTGAAGGCTGAAAGATCTGCGGGAACGATTAGGAAGAATGAGGCCTGTGTGTCCAAAAGACAGCGGTCAGTACAGGTTTCAAACCACCTGCCCTGGTTATCACCGATAAGATCCCGGAGGATCATCCACCAGCAGCAGTGAAGACGGAAGATCTGGCTCCTGCACAGCCTGAAACTAAGTCACCATCAACTTTGGCACATGAAAAATTGCCTGACCAAGTCCCCGCAAAAATGTTATTCTCCCCCCGGTTGGGGTACACCTCTGTATTCCCTCTATTATTTGGAGGATAGAGAAATGTTTGATCACTACTGGAACAAAAAGAAGAGGGGACCAGCAGCCGTTTACAATGTGAGCACATATGTTCCTGTATGGGATTAAAAAGGATCCAATGATCCCATCAATCTACTTCCCAGACATCACCAAGATGCAAAGCCACCAGCTGAAACGATCCAAAGAAAAATCTGACCACCATCTGGGATTTAAAAATCATAACTAAAATAAAAACGTAACAATTTTTTTAACAGGGTTGAAGTGGCTCAGCAGTGAAAGAGTTAATGGTCAGACTATATATTGCATTGTGTATTACTTTCGTTATTGCCTTGGTTTAGTTGTATATTAAGGGTTAATGACCAGGCATCATCCCTCACACTATACATTAAATTTTTTCCTTGATTAATGGCAATTTAGGACCTAATGGGTAGGCTACATGCCTCACAGTGTATACATTTTGGGCAGTATTACAGAGTTGGTGCTAACTTAACCAGAGCTGTTGTAAATTTTACAACCCCATAGACTATAATGGCTCTGGTAAGTTTACAACAGCTCTGGTTAAGTTAGCACCAGCTTTGTAATACTACCCTTCATGTTTTCCCTTTATTACTGGCATATTAGGGGTTAATGGGTAGGCTACATGCCTCGCAGTGTATACATTTCATGTTTTCCCTTTATTACTGGCATTTTAGGGGTTAATGGGTAGGCTACATGCATCACAGTGTATACATTTCATGTTTTCCCTTGATGTTTTTCTATCATATTTCTTTTTAATAGTATAGTATTTGATATGATGAATTAATGGTATCTTTAGAAAGTCTATTTAGTGGCGAGAAAAAAAGATATAATTTCCAGTAATCTGCAGAATCAAAAAAAGGGTAACTGAAAAACATATTGAAGGCGCAGCATCTGTAAATTTCAGTGAGACCATGTCATATATTTTAATTGGTTTTACATGAGTATAATTAGTGAAACTCTATTCTCCTATATAACGAGAATCTTAAATGTGTAAATTGTGACTACGTCACCTGTGTATATCTGGCTCTGATACTAGCCAGTGCCTCACCAGCCACTGACCTCACTGCACATCCCTGGTATAGAGGAGGGATAGAAGTATTGAGTGGGGGTAAGGGTATAGATGGAGGCATGGAGGGGATATAGAGGGAAAGGAGAAGAAAAGAGAGGGTTATAGAGGGGGTAATGGTATAGATGGAAGCATGGAGGAGGGTATAGTGGGGAAGGGTATAGGTGGAGGCATGGAAGGGGTATCGAGGGAAAGAAGTAAGGATTGGAGGTAGGGGTATAGTTAGAAGCATGGAGGGTATAGAGCAGGGATAATGGAAGTAGAGGGGGTAGGGTATAGAGGAGGGATAGTGGAAGTAGAGAGAGGGGTATAGATGGAAGCATGGAGGAGGGTATAGAGGAGGGAAAGACATAGAGAGGGTAGGGGGTATAGTTGGAAGCATGTAGGGGTATAGAGGAGGTAAAGTGGAAATAAAGAGAGGGGTATAGAAAGGGTAGGGTATAGATGGAGGGATAGTGGAAGTAAAGAGAGGGGCATGGAGGGGGTATAGAGGAGGTAAGGTGGAAATAAAGAGAGGGGTATAGAGGAGGTAAGGTGGAAATAAAGAGAGGGGTAAAGAAAGGGTAGGGTATAGATGGAGGGATAGTGGAAGTAAAGAGAGGGGCATGGAGGGGGTATAGAGGAGGTAAGGTGGAAATAAAGAGAGGGGTATAGAGGGGGTAAGGGTATAGATGGAAGCATGGAGGGGGTATAGGAGAAATAAGAGGAAAAACATGAGCTTTTGATTTTTTTGGATCCAATCTGAAATAATTTCCAAATTCGAATCTGAACGAAAGTTTTTGGAGGAAGCCCAATAAAGAACCCAACGTTCCTGTGAGCCTTTGCCATTCTGCTATTGCCGAACTGGTTGCGACCTTCTTGCCAGTCACCTTCTTGCCACTAGCTCCATTTTTTTTTTGAGAAAGCATATTACCAGGAAGGATACATTGAGATTTCTCTCCTTTTCAACTATGTTCTGGGTGACGAGTATGTACCGTTAGGTGTCTTGCCCAAGGACACTTACTGGAGAGGTGCTCTTGCTGGAATTTGAACCTGTGTCTCCACGGTTATAGAGCAGTGATGTTACCTCTACTCCACCCACCTGGTACAACTCCACCCAGCCGGGCCTGTGACCTCACTGCCCATTTGTTGCACCTTTGTATCCTATTTAGCGCTTACATACCTGGAACATGTCCTGGTGGTACAATCACTGCCTTGAGTGGACTGTGCGCTGCCCGCCAGTCCTGTGTGTAGCGGGGGGGGGGGGGGCTTGTACAGGTGTAACCCTTCACACACTGGGTCCCTGATCACCGTCGGTAAGCCTGGCAGATCACTGCCCAGCTGCACTATTCTTGGTAAGTGGAATGTCTCTTTAAAGAGTTCTGGTGGTTTATGTTCATCGTGTTAATAAAGCTGGCGATTTAAATTTCAGTCATTTTGTTTAAATGATTTTATTTTGTGAGAAATTGTAACACTGGGACAGAAGCCATAAACATATTGAGCAGGTTACAGGACACGATCCAGAGAACGTCCCTTCAACGCAGCCATAAAACATTTCAATACAAGCAGGAATCCTCCATTCACATTACTACTAATCGCGCCATATGAACATATTTAAGGGTTTATAACACTGCATCAGGATTAACACATTAAGGACATTTTTCTGCCGATGAATCCGTTTAAATAAATCAGCCAATATTTAAAATAAAAAAATAAAAAAAAAAATCGATTGAAACCAGGCAATAATTTTTTCCATAAACCTGCAGATCTAATGCAATTGAGCCCTGAGACAGTCAGAAAGAGGAGACCAGGAAAGACAGAAAAAATGTGCAAGGACAGTCAGCGTAGAAGAGCTCTCTGATAACTATAATGCATGCTTTATTTATTAATTATCCCCCTCCCCCAAATAGCATTTGTCGTAATAAACACCTCATGCAGCTCCTTTTCATCGGCTTCCGACCCAGTAACCAGAGTGGTGTGGACTGCCGACAGTATCTCGCTATCCTTCAGCAAATACCTATAAAAATTTTTTAAAAAATATGTATTATTAAAAAGTTAGCCAGAAATCTTCAGGGGGTGGGGGGAGTAAAGAGATTATTCAGAAAGAAATTTCCCTGAAATTTCGGTGCTTTCTGAGACCGCTGGAGCTGCCAAAGACCGCCGAACATGGAGCCGCCAAAGACTGCCAAACATGGAACCGCCAAAGACTGCCGAACTGCAGAAAAAAAGGCAGGACTCTGCTATTGTTCTAATCTATTAGGTGTTTAAACCAATAAAAAGGCATGAAATGTGTGCAACTAATAAAAAACTCCTACAAAAAATAATAAAAAAGTCTGTGGGGGCATGGCGGGATGCCGAGGTGAGAAGACTCCGGTTGGAGGAGCTCAGTCCTGCTATGGAAGACTTTTAGGGATCTACCCTTCTGGGGCGTGAATTTTATTCCTTACTTCGACTCTATAGCTGAGTATTGCCCCTTGCGTCCTGCCTGACTGAGTTTCCGGGTGGAGCATGAGCCCCGCAACTCAGGGAGCCAAAGCTGTTTCTGCTGCAATGGGTCGGCAGCGGTCATTTTATCTCCCGCACGTCTGAACTCCTTGGGGCCTAGCTGAGCCACATTCTCTGAGATTCCCTGTAGCCAGCAGGGAACAGCTGTAATTGCTCATGCTGCTTGTCAAACATGAGGTAGACTGGTGGGCCTTTATGCTCCCCAAGAAACAAAATCCACTTTGGGATCAAAACAAAGACACGGAGCGGAGTCTTGCTGCAAGTACATTGAAACATACATAGTGCAGGAGGGGTGGGGTCGCGCCTATTCCCCGAAGGGTTGGCTGCAACCACCAAATGCATCCAGCCCAACAACATGTGTAGAACATAACAAAGAAAAAAATGTCATCTGCACTTACTCCAATTATACCGTGTGAAACTAAACACAATTAGAGGTTTGGTTTCTTATTAATGGCCATTATAAGACTAGCTCGCCCGCCAACGTCACGGCACCTCCATAAGGGCGAGTCCTAACCAAAATGAAACCACAGGCTGCTACATAGCAAACCATACCTGCTCATGCTGCTTGTCAAACATGAGGTAGACTGGTGAGCCTTTATTTATGCTCCCCCAGAAACAAAATCCACTTTGGGATCAAAACAAAGACACGGAGCGGAGTTTTGCTGCAGGGATGACCTTGCTGGTCATCCCTGCAGCAAAACTCCGCTCCGTGTCTTTGTTTTGATCCCAAAGTGGATTTTGTTTCTGGGGGAGCATAAATAAAGGCCCACCAGTCTAACTCATGTTTGACAAGCAGCATGAGCAGGTATGGTTTGCTATGTAGCAGCCTGTGGTTTCATTTTGGTTAGGACTCGCCCTTATGGAGGTGCCGTGACGTTGGCGGGCGAGCTAGTCTTATAATGGCCATAATAAGAAACCAAACCTCTAATTGTGTTTAGTTTCACACGGTATAATTGGAGTAAGCGCAGATGAATTTTTTTTTTTTCTTATGTTCTAAACAGCTGTACTTATGTCGGGGTGGCGGAAGGCCCCCGTCGCTAGACGGAGCGACTGGCATCGGTCTATGGCCCAGCTGTGATATTTGAGGCCTACGGTGTCTGGATTTCCGCTACTCTGTTACTGGGGCCATGGTGCCGGACCTGGAGGAGAGTGGAGGCCGGTGGCCGTTGCTGGTCCAGGATGACCGACCCTCCACCAGAAGACACCTGAAGCTTTGTGTGACGAAACGGTTTATTTGCATTCATTTTTTCTTACATTCATTGCGCTGTATATAGGGTAGAGTGTTTTCTGTGCACCTTCTATCTGTATAGTGTAACCTCTGTATTACGATCCAGTCTTTGTATAGAATACACCCCCCCTGTAAGTAATGGATTCCTTTTGTTTTCACATGCTTCCATCACCCCCTCCCCTTCCCCCAGAAACTAAGGTCACCCAGCTCACTGTTATCTGATCCATTGTTTCAATACTGGGCGTGTTTCCATTGTTTCTGTACCATCCCCCTGTGTGTTTGTTTTTCCTACTCTAAAGTGAAAATAAATTCATTCTCCAGTTTGGGTTGAAACTGCAAGGATCTCCTGTGTGTTATTGCCTGCGTCTGGGCCAGAACCGGTACTTTTGCGGAATACTAACCTGAAGTGGAGCATTCCGCATGTGGACAGAAAACCCCACGTTACACTTTGCTTGGAGGAGCTGCGAGAGCTCTGGAGGGCCGAGACTTCTGCACAGCTTGAATAAATATTTAATAAAAACAGGGAATATTATTTACATTGACGCCTATGGGATTTTCCGGATTAAACCTGCTGAATGAAACCACGGAACATCAGGGCATTTCACTGACATTTCGGTGCTTTTCTGTGTCTCTGAATAGATTAACCATTACTTCTCTATGGGGGATTTCACTGCTGTCGAACAGGCACCATATTTGTTGGCAATTCGTCAATATTTGGTGAAAAGTCAGCTTTCTGAATAGCCGAATGGCCCCGAAATTGCGCCGTACGGGGAAATTCACAGTTCGGTGCAATTCGGTGCTCTCTGAATAACCCCTTAAGTCTGAATATGAAACGATTTCCTGAGAAATCACTAAGGGTGATCAGTTAAAGATTGTATCAAATGCATCAACAAATTCTAATCTTTATGTATATGGTACAGACCTTTTATTCATTGTTTTATATTTCCTCGTTCACTGGTTCCTGAATGATGAATCCCAACCCTGGTCCTTGTGTCCCCGTAACAGGCCAGGTTGCTCCTCAGCCGGGTTCATTTTTGAACACAACTCATGCAGTTGGTTAGATCTTTGTTAGATAAATTGTTGTTTGCGTTAGATCAAACTTAAAAGAAGAAATATTAACAATTATTTTATTGGGGGGGTTAACCGGTCATCAGTCCCCCCCTTATCAAAAAATTAACCAAACACTTGGCTGTTTTGGAAGCTTTTTTGTCAGATCAGGTATGATCGAGTGGTTTTAACGTCAGATCACACATAATTACAGACTTATTAAGTGATTAATGAGGGGGCACTAGCCCCCCATTATGTAATACCCAAAATCCGTTATTTAACAACATGAAATATCTTTGTAATTATGTGTGATCTGACTTTAAAACAACTTTATCATACCTGATCTAACAAAGTTCTATAAGCCTGAATTTTTTTTTGTCAGAACATTTAATGTGGGGGGGGGGGGTGGGCTAGCCCCCCCCTCTTTAATAATTTAATGTCTGTAATTATGTGTGATCTAACAGTTAAACCACTTGATCATACCGTATCTGATGAAAAGCTTCTAAAATAGCGACAAGTCTGGTTAATTTTTTGATAAGGGGGGGCTGATGACAGGTTAGCCCCCCCTTACAATAATTGTTAATATTTCTTCTTCTATGTGTGATCTAACGCAAACAACAATTGATCTAACCTGATCTAACAAAGATCCAGCCGACTCGACGAGTTTTTTTCAGAGATTTGGATATGGGGGGGACTGACGCGACTGAGGTCAATAAATGCCCCTCGTGGCACTGATAGAGCGCTATACAGCAGAGTGCAACGGCTGCAATGCATCAATCGGCAACATAAAAGGGAAAAAAAGTTTCATTATAAAGGTGATATGTAAAAAAAAAAAGCAGAAAGTTCCAACAGTGGCTTAAAAGGATGAAGTTTCAATGCGTCACAGAAAAAAAAAATAACAATACAATCAAAAATGCGACTCTGGTGGGACTCGAACCCACAACCTTTGAATTGCTACAGCAGCTAGAAGTCCAATGCGCTATCCATTGCGCCACAGAGCCTCCAATGCTCACACCCCACAGTATGAGCTATAGCTGTGCGTCCTGTCAGCCAAGTCACGCATGACGACACAGAGCTTAGCACGTACTCCCCCCTCCCCCGTTTCCTCAAGCCACCTGGCCCTTTGTCTGTCTCACGCTGCATTTCTGATGACTTATACTGTCGCGACATGTGACTGCCCCACAGTGGCCGGAGCCTGCAGGGACATGAAGAGCAATGGCTATTGAGAGAGGAGGGAGAGCTCCCACATTGCCTGCCAAGAGGCCCTGCACCAGCTGGACAGTCCCGATTCACCTTCTTTCCTAATGCCTCTCTTTAACCCCTTCAATGGTGAGCCATTTCACCTCTGTGTGCTGAGCCCAGTGGCGTAACTAGAAACCTGATGGCCCCGGTGCAAGAATCCAAGAAGGGCCCCCCCACCTCCCTCATTCCAAAGAAGAGCCATATTTTAATTTTTTTTCCCTGCAATATAAAAAAAAATAGTATTATATTAAATTAGTTCAACTTTCTTTAATTCTTAATAATATGCAGTTTGTCTGAGCGTATCAGAGAGCTCCACAGCAATAATACGCACGGTACTATGCAGTTTGAGCGTATCACAGAGAGCCACAGCAATAAAAAGCACAGTAATGTGCAGTTTGTCTGAGTGTATCACAGAGCCCCACAGATATAAAACACAGGGTAATGTGCAGTTTGTCTGAGCGTATCACAGAGCTCCACAGATATAAAACACACGGTAATGTGCAGTTTGTCTGAGCGTATCACAGAGCGCCACAGGAATAAAACGCATGGTAATGTGCAGTTTGTTTTAGGGTATCTGTCAGGGATCAGCACCCGTGTGTGCGCAACAATCAGATCTGCATCACTGCTATCCAGGAAAAGTGCTGCCTCAGCCAATCCAGCACTCAAAGGGGTTAATCAGTTAAACACAAACCACAAACACACACCACACCCTCCTGCCTGTGTGTCTGTCAATAAAAGAGAAACTCCCCCCTGTGCACCTTGGCTTTGCATTGACAAGTCAACCCCTGTGATATTCAGACCTGCCTTTCTGTTTATACTGGTCACCAGACCCTGCTATACCAACTGACCTTGCCTCCAGCCCCTGATCTACAGACCGTCCTGACTACGCTTTCTCTTCACCCCTTTGTACCACGCCATGGACTCATACCTGCCTCAGTCAGCGTACTCCAAGGTACCTTCAGCAAAACCCTGCCTAAAGGGCTCGAACCACCTGAAATTGGGTCCCACCACGGCGTATGCCAGGTGCCACCCTGACAGTATCAGAGTGGCACTGCAATAAAACACACGGTAATGTGCGGTATGTATGAGCGTATCCCAGAGCTCCACAGCAATAAAATGCACAGTAATATCAATGTATCCTTCCTGGTAAAATACTTTATACATAAATAAAATTATGCAGTTTCAGCGGATCACAGAGAGCAAGAGCAAAAGAACGCATGGTAATGTGCAGTTTGTCTGAGCGTATCACAGAGCGCCATAGCAATAAAATGCAGGGTAATGTGCAGCTTGTCTGAGGGAATCAGAGCTCCACAGCAATAAAACACACGGTAATGTTGCAGTGTGTAAGAGCGTATCACAGAGCTCCACAACAATAAAACGCACGGTAATATGCAGTTTGTATAAGCGTATCGCAGAGCTCCACAGCAATAAAATGCACGGTAATGTGCGGTGTGCATGAGCATATCCCAGAGCTCCACAGCAATAAAAATCATGGTAATATGCAGTTTGTCTGAGCGTATAACAGAGTGCCACAGCAGTAAAACGCACCCATGCCCCCCCCAAGCTTCAGCCTGTGCTTCTGTGACCTAAGATGTAGGCTCAGACCGACAGGCAGCAATTGGAGTAGCACACACCACCACCCCCTCGGTCAATCAGGCCAGCATAGTGAAAAGGCCCCCCGGCAAAAATAAATCTCAAATCACCTCTGAGGGATCCCAGATTCTTTGTGCCAGCCACATCGCCACCATCACACATACCTGACTGGTGGTGCCTGGAGATGAGGGGAAGAGCGGAAGGATCCGCCCACACACACATTAATCCCACTCTTCCACTCTGCCTACTAACCCGGCTGACTGCTGGCTGACTGCGCCCACACACATACGGTCACGCATGCCGGGACAACGCTGCACACAAGTAGTGGCGCCGGCCACTGCGGCAGAATTAAATTGCAAGAGGCCTGCCTGGGCCCCCCTCAAGTGGCAGAATGCCAGGGCCTGTTTGCAGGTGCACCCGCTGCAACCCTGGTAGTTGAAGGGTGCATCTAGATTCCAGCGACGGCCAGTTTAGCTCTTTTAACATGTCACAATGGTGGGTCATGTAGTTACATTGTAGCACAAAGCGGCAGAATGAGTTACACAGTGTAGTAAGTTTCTGGAGGTGTGTTTGCAGGGCGGCTGCATACACATCTCCGTATTCAATAGCCGGCATAAGCATTTGTTGTACAATTTGCTTTCTTACCGCGGGGCTCAGGCAGGATTTGTTTCTGTACAGGGCACCTAGTTTGGGGTAAAGTTTAGATGAGAGTTTTTCGATGTGGGGGCCAAAGGATAGATTAGGGTCCAACCACATACCTAGATATTTGAGAGAAGTGACTGTAGTCAGCGTGTCATTTGATTATGTCCTGACACATAGATGGAGATTTTGCAATTTGTGTAGTTTAGGTTCTGTACCAAAGAGCATCATTAAAGTTTTGTCAGTATTTTAAAAAGTTTGTTATCTTTGATCCACTTTTCTACCTCTGTGAATTGTTCTTGCAGCACGGCCTCCAGCTGTGGGAGATTTGGTTTGCTGGTATAGATTACAGTGTCGTCTGCGTACATATGTATAGTTGAGGCTTTGCAGACATTGGGCAGATTGTTTATGAATATTGTGAATAGCAGGGGGCCGAGTATCGATCCTTGGGGTACACCGCATGTGACTGGGAGGGGGAGGGAGGAGCTGCCAGAAATGGACACATATTGCGACCGATCAGATACATATGACTGAAACCAGGTTAGCGTGCTATCACCAATACCAGAGTTTTTAAGTTTTTGTAATAGGATGCCATGGTCTACTGTGTCAAAGGCCTTGGCAAAATCCAGAAAGATGGCTCCAGTTAGGTTTCCTTGTTCCATGCCAGCTTGGGTATCATCGCAAACTTTTAAAAGGGCGGTTGTAGTTGAGTGATTTGGACGTGTAGACACATTTTTCCAAAAGGGAGCAGTGTGATATTGGACAGTAGTTGGATACCAAAGTATTGTCTCCACTTTTATGGATAGGTACCACCCTTGCAGTCTTCCAGAGTTTGGGTATGTATCCAGTCGTCAGTGATTCATTGATTAGGGTTGCGACATGATTTGCAATTGCCGGTGCACTGATTTTCAGCAGCATTGCTGGGATTTGATCAGGTCCAGACTGGTATTTCATTTTTTGATGGTCTAAAATTTAATTTCTCTACGGTACAGGGTCTTTGCACAGTTGGTGAGGCCTGACCTGGGTGTGGCCTTTCTGAAAGCGTGTCATTAGCAATCAGAGTGGTGCCACATCCAAAAGTAATTAAAGGCATTTGTTACATGTAGGGGATGCTGCAGGGTTTGATTGTTCACTTTGATAACGGCTGGTTGTAAGCAGCTGGTCAATGTATGTTACTTATGATTTTCCAAAAATTTCTAGGGTTTGATATTTTATTGTTTATATTTTCATTGAAGTATTGGGCTTTAGCCAGTTTTGTGCATGAATTCCGCCATTTTTGGTAAGCACAGTGATTATTCATGGAACCAGTATGCTTGAAATTTGACCACAGCGAATCTCTAAACTGGTACATTTGGGTGAGGTCAGCTGAAACCCAAGGGAGATGGGCCCCTTTAACGCGATAGAACAAGTGCCTGACATACCAAGTTCCCGACACCGACAACTCCTCGATGGCCAACGTCCCGACATCCAATATCCTGATGGATCAAGTACCTGAAGGCCAACTTCCCGACATCCAATATCCCGAGGGTTAACCCTAACCCTGTAACCCTAACCGACCGGGATTTTGGATGTCACGAAGTTGGCTGTCGGATATTGGATGTCGGGAATTTGGCCGTCGGGGAGTTGTCTGTGTCGGGAACTTGCTATGTTGGGCACTTGTTCTGTCGGGAAGTTGGCCGTCAGCATGTTGGCACTCGGGAGCCTGGTTGTCGAGATTTTGGCCATCATGTTTAAACTCGATTTGAAGTCATGTTTTATTGTACAACCCAGACAAATTATATATCCTTCTATTCAGCAGAATCGTCAGATTCAGAATATCTCATTATTATATGTGTATGTCATGTCCTGACAGAATGCCAGAACAAATAATGTACTTTTGATCCCAAATACCCAAGCAGTTATTCAGAAAGCACCAAAATATCAGTGAAATTATGGTGCGTTCTCATTCAACACACTTTGGTAATTCTACCTCATCAACCTGTCACGGTTCCCGGATCCCACCATGCAGTCCTTAAAGCCCAACACTCCACAGAGCCAAAAACTACCAACATGGTGGCCGTAAAGGAATCCCTAACTGTCTAGTCCTTAAAAATTGGCCAGGTATATGTATACTAGCTAGACAGAAAGAGTTAATCAAAGACAATGTCGTAATACAAAACCAGGTCAGCAACACGGGGGTAGTCAGACGAGCCAGAATAAGGAATACAGAGTATAGAATAGTCAAATGGAATAGCCGGGTCGATATCAGTGCAGAAGCGTAGTACAAGAAAATAGTCTAGGGCAACGGAAGGCAGAATAGTCAGAGAACAAGCAGAGGTCAATAACAGGTTAAAGTCACGAGAGAATTCAGGTACAAGGAGCTCAGGTATGGATAACCACGATCTGGCAATGCTTAGAAGGAACTGTTGGTTTTTAAAAGACCTTCACCAGACCGCGCCCCCCCTCAAGCCGCGCCTCATGCAGCCACCTCCCTGCCTGTTTCAATTTAAACTGGGCGTTGGTGAGCGAGCAGCATCAGACATGCTGCCGTCAAGCACACTGGAAAGGCTGGAAGCCCCCAACGTTACAGTACCCCCCTCTCCACGGGAGGCCACCGGACGACCAACAGGACAAGTGGCAGGACGACCACCGGGGCGAGTGGCAGGACGACCACCAGGGCGATCGGGGTGCGAGGCATGGAACGCCCTGACCAACCTAGAGGCAGACATGTTGGAAGCCAGAATCCAGGACCAGTCCTACGGACCATAACCCACCCAATCGACCAGGTACTGCAGAGCACCCCTGAACAGCCTAGAATCCAGAACTTTCCTAACCTCATACTCCGTCTCTCCATCAAACTGAACAGGTGGAGGAGGAGGAATGACCCGCGTGTACCTGTTACACAACAAAGGCTTCAGTAGGGAGGTGTGGAAGACGTTGTGCAAGCGAAGATGTCTAGGAAGGGCAAGAGCATAAGCCACAGGGTTAACGCGGCGAATGATCTTGTATGGACCGATAAACCGAGGTGCCATTTTCATAGAAGGTACTCGCAACTTCACATTCCTAGTGGACAACCAAACTCTATCCCCCACGTTGTAGGAAGGTGCTTGTAACCTATGCCTGTCAGCCTTGCGTTTCTGGACAACAACATTGCGCTCCATGTTTTCGCGAATCTGTCTCCAACTATCCTGTAGTTGTGTGAGATGTTCATCGAGAGCCGGGATGGCCTGTTCAGCAAACTGAAGCGGTAGGGCTGGATGGAAAAAACCATAGATAGCAGAAAAAGGAGAGTGGCCAGTGGTCTCGTTAACGGCGTTATTACGTGCATACTCAGCCCAGGGCAACAACTCCGACCAATTGTCTTGTTGTTGTGTGGTAAAGCAACGTACAGTTGTGTTCAACCCCCAATGCTGTAAAGGGTTTTAGGGAATTTAGTGTACATTTGTAATTGTATTCAGAATGAAATCCTACAAGGACTTTTTAAAGAACCATATGCAACTAAAATGACATCAATTGGTTTTGTAATACAGTAGTAAATGTTTCTTTTGTGAATTCTTCATTGACACAATTATTCAACCCCTTAAAGACTACCACTCTGAAGAACAGAGGTTCATTCAAGTGTTTGCAATCAGGTATTGAAAACACCTGTGGATGTCACGGAGCAGCAATAAAGCATAATAAGCACCAATTAGGCAGCTTTAAAATGACTGTGATACTCAGCTCCTTCTAGACATTAAGGCTGGGGTCAGACGAGCGTAGTGTTCACGTCCGTGATTGCGCCTAAAAGTACGTCCGTGATAGCATGAAAGTAAGTCCATTGGAGCCTGACACATGAAGTACGTCCGCACTGAACTGCGGACGCACAACGGCCGCGGCAAACGGACGCAGGTTAGGCAAGAACGTAATACTGCTAGAACGGACGTGCGGAGTGCGCCACGTCCATAACGTCTGCATAGCTTTGTGTGTGAGGGATGGAGCGAGGTCAGACGGACTGCATTTATACGTCCAGCATTTTTGACGGACAGAATGTTTTTTCATTGTAATTTATTTTTCCCTCCTACATCCGTCAAAAAATAACTTCAGTGAAAAAACGGACTGTGTGACCACTACTGCGTCATCCGTACTGACGATGTCCGTACTGCACGAACGTACAGTCCGTAGAAATCACGCTCGTCTGACCCCAGCCTTACTGGTGTGGTTACAAACATGGTGAAGTCAAGAGAATGGTCCAGGAAGACAAGAGAAGAGGTGATTACTCTTCACAGGAAGGGAAATGGCTATAAGAAGATTGCAAAGATGTTAAACATATCAAGAGAGACCATAGGAAGCATCATTCGCAAATTCAAAGCAAAGGGCACTGTTGAAACGCTACCTGGTCGTGGCAGAAAGAAGATGCTGACTTCGACTGCTGTGCGCTACCTGAAGCGTAGAGTGGAGAAAAGTCCCCGTGACTGCTGAGGAACTGAGACTAGATTTGTCAGATGTGGGTACTGAAGTTTTAGCTCAGACAATACGGCGCACACTGCGTAATGAAGGCCTCCATGCCAGAACTCCCAGGCGCACCCCCTTGCTGTCTCCAAAGAATAAGAAGAGTCGACTGCAGTATGCCAAAAGTCATGTGGACAAACCACAGAAGTTTTGGGATAGTGTTCTGTGGACTGATGAAACAAAATTAGAACTGTTTGGGCCCATGGATCAACGCTATGTTTGGAGGAGGAAGAACAAGGCCTATGAAGAAAAGAACACCTTGCCTACTGTGAAGCATGGCGGGGGGGTCAATCATGCTTTGGGGCTGTTTTGCTTCTGCAGGTACAGGGAAGCTTCAGCGTGTGCAAGCAGGGCCGGTGCTAGACTATTTTGTGCCCTAGGCAAGACCAGCTACTTGCGCCCCCCCAGAAAAAAATGTCAACTATTGAAATGCGGGGACACACACACTATGCGCGCGGGGGGACGACGTTTTGCACAGGGACAGACACGCTGTGCACGGGGGCGACACACAGTCGTTTGGTGCCCATCCTAGCCCTCCTCTGGTCGGGCCAGGATAAGTCTGTGCGGCTTTCATTCCTCTGCCCTCTGAGCCTCTTTCTTTCACCTTTTCTTTCATCTTCTGATTTCTTTCCCCTGACCTCTGTGCCTCTTTCTTTCTTCTGCGCCTTTCTTTTGTCTTTCTTTCATCTGCCTTTCTTTCCTCTGCCTCTTTCTTTTCTTTAATTTGCCTCTTTTTTTCTGCCCTGTGCCGCTTTTTTCTTTTTTCTTTCATCTGCCTCTTGTGGCACCTGCACTACATCTGGTGGCAATTGTTCGTCACCATAAGACGTGCACTTAATGCGCTGCGAGCTGGGGTCCGCTTTGTGACCTACCACTGCCGGCTACATAAACTGCGCCCCTAGGAGGCAGTGCGCCCTAGGCGGTTGCCTAGTGGAAGCACCGGCCCTGGGTGACTGCAAACCGCATGGGGTCCTCCGCCACCTCCCTAATCTCTTCCGGCAGCTGCACTGTGCCCTCGTCACTCTCGGGGTCTCGGCTTCCAATCTGCTTCATCCGGAGTCTCCGCTTGTCGGTCCAGCACCTCCATTAGTCGGCACCATGTACCACGTGTAAACGGCTTATCTTCGTCCTCTCCAGTCACCGACTCTAGACAGGCCTCAAGGTCATCTAAGAGAGATCCCAGAGCCCTGGTGGGGGGAGGACGACAAGCCAGTCTGCGCCCTCAGTCGCTCCAGGGACAGCCACAGCGGTCGGGAAATGGGGGCTCTCCATCCTCTCAGCAGCAACCGTACACCCAGATCCGGGGACTCGGGAAAATCAGGTCGAGTCGGATCCTAGGCCCCAAGGAGATTGTATTCTACAGGGAACGAAGGCTCCAGGAGTCGTGTCTCTGGTCCGGGGGGGGGGGACAAAGTGGACCCAGGACAGCACAGTTCCTATGGCTAGCCCCGCAGGTGCCCCAATTTTGAAAATCGTTGTTAAATAAGTCAGCTGTGGGGTCCCTAAAGGTAGCAGACACATGGAGTTCACCAAAGTATGTCTGCCCCTATTTCTGTTGACTTTTTAATGGTCGGTTTTCATACTCTTATGCATTTAGCATCTGAAAGCTCTAATTACTCATTCGGTATAGGTTTATGGGCTATTTTCTAAAGGAGTTATTCAGAAAGGACTGAACTTGCCACAGAAGGGCACTGAACAGTGCATTTCACCGTATGGTGCAATTTTGTGGCAGTTCATTTTTCCCCAAAGCTGTCAGTTTGCCAAATAGGGTGCTGATCGGCAAATTGTCCCATAGAGAAGTAATGGTTAATTTATTCAGAAAATGCCAAGAGGGGCAGTGACGTGCCCTGAATTTTGGTGTGACCGTTCAACAGGTTTAAACCATTAAATCCCATAAGATTCAATGTAAAACCATAGTATTGGTTTTATTCAACCAATTATTCTTTTCATTTTCAGCAGAAAATCCTTTAATTCATTCTTTGGAATACCTATATTTTTTGGTGCAATTATGAATTCCCAAGTGGTGGTGTTTATTTATTTACACACATTTTAATGGGTTTAATCCCCTATTAGAATAGCAGAAATTTCTCTTTGCACGTCTGTGATCCTGCAGTGAATTCACCGCAGGGTCGGCGAAATGGAAACACCAAAGTTCGGTGAAGTTTCAGTGCTTTCTGAATTACCCCTTAAGTGTTAAATACAGCAAAAATTCAAAGAGCCAAAGGAGATGCTGCGCTGTAAAGATTCTTATGTAGATTTCAGTCTTGTGAAATACTGTTATTTGGTGCTGCAAAAATGCTGGTCTTGGTGAATAACCCCTATGGTGTGTGAGCACCAAGGACAAACATGTGTTTTTATTTATTTTTGGTGGGCTGAAGATACAGACCCTCTGCAAGGAGACAGTGAACAGAACGAGGCTTCCTGCAGCCTTCCTATGAAATTGCGCCCCCCCCGAGCCGAGCCAACCCCCCCCCCATTGTCAACCCAAACAACCCCCCCCCCCATACCTGACAGCAGGCAGGCAGCAGGCTCAGACTGGACACAGCAACTCGAGTCGCAACGCAAGGCACACACTGACACTCCACACTCCACACGACGTTGGTGCCTAGTCTCCGCCTCCTCCTTCCCAGGCTTCCTTCCAGCGGCGTCTGACGTGGGGCGGGGCGCGCGTGCTGCCACCAGCCCCAACACGTGCAGGCGCCACTGACGTAACGTTGCGTCACGTGCACTGCGGAGCAGGCGGAGCCGAGCCTGGATGGTGCAGACGCTGCGCAGTGTGTGTCTGTGCACTGCTCTGCCTCTGGACATGTAGATTGCGGCGCCCCGGGCCCGGCCCGACCGCGCCCGGCGCGGCCTGGCGGACACTAACGCACAATTTTTTTTATTTATTTTTTTGACAATTTTTTTTTTTCGACCCGGCGCTGCGCCCTAGGCGGGCCTGCGCTCTAGGCGGCCGCCTAGCTCGCCTAGCGGCAGTGCCGGCCCTGTGTGCAAGGTACCATGAATTCTCTTCAGTACCAGGAGATATTGGATGACAATGTGATGCAGTCCGTCACAAACCTGAGGCTTGGGAGACGTTGGACCTTTCAACAGGACAATGATCCCAAGCATACCTCCAAGTCCACTAGAGCATGCAGTGGCGTCACTAGGGTTGTGTCACCCAGTGCGGTAACTTATGGTGTCACCCTCCCCCGAGTTTTACAGATTTTTTTTAACTACTCTTACTCCTGAATCAGTACTCCCATATAACACTGAATGCTCATACACACAGCGCACATTACTGTGAGGTTTATTGCTGTGGAGTTCTCTCATATGCTCACACAACTTTTTGCCAACTGCCAGCAAGTACGTTGCCTGTTCGAAGGCAGTGAAAGCACACATGGATATCTATTGCCCCCAGCAGCTCTGGATATATTGCCCCCAGCAGCTCACCCATGGATATATAATGCCCCCAGCTCACATATGGATATATATTGCCCCAGTTCACAGTTACATATTGCCCCCAGCAGCTCACCCATGGATATATATTGCCCCAGCTCACATATGGATATATTGCGCCTCAGCTCACATATGGATATATTGCGCCTCAGCTCACACATGGATATATTGCCCCAGACCAGCTCACACATGGATATATTGCCCCAGACCAGCTTACACATGGATATATATTGCCCCAGTTCACAGTTACATATTGCCCCCCAGCAGCTCACCCATGGATATATATTGCCCCAGCTCACATATGGATATATTGCGCCTCAGCTCACATATGGATATATTGCGCCTCAGCTCACACATGGATATATTGCCCCAGACCAGCTCACACATGGATATTGCCCCAGCTCTAATGGATACTGCCCCCCGCACACATGGATATGCCCCAGCTCCTCTCATGGATATTGCCCCAGCTCCTCTCATGGATATTGCCCCAGCTCCTCTCATGGATACTGCCCCAGCTCCTCTCATGGATATACTGCCCCAGCTCCTCTCATGGATACTGCCCCAGCTGCTCTCATGCATATACTGCCCCAGCTGCTCTCATTGATAATGCCCCAGCTGCTCTCATGGATTTTGCCCCAGCTCCTGGATATTGCCCCAGCACATGGATATGCCCCAGCTCATGGATATACTGCCCCAGCTCATGGATATACTGCCCCAGCTCATTGATATACTGACCCAGCACATGGATATACTGCCCCAGCACATTTATATACTGCCCCAGCTCATGGATATACTGCCCCGGCTCATGGATATACTGCCCCAGCACATGGATATGCCCCAGCTCATGGATATACTGCCCCAGCACATGGATATACTGCCCCAGCACATGGATATACTGCCCCAGCACATGGATATACTGCCCCAGCTCATGGATATACTGACCCAGCACATGGATATACTGCCCCAGCACATGGATATACTGCCCCAGCTCATGGATACTGCCCCAGATCATGGATATACTGCCCCAGCTCATGGATATACTGCCCCAGCACATGGAATGCCCCAGCAGCTCATGGATATGCCCCAGCAGCTCAAGGATATGCCCCAGCAGCTCAAGGATATGCCCCAGCTCCTCATGGATTTGCCCCAGCACCTCATGCATATGCCCCAGCTCCTCATGGATATGCCCCAGCACCTCATGGATATGCCCCAGCTCCTCATGGATATGCCCCAGCACATGGATATTGCCCCAGCAGCACATGGATATTGCCCCAGCAGCACATGGATATTGCCCCAGCAGCTCATGGATATGCCCCAGCTCCTCATGGATATGCCCCAGCACATGGATATGCCCCAGCACATGGATATTGCCCCAGCACCTCATGGATATGCCCCAGCTCCTCATGGATATGCCCCAGCTCATCATGGATATGCCCCAGCTCCTCATGGATATGCCCCAGCACCTCATGGATATGCCCCAGCTCCTCATGGATATGCCCCAGCTCCTCATGGATATGCCCCAGCACATGGATATGCCCCAGCTCCTCATGGATATGCCCCAGCTCATCATGGATATGCCCCAGCTCCTCATGGATATGCCCCAGCTCATCATGGATATGCCCCAGCACCTCACGGATATGCCCCAGCTCCTCATGGATATGCCCCAGCTCCTCATGGATATGCCCCAGCACATGGATATGCCCCAGCTCCTCATGGATTTGCCCCAGCACATGGAATGCCCCAGCACCTCATGGATAATGGCCCCAGCTCACCTCCGCCGCCTTTTTCGCTCCCTCAGAGCGTCCGGCGGCGCGCAGCTTGGGCACTCGCCTGGGGGAGCCACGTGACCAGCCGCGATTGGCTGGTGACGTGTTTCCTCCAGGCGAGCGCCGAAGCTGCATGCTTCGGACGCTCGCAGTGAGCGAAAAACGCGGCGGAGGGTGAGACACCCGCCCTTAGGGTGACGGTGTCACCCTAAAGGCGGGTGTCACCTGGTGCGGGCCGCACCCCCCGCCCCCACGTAGCGACGCCACTGAGAGCATGGTTGCAGATTAAAGGCTGGAACATTTTGGAGTGGCCATCGCAGTCACCTGATTTATATCCGATTGAGAACCTCTGGTGGGACTTAAAGAAAGCAGTTGCAGTGCGCAAGCCTAAGAATGTGACTGAACTGGAGTCTTTTGCCCATGACGAATGGGCGAAGATACCCGTAGATCGCTGCAAGACACTTGTGTCAAGCTATGCTTCACGTTTAAAAGCTGTTATAACTGTAAAAGGATGTTGTACTAAGTACTAAGATTGAATATCACTTGGGGGTTGAATAAAACTGATAATGATGTGAGCACAGAAAAGACATTTGTGGTTATTTCATTATAAATGTTATGTTATATTTGTCTGACCTACACGTGCCTCTTTGATTTAATTGTAAGCAAGATGACTGAATGATCAAAATCAATGTCAAACTGGCCAAAAACACTCAATTTCAGTGGGGGTTGAATAATTTTGAACACAACTGTATGTACTGCTCGAGACCCTGATTTGCCCTCTTTGCTGCCCCATTGGTTTGTGGATGATATGCTGAAGAGAAGGCCAATCGCACCCCCATCTCCGCACAGAAATCCCTCCAGAAACGAGAGACGAACTGAGCTCTTCTGTCAGAGACTATTTCAGACGGAACCCCATGTATTCATACAATTTCTCTAGCAAAGACGACCGCTAGTTCTTTGGCTGTAGGAAGCTTAGGTAAAGGAATAAAATGAGCCATTTTGGAGAAGCGGTCTACAACTGTCAGAACCACAGTATGACCCTTGGACTTCTGCAAGTCCACTAAAAAATCCATGGATAGATGAGACCAAGGCCTATTAGGAATGGGTAAAGGCTGCAATAGACCGACAGGCAAGGTTTTACTGGTTTTGCTTCTGGCACAGACTTGACAAGCCAAAACAAACAGACGTACGTCCTGTCGCATGGTGGGCCACCAGAACTGTCTGGAGATACTGGTAAGAGTCTTAGTAATACCAGGATGACCTGCTGGTTTTTAATCATGAAACATTATGAGTAATTCTTGTCTTTCCTTTTCAGGCACAAACAACATATCTGAAGGCTTGTTAGGTGGAGCCCCCATTTGAGCTGCTTGGAGGCGTTCCAGAAAAGGTGAGGAAACAGACAAGACAGTGGAAGCCACAATACGTTCAGGAGGAACTATAGGATTGTGGTCTTGTGTATTAGATTCATACGGGTCATATTGACGAGATAAGGCATCAGCCTTTACATTGCGGTCACCTGGTCTGTAAGTCAACACAAAATTAAACCGAGACAGTAGTAATGACCACCTGGCCTGTCTCGAGTTCAGACATTTAGCATCCCCGATGTACGTAAGGTTCTTATGATCAGTGATTATCAACAAAGGGTCAAGAGTACCTTCCAACAAATGTCTCCACTCTGACAGGGCAGACACAATAGCAAGCAATTCTCTGTTACCGATATCATAATTGCGTTCTGCTGGTGATAATTTTCTTGAAAAGAACCCACAAGGATGTAGAGGCTTCCCTGGAGACTCTCTTTGAGATAGGACGGCCCCAATGCCTATCTCGGAAGCATCAACCTCAAGAACAAATGGAATTCTGGGATCAGGATGCCGTAACACAGGAGTGGAAGAGAAAGCCTGTTTGAGAGCTTCGAATGCCTGTTTGGATTGTGAAGACCAGACCTGGTTCTTCAGACCTTTACGTGTCATATTAATGATAGGAGAAGCTACAGCAGAATAATTCTTGATAAATCTCCTATATTAGTTGGAAAATCCCAGAACCCTCTGTATGACTTTGAGGCCAAGAGGGAGAGGCCATTCTGAGATGGCCGTGAGTTTGGAAGGATCCATCTCAAAACCTTCTGAAGTGATAATGTACCCAAGAAAGTTTACAGTAGTAATGTTGAATAAACACTTCTCCAGTTTGCAATAAAGACCATTGTCTAGTAATTTTGCTAATACCTGTCTGACATGTTCATGGTGGGTTTTCAGATCGGGAGAGTAAACCAGTATATCGTCTAAGTATACGATAACAAAGGATTGCAAAAAATCTCTGAGCACATCATTAATGAAATCTTGGAATACAGCTGGAGCATTACAGAGACCGAACGGCATGACCAGATATTCAATCTGGAGTGGGCAATAATGCCCACTCCTGGTGTTAAATGCTGTTTTCCACTCATGCCCATCTTTTATACGTATAAGGTTGTAAGCCCCTCTTAAGTCGAGTTTTGTGTATACTGCTGATCCCCTTAACCTGTCGAACAGTTCTGATATAAGAGGGATAGGGTACACATTCTTGATGGTGATCTTGTTAAGCCCCCTATAATCGATACATGGGCGTAAGTCTCCTTTTTTAGACACAAAAAAGACCCCAGCCCCTGCTGAAGAAGAGGAACGTCTGATAAAACCTCTCTCCAAATTCTTCTTTATGTACTCCTCCATGATTTGGTTCTCTTTTATGGATAAAGGATATACTTTGCCTCGAGGAGGCATGGTACCTGGATGAATATCTATGGCGCAATCATACGATCTATGTGGAGGTAGTTTCTCTGCCTCTCTTTTATCGAATACAGCCCTGAGGTCGGCATACCAGTCAGGAACCTCTGTAGACAATGGAGGAGCTGTAGGTGTGTTCAGGGCACCAATATGCTGAATGGGTATTAAACAAGTCCCAAAACAAGCAGGACTCCAAGACAGTATCTCTCGCTTAGCCCAATCAATAACAGGATTATGTTCCACCAACCAAGGGAAACCAAGCACAACAGGATGGGAATGTGAACGGATAACCTGAAATATGATCTCTTCTTTATGCAAGAGACCAGTTGTAAGAACCACTGTAACAGTATCGTGAGTAATTCTGGGGCAGGATAACGGCCTACCGTCTATGGTTTCGATGGCCAAGGGTGTCTCTCTTACAACCAGAGGGAGAGAAATGGAGGAAGCGTATTCAACATCAATGAAATTACCAGCAGCCCCAGAGTCAACAAAAGCGGTAGTATGCGTGGTCTTGGTCTCCCAAGCCACGGATACTGGTAACAAGAGTCTAGTGTCTTTGACAGGAGACATGAACGTCACACCCAAGGCCTGTCTCCTCAGCTGCCATAGGTGCGGTAGTTTTTTAAACCACAATACAGGCACGATCCCTCACGAAGACGCCTTGTTCTCTCTTCCTCTGTAAGCCTAGTATGGCCTAGTTGCATAGGCTCAGAGGGAGGGGATAACTCTCTTGGTGGTGCCTGAAAGACAGGGGCCAACCTTGGTAACGGTCTCTTAGGTTTCTCTCTTGGAGTTCTTCTGTCCCTTATCTGATCATCCAGATCTATACAATAATCTATAAATTCACTCAACACCTCAGGTAATTTACGAGGGGCCAACTCATGCATCAATGACTCCGATAACCGCTCCATAAAAGCCAGAACCAGAGCCTCATTAGTCCAGTTCACGTCAGAAACCAACGTTTTAAATTCTATAGCATAATCAGACTCAGTCCTGTTCCCTTGACGTATGCGGAACAAGGATTTGCCAGCTACCTTGGCCTTTCTGGTAGGATTAAACGTACATTTTAACTTGGCTATGAATTCTTTATAGTTCAGTACGATAGGCTTCTCTGCCTCCCATAAAGGATTCGCCCATGTCAACGCTCTGCCAGACAGATGGTTAATAATGAACCCCACTTTGGCTATGTCAGTGAATTACATTTGTGGATTTCATTTAAAATGAATATCCACCTGGACCAAAAATCCCCGGCACTCTGAGGGAGTACCGTCAAACCTCATAGGAGCGGTCATTTGTACCTGGGATGTCTGAACAACAGGGGACACAGGTATAGCAGGCGGAGGTGCAACCCCAGCTGGTTCCAGGTGAGCCGTACGAGTCAGGATAGTTTGTAAATCGAGAGCAAACTGATCCATCCTATGGTCCTGCTTGTCCTGTCTGGATACAAAGTTACTCAAATGCTGTGTTAAGTCTGCGGGATCCATTTGGCCAGATCGTAATGTCATGGTTCCCGGATCCCACCACACAGGCCTTAAAGCCCAACACTCCACAGAGCCAAAAAGCTACCAACAGGGTAGCCGTAGAAGAATCCCTAACTGTCTGGTCCTTAAAAATTGGCCAGGTATATGTATACTAGCTAGACAGAAAGAGTTAATCAAAGACAATGTCGTAATACAAAACCAGGTCAGCAACACGGGGGTAGTCAGACAAGCCAGAATCAGGAATACAGAGTATAGAATAGTCAAATGAAATAGCCGGGTCGATATCAGTGCAGAAGCGTAGTACAAGGAAATAGTCTAGGGCAACAGAAGGCAGAATAGTCAGAGAACAAGCAGAGGTCAATAACAGGTTAAATCACGAGAGAATTCAGGTACAGGGAGCTCAGGTATGGATAACCACGATCTGGCAATGCTTAGAAGGAACTGTTGGTTTTTAAAAGACCTTCACCAGACCGCGCCCCCCTCTCAAGCCGCGCCTCATGCAGCCACCTCCCTGCCTGTCTCTATTTAAACCTGGCGTTGGTGAGCGAGCAGCATCAGACATGCTGCCGTCAAGCACACCGGAGAGGCTGGAAGCCCCCAACGTTACACAACCCTGCGATGAATTCACTATGTTCCCGAAGTGCGCCGAACGTGGAGGCGCTGTAGACCACCAAACTGGCCAAACGCCGCTGAAACTGCAGGGAAAAAAAAACATAACTCTGCTATGCTTTAACCCTTTCGTGCTTCAGGGTGTATTATGCGGTCCCTGCGGCGGGTGGGCCTTGGAGCCACAGGGATTAGTATTGCCCGTTGATTTCAATAGGCCTCATCCAGCCCACTAGCTAGCGCACGCAGCATGCCATACGCCATTCGATGCTGCGGGACAGCCTGGTTCAAGCTGTCCCCAAGCAGCCAATGACGTGCTCCACGCGTCCGCGGCGTGGGTGGGACGAAGGAAGGCCCGTCGCAGCAGCCAGCTAGCGGGACGTACTAATACACCCAGGCCGGCTTTAAAGCCCTCTCGCTGGATACCACCTGCCTCACGTGAAAGGGTTAAAAGGCGTTTAAAGCAATAAAAATACATGAAAATACTGTATGCGGAAACAATAAAAAAAGTCCTAAAAAAATAAAAACGTCTGTTACGAAATAAAAAGAAAAGCCATTAAAAAAGTTGGGAATCAAAAATTTCACTCAGAAAAACCTAATAAATTTCCAATAAATAAATAAATAAATAAAAAGACGTTTTGATGAAAATGAAAAGTATAAATGGTTTAATGAAAAAATAGTAAAAACGATAATATTTCTTTACATTGAATCCTTTAGGATTCGCCTGTTTTACCCTTTCCCGCTGCAGAGCGTACCATGCCGTCCCTGCGGTGGGTGGGTATAGCACCCTGTTAATTTTAATGGGCCTTACCTGGCCCCGCCCACTAGCACACCGCACGCCATTCGTTGCTGTGGGACAACCTGAGGCGCGTTCAGTTCCTCAGCAGCTGCTGAATTGCTTCAGTGCAGCAGTTCAGTTTGCTGCAACCGTCTCACTGAACGCTTTGGCTGTGAATATGGAAGTGAAAGGGCAGAGGATCGCTTAATGAAAGGTGCCGTTTCTGCAAAATTCACTTTTGTCCATTTTATTACTACTTAAGTGTTAAGGTTTACATGTTCCAATAAATATTTGGTGTTTTGGTCCATCAAAACTTCAAACTGAGCATTTCCTTAATAGATTATTTGCTCTGTGGAGGCGGCCATCTTTCCCACGTCACACTCAGCTAACCCCGCAGCACCTCTCGACTTGGCTGCAAGTGCTAACTTACCAGCAGCCAATTACACGTCAGCGGCTAGGCGGGCCGCAGGACCCGCCAGGCACAAACCGCCCAGTGTTAGAGGATTAAACCTGCCGAACTGAATCCCCATAAATCAGTGCATTTCGCTGACATTTTGGTGCAGTTCGGCATTTTGCGAATAGATTAACTATTACTTCTTTATGGGACAATTTTGAGCGGGTGAAGTTCGCCGAACTGCGACGTACTTCACCATCAAGTCGCAATTTTTTGGTGAATTGCCAGTCTTATTCAGAGAAACCCAAAAATTCTGCAAAATTTCAGTGCTCTCTCGTTTGGCGCACTTTGGCGATTTCAGTTTGCTGATCCTGCGATGAATTCAGTATTCCTTGAAGTGCGCCGAACAGGATTCACTGATCAGCCCGCTGAAAGCTGCAGCTGCCCACCAACCAGACCGCCAAAGATCCGCCTATCAGCCCCCCGGATAGTTGCATCTCCGCCCGGCGGTCTCTGCCTTCTATTTCTCCCTGTAAATAAGTGTTGGTATCATCCATTGTGGCTCGATGACCTCCATAGACTGGTTAGGACTGAAGAATGCCATTCTGGTCCGCATTAGGGATGTGCGTTTCGGGTTTCGGAATTTCGTAATTTTCACGAAATTTCCCGATTCGTGTCTTCGGATTCGGCCGAATTTCCGAATCGGGTCGGACCCGAAAACCGACAGATCCGAAAAGTTTTCCGAGCCGAAACGAAAAATTTTCGGAGTTTTCGAATGGACTTGAAATGTGTCAAATCAAAATTTATTTTTGCTCTATTCGTGATTTGGGTTCCATTCGTGATTTCGGTTCCATTTCGGTAATTCTGGAAATCGTATATTTAACTATTATCGGTTATATCGCTGATTCTGTAAATTTTGTATTTGTAAATGCGTATCACTTGTTTCTTGTGGCATTCGGGTCAGTTTAGCGTTTTTTAAATCGTTTTGTTCATTTTTTTGTTCCTTGGCTTTCATACCATTTTAATATGATTAAATAAAGTTGTGAAATGTATATTCAATTATTCATAAGAAAAAAAGGATCTTTATTTAATAAAAAAAAACACGATAGAATCGCCAGAATTATCGTAGACACTTTGAAACGAGGAAAACAGACGTTGCGAAAAACGAAAATTTCCGAAATTTCCGAAAAGTCGATACAAAAAACGAGCAAAGTGACCCGAAAATACGAAAAATGGTCGATATTCCGAAAAAAAAATGTACACGAAAAACGATCCGAACCGAATCGAAACAGAAATCGGTCGAAACGAGCCGAATCGAAAAGTTTAAACATCCGAACAAATCGAACCGAATCGAACCGAAAAATAAATCGGTGCACAAGCCTAGTCCGCATCTCTTTTTGAAACTCCTGTATACTTGCATACATAGGCGACTCTACAGGGGGGCAAGGGGGGGCAATTGCTCCCCTAGGTTATTCCTTGCCCCCCATGTGCCCCCCACCAAAAATCAGCATCCAGCTTACCACACTTTTTTGGACCGCGGTATCTCCGTTCTTGTGCATCGTATATGGACGTTCTATGTGTCATTGGAAAGGGCAGATTCTGGCCTTTCCAATGATACCCATACATATTCAGTGTAAAGTAAAAGTCAAAAAACATTAAATAACAACGTGCACTTAAACATTTTCACAGGGTTGAAATGTCTCAGCAGTGAAGTGGTTAATGTTCAGATTATACATTACATTGTGTATTACGTTAGTTTATGCCTTGGTTTAGTTCAATATTAAGGGTTAATGGCTAGGCTTCATCCCTCACAGTATACACTTTATTTTTTCCTTGATTAATGGCATTTTAGGGGTTAATGGGTTGGCTACATGCCTCACAGTGTATTCATTTCATGTCTTCCCTTGATTAATGGCATTTTAGGGGTTAATGGGTAGGCTAAATGCCACATTGTTTATTATTTTTATTGTATTTCCCTGGGTTTATGGCATTTTAGGGGTTATTATGGAAGTTAGAATCTAAAGGGTCTAATCCTCGGCTTTTCATCACATTTCGGGGAATTAATTTTGCCAAAAATCAGGTGAATTCCCTATTAGTGAATGGTCACTGTAATTTGCTGAAAGTGGAGTCGCTGAAGCAGCTATCAGACATTCAGCAAAAACTGGATGAACGTGTAAGCCGCGCATGTTCATCCATTTGTTGTCTATTTTAGATATTGGGAACATATCTCCGTTTTGGCAAATATAGCGATCTCCGCCCTCCTATTTTTTCCTGTTTGTAAGCGCACTACCTTGTCTTCCATATTCAGCGAAAACTGCCAAATTGCAGCAAATAAAATATTGAATTTAAGTATCAGGTTAGTACAACAAAAAGGCATCACTGCATCACATTACTCACTGCATCACATTACTCACTGCATCACATTACTCATTGCATCACATTACTCACTGCATCACATTACTCACTGCATCACATTACTCACTGCATCACATTACTCACTGCATCACATTACTCACTGCATCACATTACTCACTGCATCACATTACTCACTGCATCACATTACTCACTGCATCACATTACTCACTGCATCACATTACTCACTGCATCACATTACTCACTGCATCACATTACTCACTGCATCACATTACTCATTGCATCACATTACACACTGCATCACATTACTCACTGCATCACATTACTCACTGCATCACATTACTCACTGCATCACATTACTCATTGCATCACATTACTCATTGCATCACATTACTCACTGCATCACATTACTCACTGCATCACATTACTCATTGCATCACATTACTCATTGCATCACATTACTCACTGCATCACATTACTCACTGCATCACATTACTCACTGCATCACATTACTCACTGCATCACATTACTCATTGCATCACATTACTCACTGCATCACATTACTCACTGCATCACATTACTCATTGCATCACATTACTCATTGCATCACATTACTCATTGCATCATTCATTACTCTGGGGTTTTGGAATCTTATTTATAGATATATTTATTTAGGGCACTATTACCTGGTGTGGGTTAACCCTTGCGTTCGCATGGTTTTGCGTTAGCGCCAGGTTAATTGAGTCTAGTGCCTGACCAGCAGATCGTTTGCCTCTCGCTACAAACGGGAAAAATCACTTAGTGCGTTGCTATTAGCGATTTGTACCGCGCACTTACTGTACTTTCCGCGTCCTTTACTTAACACGGGGAGCGCTAGATATCTCTAGCGCTTTTGCAGCTAACAGATCACTTGGTGCCAGCGCAAATTTTTTGAGGGGTGCTAACTGCAACATGTTACCTACTGCTCAGCCCTGGTGCTAACTCCAAAAAACCAGAAAAAACAGGTCCTCGCCCAAAATTAACAGGCAATGGAAAGGAATGCAGCACAGGTGTTCTCTTGGCCCCATACACCATACTAATGGATCTGGTCAGCAATGTCGCTGCTGTTGCAGTCGGCTATATTATAAATGTATCCTTTATCCACATATATCCTAATTCTAATATATTGCCTCATTTTAAACATTTTAGGCTGAGGGTTATTCATAGTATGTAAGGCTAGGGTCAGAGTGGGGCAGTCGGAACGCGCGTGCAGGCGCACTAAATCACGGCGGCAGTAGCAGCACATAACGGCCAATGACGGCCAATATACGCAGTACGTGCGTACGAAAGTGCGCCGACACCACGCAACCAGCAAATGAACGCATTTTTATCAGAACGTGAAACCGCTGCTACTGACGTACAAAGTGCGCTGCGGCCGCATAGCAGCGTGTGTGCGTGATTAGGAGACGTCAGACGCTGCTAGTGTGCGGCCAACATAACGTTCAAACAGCCGGATTTCCCTAGACTTCTTTTTACCCCACCGTCATGAAATACGTCCAGAATTGCGCATCGTCTGACCACTTAAGCGTATTCCGTGAAAAAATGCGTGCGCACGCATCGACGTACATTTTGACGGTGGCTGCAGAAAATGCGCTCATCTGTCCCTAGCCTAAGCAGTTGATTATTAGGGTGACCGTGTGGATCATGTTTAAAGGGACACATGAAAAAGTCTTGCCCTGAAACATGTATTATTTATATGCTGCAGCAGGGACATTATTGTGGCTTACCTGGCCTTCCTTTTGGATCTATTAAATGCAGTGTAAGGATTCTACATGCTGTCGGGGGCATTTATCATGCAATGCCCATCAGCCTTAATTAATATATGTGTGCATATAAACATGGATGACACGACCACCGTGAAGGATTTTAATAATGCAGGGGTGGGAGGTTATTCACTGGATGTGTTCATAGTCAAGCTTGTGAGGGCGGGGGATAGGTATGACCCGGCACTGGAAAAAAAAGTTCTATCCTGTACACAACCGCATTAGTGCTGGGTCTCAGTCTGGGTCTTAGCATTCCCCTAGCGTCAGGGGTCAAGTCCTGGGAAAAAAAGTGAGGGAACTCACCCACGAATTCCACAACCACTATTACCTGAAGAAAATATATATATATCACAAAGTATAGCAGTGCGTGCCGGTGATACCATTTTTATTGGGTTAACTTTACATTTAAAAGACAAGCTTTCAAGAGTGTAAACTGGAAACTATACTGATCAGTGAAAGGTATCACTACGTACAGGTATACTCGCGATTGTGGCAACTGGACTAACACATTTATATATATATATATATATATATATATATCCAGGCACAGACCCCCCCCCCCAGAATTATATACACAGCGCTGAATCCCCAGACTAACATACACAGCACTGAGCCCCCAGACTAACATACACAGCACTGAGCCCCCAGGATAATATACACAGCACTGAGCCCCCAGAATAATATGCACAGCACTGAGCCCCCAGAATAATATGCACAGCACTGGTTATATGGATATATTTCCCCAGTTCACATGGATATAATTGCCCCCAGCTCATATGGGTATATATTGCCCCCAGCTCGTATGGATAATGCCCCCAGGTCTCATGGATAATGCCCCCAGGTCTCATGGATAATGCCCCCCAGCTCTCATGGATAATGCCCCCAGGTCTCATGGATAATGCCCCCCGCTCTCATGGATATTGCCCCCCCAGGTCTCATGGATACTGCCCCCCAGGTCTCATGGATATTGCCCCCCCAGGTCTCATGGATATTGCCCACCCCCAGGTCTCATGGATAATGCCCCCCAGGTCTCATGGATATTGCCCCCCCAGGTCTCATGGCTATTGCCCCCAGCTCTCATGCATATTGCCCCCAGGTCTCATGGAAATTGCCCCCAGGTCTCATGGATTGTGCCCCCAGGTCTCATGGATATGCCCCAGGTCTCATGGCTATTGCCCCCAGGTCTCATGGAAATTGCCCCCCAGGTCTCATGGCTATTGCCCCCCCAGGACTCATGCATATTGCCCCGGGTCTCATGGATATTTCCCCCCAGGTCTCATGCATATTGCCCCCAGGTCTCATGGAAATTGCCCCCAGGTCTCATGGAAATTGCCCCCAGGTCTCATGGAAATTGCCCCCAGGTCTCATGGAAATTGCCCCCCAGGTCTCATGCATATTGCCCCCAGGTCTCATGCATATTGCCCCCCAGGTCTCATGGAAATTGCCCCCGGGTCTCATGGAAATTGCCCCCAGGTCTCATTGATTGTGCCCCCAGGTCTCATGGATATTGCCCCCCGTGTCATGGATATTGTCCCCCCAGTGTCATGGATATTGTCCCCAGCTCACCTCTGCTTCTTCTGTGGCTACTGCTGCTGCCGCCGCCGCACATTGCATGCGGCCGCGTGCTTCCTGCTTCAACGCCGCTGACAGGAAGTGAAGCCGAGCGTCTCCACTTCCGGTCAGCGGGCCGTTCTAACAGGATGAACGCGGCCGCCGGCAATGTGCGGCGGCGGCGTTCGGGCTCGGGCCACAGCGGGAACGCTGCGTTCCCGCAGCGTTCCCGCTGTGGGAGAAGTGCGGGAACGCCGTTCCCACGCGTTCCCGCTCGACTCGAGCCCTGCCTAGCGTGCGCCAAACGACCTTGTACTTGGACTACCGTGGACAAGGTGATCTGTTAGTAGGTCGTCAGGCACTAAGTTTTAGAGACTCGCAATACATTTTTCCTTTAGTGATGCTGTTTTAGCTCACACCAGGTGATAGGGCCCTTAATTTTATTCAGTGGTTTGATTTAGTGGTGAAAATTATTAGTGCCCCCCAAGTTTTGACTGCGGTATCCTATGTGCCCCCCCTAAATATTGTTCCTAGAGTCGCCACTGCTTGCATATCCTCTTTGCACACTGACTGCATGTCCTCTGTGCACACTACATGCAAATTCTCTGCACACTGATTGCATGTCCTCTGTGCAGAGGACATATAATCAGTGTACACAGAGGACATATAATCAGTGTGCAGAGGATTTGCATTTAGTGTGCACAGTGGACATGCAGTCAGTGTGCACACACTAAATGCAAATCCTCTGTGCACACTAACTACATGTCCTCTGTGCACAGGAAATGCAAATCCTCTGTGCACACTGATTGCATGTCCTCTGTGCACAGGAAATGCAAATCCTCTGTGCACACTGATTGCATGTCCTCTGTGCACACTGATTGCAGGTCCTCTATGCACACTGATTGCATGTCCTCTGTGCACACTGATCGCATGTCCTCTGTGCACACTGATTGCAGGTCCTCTATGCACACTGATTGCATGTCCTCTGTGCACACTGATTGCATGTCCTCTGTGCACACTGATTGCATGTCCTCTGTGCACACTGATTGCAGGTCCTCTGTCACTGTGCACACTGATTCCATGTCCTCTGTTCACACTGATTGCAGGTCCTCTGTTCACACTGATTGCAGGTCCTCTGTCACTGTGCACACTGATTGCATGTCCTCTGTTCACACTGATTGCATGTCCTCTGTGCACACTGATTGCATGTCCTCTGTGCACACTGATTGCAGGTCCTCTGTTCACACTGATCGCATGCCCTCTGTGCACACTGCCTCTGTCGCTACCAGTGACTGGGCAGAACGGTAAAGATAAAGGCCGTGACGTAATCTTGATAAGTGGTCTCTTTCAGGAATCAATGCTGCCCATGACGTCACGAGTTGTCACTCGTGATCATCCCAGATGCAGGCAGAGACATCGAGGTAGCGTGGCCGAGCGGTCTAAGGCGCTGGATTTAGGCTCCAGTCTCTCTGGAGGCGTGGGTTCGAATCCCACCGCTGCCAAGTGATTATTTTTTTCCAATCCTTATTTTGAAAAACGTTTAATTTCCTTTGTTTCTTCTATTCTAAATGTTCTCATCAGAGAAAAATAAGTCATAAAGCATTTAATGCAGCAGCAGCAGCTGTGTGATTACCTCAGGCATTGTGTATTGGAGGCTCCTGCTACCTTTACACCTATTGCTTATTATACGGACACTGCACAGGCAGGGCGGGTTCGGGACTGGGATAAAAACACGCAGCCTTGGCGGAGCATTGCACTCAAACGGTATATTATTATTATTATTATTCGCTGCCTCCAAGCCCTGTCCTCAGCACTTTATTTTGCCAGATAGAAATATGGCGGCCATAACGCATTGCCCTGAACACGTCATGACGTAACGCAGGTCAATAACCACCGCTCGTAACCGCCATATCACACGCTCTAACTACTGTCCATGGGTTGCCAGGCAACGGCGGCAGAGAGGGCCTAACAGCGAGGAACAGAGAGGTGAATCGAATCGAGCTAACATGTGCTTTACTATGCTATACATAATATAACTACCCGGTGCGGGGGGGGGGGGAATAATATAAATACCAGTGCATACAGATAGATAATATAACCCCCCCTGTGTATATAGTGATAATATAACCCCCCCGTGTATATAGTGATAATATAACCCCCCCGTGTATATAGTGATAATATAACCCCCCCTGTGTATATAGTGATAATATAACCCCCCCGTGTATATAGGGATAATATAACCCCCCCTGTGTATATAGTGATAATATAACCCCCCCTGTGTATATAGGGATAATATAACCCCCCCCTGTGTATATAGTGATAATATAACCCCCCCTGTGTATATAGTGATAATATAACCCCCCTGTGTATATAGGGATAATATAACCCCCCCTGTGTATATAGTGATAATATAACCCCCCTGTGTATATAGTGATAATATAACCCCCCCTGTGTATATAGGGATAATATAACCCCCCCTGTGTATATAGTGATAATATAACCCCCCCTGTGTATATAGTGATAATATAACCCCCCCGGTGTATATAGTGATAATATAACCCCCCCCCCCGGTGTATATAGTGATAATATAACCCCCCCTGTGTATATAGTGATAATATAACCCCCCCTGTGTATATAGGGATAATATAACCCCCCTGTGTATATAGGGATAATATAACCCCCCCCCCCGGTGTATATAGGGATAATATAACCCCCCTGTGTATATAGTGATAATATAACCCCCCCTGTGTATATAGTGATAATATAACCCCCCCTGTGTATATAGTGATAATATAACCCCCCCGGTGTATATAGTGATAATATAACCCCCCCTGTGTATATAGTGATAATATAACCCCCCTGTGTATATAGTGATAATATAACCCCCCCTGTGTATATAGTGATAATATAACCCCCCCTGTGTATATAGTGATAATATAACCCCCCCTGTGTATATAGGGATAATATAACCCCCCCCCCCGGTGTATATAGGGATAATATAACCCCCCTGTGTATATAGTGATAATATAACCCCCCCTGTGTATATAGTGATAATATAACCCCCCCTGTGTATATAGTGATAATATAACCCCCCGGTGTATATAGTGATAATATAACCCCCCCCTGTGTATATAGTGATAATATAACCCCCCTGTGTATATAGTGATAATATAACCCCCCCTGTGTATATAGTGATAATATAACCCCCCGGTGTATATAGTGATAATATAACCCCCCCCTGTGTATATAGTGATAATATAACCCCCCCCTGTGTATATAGTGATAATATAACCCCCCTGTGTATATAGTGATAATATACCCCCCCAGTTAGTATAATATAACCCCCCCCGGTGTATATAGTGATAATATAACCCCCCCGTGTATATAGGGATAATATAACCCCCCCGTGTATATAGTGGATAATATAACCCCCCCCTGTGTATATAGTGAATAATAACCCCCCTGTGTATATAGGGATAATATAACCCCCCTGTGTATATAGGGATAATATAACCCCCCCCGGTGTATATAGTGATAATATACCCCCCCCCGGTGTATATAGTGATAATATAACCCCCCCTGTGTATATAGGGATAATATAACCCCCCCTGTGTATATAGTGATAATATAACCCCCCCGGTGTATATAGTGATAATATAACCCCCCCGGTGTATATAGTGATAATATAACCCCCCTGTGTATATAGTGATAATATAACCCCCCCCTGTGTATATAGTGATAATATAACCCCCCCTGTGTATATAGTGATAATATACCCCCCGGTGTATATAGTGATATATATCCCCCCCCCGGTGTATATAGTGATAATATAACCCCCCTGTGTATATAGGGATAATATAAACCCCCCGGTGTATATAGTGATAATATAACCCCCCCCTGTGTATATAGTGATAATACCCCCCCCTGTGTATATAGGATAATATAACCCCCGGTGTATATAGTGATATATAACCCCCGGTGTATATAGTGATAATATAACCCCCCGTGTATATAGTGATAATATAACCCCCCTGTGTATATAGTGATAATATAACCCCCCTGTGTTATAGTGATAATATAACCCCCCTGTGTATATAGTGATAATATAACCCCCGGTGTATATAGTGATAATATAACCCCCCGGTGTATATAATGATAATATACCCCCCCGGTGTATATAGTGATAATATAACCCCCTGTGTATATAGTGATAATATAACCCCCTGTGTATATAGTGATAATATAACCCCCCTGTGTATATAGTGATAATATAACCCCCCGGTGTATATAGTGATAATATAACCCCCGGTGTATATAATGATAATATACCCCCCCCTGTGTATATAGTGATAATATAACCCCCCTGTGTATATAGTGATAATATAACCCCCTGTGTATATAGTGATAATAAACCCCCGGTGTATATAGTGATAATATAACCCCCCCGTGTATATAGTGATAATATAACCCCCCCCGTGCATATAGTGATAATATAACCCCCCCTGTGTATATAGTGATAATATAACCCCCCCCCCGGTGTATATAGTGATAATATAACCCCGCCCGTGTATATAGTGATAATATAACCCCCCCTGTGTATTTAGTGATAATATAACCCCCCCGTGCATATAGTGGAATAATATAACCCCGTGTATATAGTGATAATATAACCCCCCTGTGTATATAGTGATAATATAAACCCCCCCTGTGTATATAGGGATAATATAACCCCCTGTGTATATAGTGATAATATAACCCCCCTGTGTATATAGTGATAATAAACCCCCCGGTGTATATAGTGATAATATAACCCCCCCCCGGTGTATATAGTGATAATATAACCCCCTGTGTATATAGTGATAATATAACCCCCCTGTGTATATAGGGATAATATAACCCCCTGTGTATATAGGGATAATATAACCCCCCCCCCGGTGTATATAGGGATAATATAACCCCCTGTGTATATAGTGATAATATAACCCCCCTGTGTATATAGTGATAATATAACCCCCCTGTGTATATAGTGATAATATACCCCCCCGGTGTATATAGTGATAATATAACCCCCCCTGTGTATATAGTGATAATATAACCCCCTGTGTATATAGTGATAATATAACCCCCCCTGTGTATATAGTGATAATATAACCCCCCCTGTGTATATAGTGATAATATAACCCCCTGTGTATATAGGGATAATATAACCCCCCCCCGGTGTATATAGGGATAATATAACCCCCTGTGTATATAGTGATAATATAACCCCCCCTGTGTATATAGTGATAATATAACCCCCCTGTGTATATAGTGATAATATAACCCCCCGGTGTATATAGTGATAATATAACCCCCCCTGTGTATATAGTGATAATATAACCCCCCTGTGTATATAGTGATAATAATAACCCCCCTTGTGTATATAGTGATAATATAACCCCCCGGTGTATATAGTGATAATATAACCCCCCCCCTGTGTATATAGTGATAATATAACCCCCCCCTGTGTATATAGTGATAATATAACCCCCTGGTGTATATAGTGATAATATACCCCCCCAGTGTATATAGTGATAATATAACCCCCCGGTGTATAATAGTGATAATATAACCCCCCGTGTATATAGGGATAATATAACCCCCCGGTGTATATATGATAATATAACCCCCCCTGTGTATATAGTGATATATAACCCCCCCTGTGTATATAGGGATATAATAAACCCCCCTGTGTATATAGGGATAATATAACCCCCCCGGTTATATAGTGATAATATACCCCCCCGTGTATATTAGTGATAAATAACCCCCCCTGTGTATATAGGGATAATATACCCCCCCGTGTATATAGTGATAATATACCCCCCCGGTGTATATAGTGAAATATAACCCCCCGGTGTATATAGTGATAATATAACCCCCCCTGTGTATATAGTGATAATATAACCCCCCGGTGTATATAGTGATAATATAACCCCCCTGTGTATATAGTGATAATATACCCCCCCGGTGTATATAGTGATAATATACCCCCCCCGGTGTATATAGTGATATATAACCCCCGTGTATATAGGGATAATATAAACCCCCCGGTGTTATAGTGATAATATAACCCCCCCCCTGTGTAATAGTGTAAATATAACCCCCCTGTGTATATAGGGATAATATAAAACCCCGCGTGTATATAGTGATAATATAACCCCCCGGTGTATATAGTGATAATATAACCCCCCGGTGTATATAGTGATATATAACCCCCGTGTATATAGTGATAATATAACCCCCCTGTGTATATAGTGATAATATAACCCCCCCTGTGTATATAGTGATAATATAACCCCCCGGTGTATATAGTGATAATATAACCCCCTGGTGTATATAATGATAATATAACCCCCCGGTGTATATAGTGATAATATAACCCCCCTGTGTATATAGTGATAATATAACCCCCCTGTGTATATAGTGATAATATACCCCCCCTGTGTATAGTAGTGATATATAACCCCCCGGTGTATATAGTGATAATATAACCCCCCGGTGTATATAATGATAATATACCCCCCCTGTGTAATAGTGATAATATAACCCCCTGTGTATATAGTGATAATAAACCCCCCTGTGTATATAGTGATAATATAACCCCCGTGTATATAGTGATAATATAACCCCCCCGTGTAATAGTGATAATATAACCCCCCCGTGCATATAGTGATAATATAACCCCCCTGTGTATATAGTGATAATATAACCCCCCGGTGTATATAGTGATAATATAACCCCGCCCGTGTATATAGTGATAATAATAACCCCCCTGTGTATTTAGTGATAATATAACCCCCCCGTGCATATAGTGATAATATAACCCCCCCGGTGTATATATAGTGATATATATAACCCCCCCGGTGTATATAGTGTAATATAACCCCCCCGGTGTATATAGTGATAATATACCCCCCGGTGTATATAGTGATAATATAACTCCCCGGTGTATAATAGTGATAATATAACCCCCCTGTGTATATAGTGATAATATAACCCCCCCCCCCTGTGTATATAGTGATAATATACCCCCCCTGTGTATATAGTGATAATTAAACCCCCCGGTGTATATAGTGATAATATATAACCCCCCCGTGTATATAGTGATAATATAACCCCCTGTGTATATAGTGATAATATAACCCCCCTGTGTTATAAGTGATTATAACCCCCCCGGTGTATATAGTGATAATATAACCCGCCCATGTATATAGTGATAATATAACCCCCTGTGTATATAGGGAAAATAAACCCCCCCCCCCCTGTGTATATAGGGATAATATAACCCCCCCGGTGTATATAGGGATAATATAACCCCCCCGGTGTATATAGTGATAATATAACCCCCCCGTGCATATAGTGATAATATAACCCCCCTGTGTATATAGGAGATAATATAACCCCCCCGGTGTAATAGTGATAATATAACCCCCCCGGTGTATATAGTGATAATATAACCTCCCCCGTGCATATAGTGATAATATAACCCCCCGGTGTATATAGTGATAATATAACCCCCCAGTGTATATAGTGATAATATAACCCCCCCGGTGTATATAGTGATAATATAACCCCCCGGTGTATATAGTGATAATATAACCCCCCCGTGTATATAGTGATAATATAACCCCCCGGTGTATATAGTGATAATATAACCCCCCCGGTGTATATAGTGATAATTATAACCCCCCCTGTGTATATAGTGATAATATAACCCCCCCGGTTGTATAATAGTGATAATATAACCCCCCCGTGTATATAGTGATAATATAACCCCCCGTGCATTATATAGTGATAATATAACCCCCCCTGTGTATATAGGTGTATAAATAATAACCCCCTGTTTTGTATATAGTGATAATTATAACCCCCCCGTGTTGTATATAGTTGATAATATAACCCCCCCTGTTATATAGTGATAATATAACCCCCCCGGTGTTATTATTTATATAGTGGGATAATATAACCCCCCCTGTGTGTTTATAGTGATAATATAACCCCCCTGTGTATATAGGGATAATATAACCCCCCCCCGCTGCCCCCCCGGTGTATATAGTGATATATAACCCCCCGGTGTAATATAGTGATAATATAACCCCCCCTGTGTATATAGTTGATAATATAACCCCCCCCCTGTGTAATATAGGGATAATATAACCCCCCCCCCGGTATATATTTATTGGTTATAAGTGATAATATAACCCCCCCCGGTGTATATAAGTATAATATAACCCCCCCCGGTATATGTATAATATAGTATAATATATAACCCCCCCCCGGTGTATATAGTGATAATATAACCCCCCCCCCCCCCCCGCGGTTGTTTAGTGAGATAATCTAATCCCCCGGTGTATATAGTGATAATATACCCCCCGGTTGTGTATATAATGATAATATAACCCTTCCCCGATTTATGTTTTGTATTTGTTATTATAATATAATCCCCTCCCCCCCCCCCGGTGGTTGTATATAGTGATAATATAACCCCCCGTTGTATATAGGGATAATATAAACCCCCCCCCCCCGGTGTATATAGTGATACTATAACCCCCCCGGTGTATATAATGATAATATAACCCCCCTGTGTATATAGTGATAATATAACCCCCCCTGTGTATATAGGGATAATATAACCCCCCCGGTGTATATAGTGATAATATAACCCCCCCGGTGTATATAGTGATAATATAACCCCCCCGGTGTATATAGTGATAATATAACCCCCCCCCCCCGGTGTATGTAGTGAGATAATCTAATCCCCCGGTGTATATAGTGATAATATACCCCCCGGTGTATATAATGATAATATAACCCCTTCCCCCGATGTATATTGTTATAATATAATCCCCTCCCCCCCGGTGTATATAGTGATAATATAACCCCCCGTGTATATAATGATAATATAACCCCTCCCCCCCCGGTGTATATTGTGATAATATAACCTCCCGGTGTATATAATGATAATATAACCCCCCCTGTGTATCTAGTGATATATAACCCCCCCCCTGTGTATATAGGGATAATATAACCCCCCCCGGTGTATATAGTGATAATATAACCCCCCGGTGTATATAATGATAATATAACCCCCCCTGTGTATATAGTGATAATATACCCCCCCTGTGTATATAGGGATAATATAACCCCCCGGTGTATATAGTGATAATATAACCCCCCCGTGTATATAGTGATAATATAACCCCCCGGTGTATATAGTGATAATATAACCCCCCGGTGTATATAGTGTGATAATATAACCCCCCCCGGTGTATATATAGTGATAATATAACCCCCCCTGTGTATATAGTGATAATATAACCCCCCCGTGTATATAGTGATAATATAACCCCCCCGTGTATATAATGATAATATAACCCCTCCCCCCCCGGTGTATATTGTGATAATATAACCTCCCGGTGTATATAATGATAATATAACCCCCCTGTGTATCTAGTGATAATATAACCCCCCCCTGTGTATATAGGGATAATATAACCCCCCCCGGTGTATATAGTGATAATATAACCCCCGGGTATATAATGATAAATAAACCCCCCTGTGTATATAGTGATAATATAACCCCCCCTGTGTATATAGGGATAATATAACCCCCCCGGTGTATATAGTGATAATATAACCCCCCCGGTGTATATAGTGATAATATAACCCCCCCCGGTGTATATAGTGATAATATAACCCCCCGGTGTATATAGTGTGATAATATAACCCCCCCCGGTTGTATATAGTGATAATATAACCCCCCCTGTTGTATATAGTGATAATATAACCCCCCCGTGTATATAGTGATAATATAACCCCCCCGTGTATATAGTGATAATATAACCCACCCCGGTGTATATAGTGATAATATAACCCCCCGGTGTATATAGTGATAATATAACCCCCCCCGGTGTATATAGTGATAATATAACCCCCCCCCCCGGTGTATATAGTGATAATATAACCCCCCCCGGTGTATATAGTGATAATATAACCCCCCCCGGTGTATATAGTGATAATATAACCCCCCGGTGTATATAGTGATAATATAACCCCCCCGTGTATATAGTGATAATATAACCCCCCCCCGGTGTATGTAGTGAGATAATCTAATCCCCCGGTGTATATAGTGATAATATACCCCCCCGGTGTATATAATGATAATATAACCCCTTCCCCCGATGTATATTGTTATTGTGGCGGAATGGAGTATCCGCCTGCGGTCCTGCTCTATCTGACCCCCTTCTTTGGTGTTGCCAAGCCCGACTACCGAGTGGCACGGCACCCGGCGTCTCGAGCGGCTTGGGTAGAAGACTACGTGGCGGTGGAGATCTGGAGAGTAGATGGGGCACCCACGGCGGAAATCCGCCCGACTACCGAGTGGCACGGCACTCGGTGTCTCGAGCAGCGGATCTACTGACCATTGAAGGGCTGGAGACGGTCTGCGTGGCGAACCGCGGTTCGGTAGAGTCTCCTTGCAGATGCAGGCACGGCGCTCAGCCGAGGTCCCGATTCGGGGTGGTTGCGGTATCCCAAGATACCGATTCAAGGTGGCGCAACGGCGCGGCGAATTGATGTTCTGCTGCGGAGTTAGAGTGACCCGTTCCTGGGTGGTGGTGATATGTAGCCGACGTGAAATGACAACACCAGGCAGAGCTGTATGTTTCAAACACTCAGATGAACTGAACTCTTTTAATCACACGCCACTATTTATGCTGAAGTACAACAGTCATAATTTGCATACCCATACTAATGAGTTAGGTCCGTTATTTACAATCAACATTCTTCACATTCTCTTAGCCTTCAGCTCACACAACGTTTGTACATCCATTGTTCCAGCACATCAGATTAAACACACACTATCAGAGATCCCAGAAATTAAACATGTACCTAGATAATGGGGAAAATCCCTGACGCATAAATTACACACAGCAAAACTTATTTACTAGCTACAGAAACACACATTTATCTACAGGAATATAAGTATATTTTAAAACCAAAGCTATGTCATTTCACTAAACTAAATTAAACTAAAACCAAACGAGGTAAAATATTTAAAATCACACGATAAAACCGACCATAAAGTCTTTTGAGGTTTGAAGCATGGAGCGTTGCCTCAGCTCCATGACATAGGTCCTTTTAAAAATGTCTTGAGTTGGCGTCCTGGGCTCGCTGCGCCGAGCCTCTTGGGTCATTCCGTGACACTCCTCCCCCTTTCCAAAGTCCGACGGACCCGGTTGGACCCCAACGGGTCGCACCGGGGAAGTCGGTGCAGTCCTTGCGGCCCATAGTCTGTGGGAAGGAGGCGAGTCACCAGGCTTCTCCATTTGTCCTGGAGGCAGTGCCTGACGTGTAGGGGGTACAAGTCTTTGGGGTTACCCCCTCCGGGATAGGGTTCCTGTGGTCGGGGAGGGTGACCGCCTGTACCATCTCCGGAGGTACCGTGCACCCGGGAAAAACGGGTGCCAAGTGCACGCGCCCCGAGTGTCCTGGTCAGCCGTTGGGGAAAACAGTGGCTGCATGGGGCCTCCGGGCCAAAGGGTTGTGGAGATGGGCAGAGGGGGACCAGGCTCTGCCCCATTGCCAGCGCGTCGGCTGGGTGGTTCAATGCCGAGAAAGGGTCCCCGGGCAGGAGAATGGCGTCCTCCAGCTCCGGTGGGGTCCGTGGCTGCGGGATAAGTAGCCCGAGGGTACCCCCCTTCTGCTCCTCGGGGCAGATGGTGGAGGATGGGCAGAGGCCAGCGGCCTTCTGCCCCGTTGCCAGCTCTTCTGCTGGGGGAGTGGGCACAGGAAAAACGTCCAGGGGGTCAGATGGGGTCAACGGCTGCGGGCTAAGCAGCTCGGGTAAATTCTGCTGTTCCTCAGGGCAGACGACGGAGAGTGGGCAGAGGCCAGCGGCACTCTGCCCCGTTGCCAACTCTTCTGGTGGGGGGTGGGTGCAGAAATGACCTCCAGGGGGTCAAGTGGGATCAATGGCTGCGGGGTCAGCAGCTCGGGTAAGCCCTGCTGCTCCTCAGGGCAGTCGAAGAGTGGACAGAGGCCAGCGGCCCTCTGCCCCGTTGCCAGCTCTTCTGCTGGAGAGGGGGGTACCGGAACAAAGTCCCGGGGGTTGGATGGGGTAAGCAGCTGGGAGGGCGGTAGCGTGGGGTTATCCCCGTTCTGCCCCTCGGGGCAGATGGTGAAGGATGGGCAGAGGCCAGCGGCGCTCTGCCCCGTTGCCAGCCCTTCCGCTGGGTGGTGGTATCCTTGCGGGAGGGTCATTTCTTGCATCCCCAGGGCGGTCAATGGCTGCGGACAACCCAGCCCGGGGAAACCATCGGTCTGCTCCACCTGGCAGACTGTGAGAAGGGGGCAGAGGCCAGCTGCGCTCTGCCCCGTTGCCAGCTCTTCCGCTGGGCCCGCAGGCACGGCCACCGTGTCTTCCTGCGGGTGTAAGGGAATAACTTCCTCTGCGGCTGAGGGTGGGCAGAGGCCAGCGGCGCTCTGCCCCGTTGCCAGCTCTTCCGCTGAGCCCGCGGGCACGGACACCTTGTCTTCCTGCGGGTTTAAGGGGGTATCTTCTTCTGCTGGGGCCCCAACGGGGACCCCTGGGAACATCTCGGCCTCCCATGCTTCAAGGTCCCTTGGACTGTCGGTGCCTTCGGCCGGACAGTCCCAGTACAGGGAACTTAGACCCGACTGCGGAACGCTGTCCAACAGTCTCCTGTAGGCCTTCTCGAGCTCCCATTCCCGCTCTGCTAGGAACTCCAGTTCCTCCAGCTCAGAGTCCCTGCTCTCGTACGGTAGCTCTTTTTCCCGTCGCTCCAGAATCTCCTCCGACCGCTCTTCTGTCCCTTCGCCGAACCCAGGGTCCTTGCACATGCTCTCGTAGAGCAGCCCTGTGCCGCCGTAGTGGGAGCCTGCGGTGGAGGCGCCGTCAATGGTGCGGGGTAGCAGGGGGCCGGTCAGCCACCGGAGCGCGCGGTACGCGGCGTCCAGTGCAATCTCCTGTTGCACCAGGTATTGGAGCTCTGCTTCCCACTCCTCCGGGGGCCGATCTTGCAGGAACGCTGCTCGAGCGTTATACTGCACCTGGTGGATGACAGCGTCAGAGGGAACATGGACGTCATGGTAGTCCCTTTCATGGTACAGGGCCTCGTACCAAAGTTCTTGGCGGATCTCGTCCCGCCACTCATACCCAGTGGGCTCCACTGTGGACCCGTGGTACCGGACCAGGCCCTCCTGCAGCCTTCTCGGGAATTCCGCCCTCGAGTCCACGAGAGTGCTGAGACAGTGGCACTGCCACTCGCTGGGGGATGTGGCGTCCTCGGATGCAGCTCCAGGCGAGCTGTAAGCCTCCACCCAAGGGTCGCTGGATGTGCGATTTCCCCAATACAGACTCCAGGCGAGCTGTAAGTCCCGAAAGGGGTATCACTGGGGGTGCAGATTCCCGGGGTGAAGCTCCAGTCGAGCTGTAAACCTCGACCCAGGGTTCTACGGGTTTAGGGACGGGGTCAGAAAGTTCACCACTCCTCATACAGAGCGCCGCCATCCGCAACTCGTGCGCTTGGAGGTCCACCATTACCCGGCTCACCATGTCCTCGGAGGGGGTGAGGCCGCATCCCATGATCAATGACCGAGTGCTCTGCCGGAGGCGCTCGTTAGGGTCCTGGGCCAGGGTTGGGGCCCGCATTCTTTGCTGGTCCATCCGGGTCAGCTCCTTCACTAAGGTTTTCTTCTTTTTGTTGCCGGGGGTCCCTCCCCGATGCTCCAACATGTCCCGCAGGACGTCCCGCTGGTAAACGCTGTACCCGGCCATGGTATGGGTCTTCTTGGGGGTTGCAGAGAGCTATCCCACCGCTGCCACCAGTATGGCGGAATGGAGTATCCGCCTGCGGTCCTGCTCTATCTGACCCCCTTCTTTGGTGTTGCCAAGCCCGACTACCGAGTGGCACGGCACCCGGCGTCTCGAGCTGCTTGGGTAGAAGACTACGTGGCGGTGGAGATCTGGAGAGTAGATGGGGCACCCACGGCGGAAATCCGCCCGACTACCGAGTGGCATGGCACTCGGTGTCTCGAGCAGCGGATCTACTGACCATTGAAGGGCTGGAGACGGTCTGCGTGGCGAACCGCGGTTCGGTAGAGTCTCCTTGCAGATGCAGGCACGGCGCTCAGCCGAGGTCCCGATTCGGGGTGGTTGCGGTATCCCAAGATACCGATTCAAGGTGGCGCAACGGCGCGGCGAATCGATGTTCTGCTGCGGAGTTAGAGTGACCCGTTCCTGGGTGGTGGTGATATGTAGCCGACGTGAAATGACAACACCAGGCAGAGCTGTATGTTTCAAACACTCAGATGAACTGAACTCTTTTAATCACACGCCACTATTTATGCTGAAGTACAACAGTCATAATTTGCATACCCATACTAATGAGTTAGGTCCGTTATTTACAATCAACATTCTTCACATTCTCTTAGCCTTCAGCTCACACAACGTTTGTACATCCATTGTTCCAGCACATCAGATTAAACACACACTATCAGAGATCCCTTAAATTAAACATGTACCTAGATAATGGGGAAAATCCCTGACGCATAATTTACACAACAGCAAAACTTATTTACTAGCTACAGAAACACACATTTATCTACAGGAATATAAGTATATTTTAAAACCAAAGCTATGTCATTTCACTAAACTAAATTAAACTAAAACCAAACGAGGTAAAATATTTAAAATCACACGATAAAACCGACCATAAAGTCTTTTGAGGTTTGAAGCATGGAGCGTTGCCTCAGCTCCATGACATAGGTCCTTTTAAAAATGTCTTGGGTTGGCGTCCTGGGCTCGCTGCGCCGAGCCTCTTGGGTCATTCCGTGACAGTTATAATATAATCCCCCCCCCCGGTGTATATAGTGATAATATAACCCCCCGTGTATATAATGATAATATAACCCCTCCCCCCGGTGTATATTGTGATAATATAACCCCTCCCCCGGTGTATATTGTGATAATATAACCCCCCCGGTGTATATATAGTGATAATGTAACCCCCTGGTGTATATAGTGATAATATATCTCCCCCCCCCCCCGTGGTGTATAAAGCGATCATATAAACCCCCTGTGTATATAGTTATAACCCCCCTTGTGTGCGTGTGTTTGTATGTATGACAGATCCAGAAATATTGGGACATCGACACAATTGTAACATCTTTGGCTCTATACACCACCACAATGGAGTTGGAATGAAACAAACACAATGTGCTTTAACTGCAGACCGTCAGCTTTAATTTGAGGGTATGTACATCCAACTCAGATGAACGGTGTAGGACTTACAGCAGTTTGCAGATGTGCCTCCCACTTGTTAAGGGACCAAAGGTAATGGGACAGAATAATAATCATAAATCAAACTTTCCCTTCTTAATACTTAGTTGCAAATCCTTTGCAGTCAATCACAGCCTGAAGTCTGGAACGCATAGACATCACCAGACGCTGGGTTTCATCCCTGGTGATGCTCTGCCAGGCCTCTACTGCAACTGTCTTCAGTTCCTGCTTGTTCTTGGGGCATTTTCTCTTCAGTTTTGTCTTCAGCAAGTGAAATGCATGCTCAATGGGATTCAGGTCAGGTGATTGACTTGGCCATTGCATAACATTCCACTTCTGTCCCTTCAAAAACTCTTTGGTTGCTTTTGCAGTATGCTTTGAGTCATTGTCCATCTGCACTGCGAAGCGCCGTCCAATGAGTTCTGCAGCATTTGGCTGAATGTGAGCAGATAATATTGCCCGAAACACTTCAGAATTCATCCTGCTGCTTTTGTCAGCAGTCACATCATCAATAAATACAAGAGAACCAGTTTGTTTGTTTGGCAAACTCTAATCTGGCCTTCCTGTTTTTGAGGCTCACCAATGGTTTACATCTTGTGGTGAACCCTCTGTAGTCACTCTGGTGAAGTCTTCTCTTGATTTGTTGACTTTGACATAACATACACCTACCTCCCTGGAGAGTGTTCTTGATCTGGCCAATTGTTGTGAATGGTGTTTTCTTCACCAGGGAAGGAATTCTTCAGTCATCCACCACAGTTATTTTCCGTGGTCTCCCGGATCTTTTGGTGTTGCTGAGCTCACCGGTGCGTTCCTTCTTTTTGAGAATGTTCCAAACGGTTGTTTTGGCCACGCCTAATGTTCTTGCTATCTCTCTGATGGGTTTGTGTTGTTTCTTCAGCGTAATGATGGCTTGCTTCACTGATAGTGACAGCTCTTTGGATCTCATCTTGAGAGTTGACAGGAACAGATTCCAAATGCAAATAGCATACTTGAAATGAACTCCGGGCCTTTTATCTGCACATTGTAATTGGGGTAATGAGGGAATATCACACACCTGGCCATGGAACAGCTGAGAAGCCAATTGTCCCATTAATTTGGTCCCTTAACAAGTGGGAGGCACATCTGCAAACTGCTGTAAGTCCTACAACGTTCACCTGAGTTGGATGTACATACCCTCAAATTAAAGCTGACAGTCTGCAGTTAACCCCTTAAGGACCGCTGATGTACCCTGTACGTCCTGTCCACGGGTCTCCCTTAGACCCGCAGATGTACAGGGTACGTCAGCGGCGCCTAACCCCCCTCCCGCCCGATACTTACCTCCCTCGCTGGATTCCTCGGCGATCTGGCAGGGAGGAAGCCTGCCTATGTGATTTACATGGGCAGGCGAGGTTGATGACGTCGCCACGCTACGTGGTGACGTCATCAGCAGGCGCCCCCATGCAAATCAATGGAGGGGAGGGGGTGGCTCCTTCGGAGCCCTCTATCTCCCCAACCATTGAAGCTAGGGAGATGCTTTTTGCACCGCTGGAAAGGGGAGAGTCTCCCCTTTTCAGTGGTGTGTAGCATTAACGATTTCGCCGCCGAATTGCGTTTCGGCGCTAATTGGCACCAAAACGCGATTCGAACCTGGAGGGGGGCTGACATCTTGGATGTCAGCCAAGCCTCCAGGTCCCCCCCCCCACCCACTGACAACCTATTAACCATTAACCATCTAGCTGCCATGTAGAGATAGGGGGATCCTTAGGATCCCCTTATCTCCCGATCCATGGCAGCTATATGGTCATATTTGACATCATTTGAAAGGCCTGATCATGGCCTTTCCAATGATACCAAACATGACCAGGTTTGGTTTAAAAAAATTAATTAAAATTAAATAAAATAAAAAAAAAATTAAAGTTTTTTTTTGTCTGGGGGGGGGGTTTAATTAAATAGGACCTAGGCTGTCATCTCAAAATAATTAGCACAAAATGGTCAGAATGAGCGCAGCGCACATAGGTGAACTGGCTCAGCAGTGAAGGGGTTAAAAAGCAAAAACATGTAAAAATTGGGTATTTCTAGTCTTGGGACAAAATTTTGAACCTATTTAGCCGGGGTCTTTTTTGGTGGTTGTAGATTTTGGGGATTAAATTATGAAAAAGTGTGTTTTTACCATTTTTTTCATCATATTTCATATTTTTTTTTATAGTAAATTATTCGATATGATGGCAATAATGGTATTTGTAGAAAGTCCATTTAATGGCGGGAAAAAGGCTGTATAATATGTGTGGGTTTAATAAACGAATAAGAGGAAAATTTGACCTAAACACTAACAGCGCAGAAACGTAAAAACAGCAGCGGTCACTAAAGGACGGATTTGTGTAAAACCGCCTGGTCACTAAGGGGTTAAAGCACATTGTGTTTGTTGACATTGCATCTCTTATTCTTGGTGATTTTAACATCCCTGTTGACTCGCCGCTCAGCTCCGCTGCCTTGCGATTTCTCTCTATTAGGTCCTCGTTTGGCCTCACTCAGTCGTCCGACTCCCCAACGCACACAGCTGGCAATACTCTAGATCTTATCTTCCCCTACTCCTGCCCTGTCTCTAATCTCACTATTACACCTCTCATCCTCTCTGACCATCCTTTACTAACTTGTGAACTCCGGTCTCCCCAAGTTCCTCCATCTGTACCCAAACTTTATAAGACTTGCAGAAATCTCCTCTCTCTTGCTCTGCAGCAATTCTCTGCTGATATATCCGTACCACTCATCTTTTCTTTCTCTCTCCCGTCCTAATGAAGCCATCACCCGCTACAACTCTACTCTTTCCTCCACTCTCTAAGTTGGCAACGTCAAAACCCTGGTCAATGAGGCAACAAATATTGCAACCCTGGCACAACTAGTTGAGCCGGTATATCCAAAGATGTTCTAGAACTGCTGAATGCTATTGGAGAAAGACCCGCTTCCACTCGGACTTTCTTCACTATAAATTTATGCTCTGGTCCTACAGCTCTGCCCTCTTTTAGCCAAGCAGTCATATTATACAGCCCTCCTACACACTCACTCCCGGAACCCAAAACGCATGTTCAGCGCGTTCAACTCCCTCCTCCATACTGCTGTGGCTGTTCCTCACACTGACCTCAATGCTGAAGACCTAGCGTGTTTTTTCGCAGCAAAAATAGAACAGATAAGATCCGAAATCTCTACAATGCCGTTATCCCCCACGCAGGAAGATATTCACCATGTCTAGCCTCACATGTTTAACGCGTTCCCTTCTGTGGCTGAACAAGAAGTCTTCAAGTTATTACGTTCCTCTCATCCCACTACCTGCTCCTCAAACCCGTTCCCTCACATTCTAGCAAAATACTTAGTACAGGAGAAACAATCTTGTCCCCCACCTTTTAATATGTCCTTATCCTCTGGGGTCTTTCTAGCTTCCCTCAAACATGCCATGGTAGTCCCGATCCTTAAAAAGCCATTTCTTGATCCAACTGATCCCTCCAACTACTGCCCCGTTTCTCTGCTCCATTTTGCCTTGAAACGCTTGCGTATATGCGTCTGACTACCTCAACACCCACTCTCTCCTTGACCCTCTGCAATCTGGCTTTTGCTCACTGCACTCGACAGAAACGGCTCTTGCGAAACTGAACAATGACCTTGTAACTGCTAAATCAAATGAGTGCCCCTCCTGCTGATCCTTCTTGACCTCTCTGACGCTCACGTTCAAATCGCTCAATAGCTCGACCCCCTCCTCCTTAAATGTCTTTGTTACAAGCATGTCCCATCTAGACCACTCCGGTCTGCAGGCAACCTCTGTCTACACCTGCACTGCAAATTCTCGCCTCAAAGACTTCTCAAGGGTAGCTCCGGTCCTGTGGAATGACTTGCCTCGCCCTATCAAACTCTCCCCTGATCTTCAGGCCTTCAAGAAATCCCTCAAAACTCATCTCTTCAGTTTAGTGTACCACATCACTGATGCAACTCATCCTCTGCTCTACTCACACATGATTGAAGCTGCTTCTATGGTCCCACCATTCCTGAACCACTGGCATTAATGATCCTGCCATCCAGTAAAACTCCCCTTGTCTTCCTCAACCCCAATACCTCTAGACTGTAAACTCCTATGAGCAGGACACTTCTTGTATCCATCATATGTCCATTTATCTGTATCTTGTTCCCTTTGGTTATTGTAAAGTGCTGTGGAAACTGTTGGCGCTAGAGGAATTTTACTAGATAGCAGGATCATTAGTGTCAGTGGTTCGGGAACGATGGGGCCATAGAAGCAGCCTCAATCATGTGTGAGCAGAGGGATGAGTTGCATCAGTGATGTGGTATGCTAATCTGAGGGATTTCTTGAAGGCCTGAAGGTCAGGGGAGAGTTTGATAGGGCGAGGCAAGTCATTCCACCGGACCGGTGCTGCCCATGAGAAGTCCTGGAGGCGAGAGTTGGCCGTGCACGTGCAGACCAATGACAGGCGGAGATCACCTGCTGAACGGAGTTGTCCAGATGGGACGTGCTTGCGGAGTAACGAAGACCTGTAGGGAGGATTTCAGTTATTTAGCGATTTGAACGTGAGCATCAGTATTTTAAACTGTATCTATCCTGGAATGTACAGGAAGCCAATGGAGGGACCGGCAGAGGGGGAGGTACACGAGGTGCGTCTGGTGAGAAAAATAAGCCTGGCGTCTGCATTCATTACAGATTGCAAAGTGGCAATACGGGAGTTGGGGAGGCCACTAAGGAGTGCGTTGCAGTAGTCAAGTCGTGAAATGACAAGAGCATGAACCAGCACCTTTGCGGTATCTTGTGTCAGAAAGCGGCGGACGCGGGCAATGTTATTGAGTTGAAAGTAACAGGATTTGGTCACTTTCTGGATGTGGGAAGAGAATGTTAGGTCAGAGTCAAAAGTGGCAGCGAGCTTGGGGTGTTGAGCTAATGGGTGTTCCATTTACTCGTAGAGAGATAGGTGGTATTGGGTTCTCCATGGAGGGAGGGATGACGAGAATTTCAGTTTTGGCAAAATTGAGTTTAAGGAAGCGGGAAGCCATCCAATTTGAGACGGCAGAGAGACAGAAGAGCTGGAGAGAGGTCAGGGTAGGAGAGGTAAATTTGAGTGTCATCAGCGTATAGGTGGTACCGGAATCCAAAGGAGCTGATCAGTTTGGCTAGAGAGGCAGTGTAGACTGAAAAAAGTAGAGGGCCCAGTACTGAACCTTGGGGCACCCCAACAGAGACAGGCTGCCGGGAGGAGGTACTTCCTGCAAGTGAGACCCTAATTGATCGTTGGGATGGGTAGGAAGCGAACCATGAAAGAACAGTACCTTGAAGGCCTATATCACTAAGAGTTTGAAGAAGGATTGAGTGGTCAACTGTATCAAAGACGGTCAAGAAGGATCAGCACTGCGTAGCACCCATTGGATTTAGCATTTGCAAGGTCATTGGTCAGTTTCGCAAGAGCCGTTTCTGTTGAGTGCAGTGAGCGAAAGCCAGATTGCAGAGGGTCAATGAGAGAGTGGGTGTTGAGGTAGTCAAGAGGGGCATACACAAGCTTTTCGAAGAGTTTGGAGGCAAAAGGGAGCAGGGAAACAGGCAGTAGTTTGGAGTAGTTGGATCCACAGACTTTTTTTAGGATTGGGACTACTGTGGCATGTTTAAGGACAGATTAAAGGTATGGGTCAAGGACAGTACAAGGGAAACAGAAAGTTACAATGCCCTAGAGTGTCCATTTGAAAGAAGAATAAACGTAAGTGCTGTGAGCGTAATAATCTTTGTCAAGCTTTCTGGTTTTCTGCACAATTTTCTCGCTTGAAAGGAAATTCAAACATTGACACTGGAAATAATAACTAGATTCCACTTTTCACTTTCATTTAAGTTTAATTTCAGTAAGATGGGTAGTAAATATAGTAGCTGTAGATCGATTAGGTGAATAGATGAGTAGTTGAATAGTGAAATAGGTGATGAATAGATGATTAGGTGAATAGTTGAGTAGGTGAATTAAAAGATGAATTAAAGCGATTTGGTGATGAATAGCGATTTAGCTGCATTAAAGTGATGGAATTAAAGTGATGACTTAAAGGTGAAAAAGCTTTAACAGAAATTGTATAAATACATTGCACATAACGCTTGTTAATCAATAACTTCTGTGTCAGCATCATATTCACTAGCAAGCACTTCTAGAATATCATTACTGCCAAAATATATTTTAACTTAAAGAAAACAGACATGAACTGAGCTAATATAAAACTGCATGTGGAATCTTCTCACAATGAGCATGAAATAGATCTAAAAGTTAACTGACTGCATTTATCACTAAACTGGCTCAATTCATTTTCTGTACATGACTGTGACACAATCCTTTCCTACATATGACTGTGAAAATAGTATTTTAGCTCACCGGCTACCACTCCAGGATCTGAAGATGCTTGTAAATCTGTGCACTTTGTTATGTCCAGGTTGCCTGCCTCATGGCATGGCATGGAGCTCTCAGATGGCCCCTCCTTTCCTCCACAGCTCTGTCTCTGAGGCTGCTGGGAAGCCTCACCTCTGCTCTGACTGGCTGACCCTAACTGGAGCTGAATTGCATGCAGGGACAAGTAGTTCTCACAGACTATTATTGCAGATTTTAATCACATAAACTGAATTACAGTCTTTTTATTATTCCACATGCTTGTACATTATCTGACCATTCTGTACTTCTGCAGTTTGACTTGACAATCTTTACTGTTTATATAGAAATCCTATGGGAGTTTATAAATCTACTCTTCTGTTACAGTGTTTTATAATGTCTGCCATCAGCAGCTTGGTGCCGTCTCGATTCCTTACACTGACTGCTCATCTGGTCATCGTCATAACCATATTTTGGTCAAGGGTAAGCTTTTATCGGATAACAATGCATTATACAAACTGACTTATCTGTCCCTGTATATAAACAGAGGACACCCTGACCTGTTGCGTTTTACCTTTTGTGGGCTGTCCATCTCCTGTGTGTGTTGTCCCACTGGCTCTCTTATTCCTTCCCAGGGTATGCCCAGTGTGTAAATATTCAGCTGTAAAACCAAATAAAGCCGTTTAAATTCTTTGCGAATCAAGCTCCTACTACTGAGTGGATGGGTTCAGGCCAGAATCAGTACTTCCTCTTAGACTGACAGTGAGAGGGAGCCTTTCTGCACAGAGATACCCATTATTAGTACTGAGCTCTGTCATTTGGCTGGCAGCATTGGATTCAGCTCCACTCTAGCCCAGCGAAAAGAACCATGAGATCTGAGCTTTATCAGTGGATGACACGCCGCCCTATCTATCCCTGTATACACCTAGAGAAGACACGCCGCCTTCTCTATCCCTGTATATAGGGGCGGCGTGTCCTCTCTCTGTATATACAGGGATAGAGAAGGCGGCGTGTCCTCTCTATCTGTCCCTGTGTACACAGAGAGAGGACACGCCGCCCGATCTGTCCCTGTGTATACAGAGAGAGGACACACTGACATATCCATTTCATATTCAGACAGAGCTGTAACCTCTTAGTTTCTTTCAGGATAATAATGTACGCGCGTGCCTTCCCGTGGATTTCACTCAGGAGGAATATTCATCTCGAGATACTGAGTAAGTCTCTGATCTAGTGATACATTGTTGTTATACACAGACACAGCAGTAAGGGGTGAGCAGGGTATGTCTGTGTCACGCGGCATGGCAGGATAGCAGTTACAGTGAGCTCTATTGCTTTTCTCTCCGCCTCCTCATGACTTTGACAGAATAATAACATTTTATTTTCTGCTGCCACAGGTTGATCGTTGGTCTCTCCGTTACGCTCGGGATGTTTTTCATCGAGTTCGCTGGGTTCCTCTCTGGAGTTTCAATGTTCAACAGCACCCAGAGTCTCCTCTGTATCCTTTCCAGAGTTCCACGTGGCCAGAAGTGTTTGGGCTGCTGTGCCTGAGTAACCTTGTATATCCCTGCAGCCGCATTCACGTCACCATTACCCAGGGCTCTCTGGACTTTATTGACTAAAAACTCAGATCAGCTCAAACTGAAAATGGTAGAATTGTGGTCTCCTGGACCTGAAATTACTTTTGGGAAGTGTGGGTTTTGGTGGGTCTGACATTTTCTATGGTACCCCAAAGTCATCCTGTGCATCTTGTAGGTACAGGGTGTCTGTGTTTTCTGTGTCCTATTCCCTGAGGTCTGTGCTGCATTGTTTCTGATGTATGCATTGTAGGGTGGTTTGTTGTACTGTTTCCCTGGTGTTTACTGTATTGTTGTGCTATTGTCCTAAATGTCTCCTTGCTCCAATCTAACCCCAAAAGAAGGATTAAACAAGATCTCTGCAGCTCCTCACCCTCGCAACTAGAAGTAGCCAGTTCTGGAACCATTATTTTCTCCTCCCTGTCATGAGGTGGAGGGGCGTCCTTTCCTTGCCTGTTCCGCCAGGGTATGTGTGAGAGCGGGAAGCTGTTTTACCTTTTGTTTGGCTGTCCATCCTCTGTGGGTGTTGTCCCATTAGTTCTCATTTTCCTTCCCTTCCCTGGCTGTGCCTTATGTGTACATATTCGGCTGTTAAGCCAATTAATGCAGTTTAAACCCTTTCCTGCCTGGAGCTCCCGACGGCAAGGAGGTACCTTAACGCCATATAGCGACATAGCCCCCTGGCGCTGAAGCCCGGCCTTAGGCCCGCCTACATTGCACGCTGATCACATCACTGGCTGTCTCGCGACAGTCAATGACGCAATCACTGTGCGCATAATGTAGGCGGGGCAATTGCTTGTATGGGAAGGTTGTGGGGGGCGTGCTATGCCAGCCATGGTGTTAAGGCACTCGTGCCACGGGGACGACCTAGCACACCTTACAGCGTGAAAGGGTTAAGTCTCTGTTTTCACACTACAATGAGCTCTGACTATTGACTGGGTGGAATTGGACCAGAATCAGTATTTATAGGGGAGACTGACGACGAGAGGGAGCATTTCTGCGTGGAGATATCCGCCCTGGGTAAACAGCACAGTGACACACATCTATGATCTTTACCTATTTTTTTAGGTTGACTGCGCATCATGGGATATGTAGTTCCAAAACATCTGGAAGGCCTGGTTTGTAGAACCCTGAATTGGGCTATAAGAACTGATTACTTGTTAGGGCTTTAGGGCAGGGGCATAAGATGCAGCATTATCCTTGTTTAGGTTACTTTCTGTATCATTATTAGCAGAGTGTCCATACTATCTTATCTCTTACCTCTTATCTCAGGTAACCTGGAGAACAATAGACCTCCTGCAGCCTGATCAAGACAATCCCTCCGGGGAATTGGGAAATAAAAACCTAACTTTATTTTACATGCAATTACTTAAAACAAAGGGGGAAAAAAAACCAGCATGTGTTTTATAGTATGGTTTTGTTTGTGATCCACAAGTAATCTAGTACAGTTGTGTTCAAAATTATTCAACCCCCACTGAAATTGAGTGTTTTGGCCAGTTTGATTTTGATCATTCAGTCATCTTGCTTACAATTAAATCAAAGAGGCACGTGTAGGTCAGACAAATATAACATAACATTTATAATGAAATAACCACAAATGTCTTTTCTGTGCTCACATCATTATCAGTTTTATTCAACCCCCAAGTGACATTCAATCTTAGTACTTAGTACAACATCCTTTTACAGTTATAACAGCTTTTAAACGTGAAGCATAGCTTGACACAAGTGTCTTGCAGCGATCTACGGGTATCTTCGCCCATTCGTCATGGGCAAAAGCCTCCAGTTCAGTCACATTCTTAGGCTTGCGCACTGCAACTGCTTTCTTTAAGTCCCACCAGAGGTTCTCAATCGGATTTAAGTCAGGTGACTGCGATGGCCACTCCAAAATGTTCCAGCCTTTAATCTGCAACCATGCTCTAAAAGGACTTGGAGGTATGCTTGGGATCATTGTCCTGTTGAAAGGTCCAACGTCTCCCAAGCCTCAGGTTTGTGACGGACTGCATCACATTGTCATCCAATATCTCCTGGTACTGAAGAGAATTCATGGTACCTTGCACACGCTGAAGCTTCCCTGTACCTGCAGAAGCAAAACAGCCCCAAAGCATGATTGACACTCCCCCCCCCCCCCCGCCATGCTTCACAGTAGGCAAGGTGTTCTTTTCTTCATAGGCCTTGTCCTTCCTCCTCCAAACATAGCGTTGATCCATGGGCCCAAACAGTTCTAATTTTGTTTCATCAGTCCACAGAACACTATCCCAAAACTTCTGTGGTTTGTCCACATGACTTTTGGCATACTGCAGTCGACTCCTCTTATTCTTTGGAGACAGCAAGGGGGTGCGCCAGGGAGTTCTGGCATGGAGGCCTTCATTACGCAGTGTGCGCCGTATTGTCTGAGCTGAAACTTCAGTACCCACATCTGACAAATCTTTTCTCAGTTCCTCAGCAGTCACATGGGGACTTTTCTCCACTCTACGCTTCAGGTAGCGCACAGCAGTTGAAGTCAGCATCTTCTTTCTGCCACGACCAGGTAGCGTTTCAACAGTGCCCTTTGCCTTGAATTTGCGAATGATGCTTCCTATGGTGTCTCTTGGTATGTTTAACATCTTTGCAATCTTCTTATAGCCATTGCCCTTCCTGTGAAGAGTAATCACCTCTTCTCTTGTCTTCCTGGACCATTCTCTTGACTTCACCATGTTTGTAACCACACCAGTAAATGTCTAGAAGGAGCTGAGTATTTTAAAGCTGCCTAATTGGTGCTTATTATGCTTTATTGCTGCTCCGTGACATCCACAGGTGTTTTCAATACCTGATTGAAAACACTTTGAAGAACAGAGGTTCATTCGAGTGGTAGTCTTTAAGGGGTTGAATAATTGTGTCAATGAAGAATTCACAAAAGAAACATTTACTACTGTATTACAAAACCAATTGATGTCATTTTAGTTGCATATGGTTCTTTAAAAAGTCCTTGTAGGATTTCATTCTGAATACAATTACAAATGTACACTAAATTCCCTAAAACCCTTTACAGCATTGGGGGTTGAATAATTTTGAACACAACTGTAAGTGGTAACGTGCCTTTTTAAGATTTGTTTTGGTATTTTACTGACATCTGGTGGTCACTACAAAAACTGCACCCATAGTTTACTTTTTACAAATTTTTCGATTTAAAATCCCCCCCCCCCTGCACAAATCCCAACAAAGGATATAAGCGATTGCCAAGAACATTTACACGTTCCTGGAAATCATCAGCTTTGGTTTGTCCATAGAGCTCCTGTGCCTTCCTCCCTTTCTGTAGCAAGGAATTCTGGGCAATATATGCAAATTAGATGCAGGCATTCCTCATGGTAAGTACAGTGCCATACCAGATGACTCAGCAGCACAACATCATTCCTGTGCAGCCACTGGAAGGCTTTCACATGCAAAATGCTGCAGACTGAGGTTGCAGACCTCATTTACATGTCTTACCCAGAGTACCTTGCTGCATTTGGGGAAATCCTCTCTGAGGATGTTTTTGTTATTTTGATTTCTGTGTTTCATATCAGCATAATATACAGGGTTATTCAAAGAGAGACGAAATGGCACCGAGCAGTGAATTTCCCTGTTTGGTGCCATTTCGTGGCCACGCGGCTATTCAAAAAGCTGGCGATTTGCCGAATATTGGCGAATTGCCAGCGAAGTACAGTGCCTGTTCCGCAGTGAAGTCCCCATAGAGAAGCAATGGTTAATCTATTCAGAGACTCCAAAAAGCAGAGAAATGCCCTGATGTTCGGTGGTTTCATTCGGCAGGTTTATTCAGGCGGATCCCATAGGTTTCAGTGTTAAAAATATTCCCGTTTTTATCCAATATCTAAAACTGTTTAATCTACAGCACAAAGTCTCTATTTATTTTTTAAGAATTGTTTTTTGGGTGAAATTTTCGGTTTCCTAACTTATTTTAAAGATACAAGGCTTTTTTCCACATTGGTTTCAATGTAAAAAATATTCCCCGTTCTTATTATTTGTTCAACCTTTTATTTTTTTAATTTGCAGCAAAAAGTCTCTATTTATTTTTTTCTTCTCAGATCGATGCAGGGTTTTTTTTTTTTTTCTCGCTTCGTTCAGCGGCTTTTCCCTGCACTTCAGGGACCCTGCCGTGAATTCTGAATTCACCGCAGGGTCGGCAAATCTAAGTGCGGGGAACGGGAGAGCGGTGACATGCTCTCTGAATAACCCTGATAGTATTTTGAGCGTCTGGTAGGAGACATTCGCCCCTTTCTTGCTCTTTTTTTTTTTTTTTTTTTATTCTGTAAGGCCCGGGCTCTCGGTGTGTTCTGTGTGCTCTAGTCTGTTGTGACAGGCGGCTCGCCGTGGATGTGTCGGCCATCCAGATCACCAACCTGTGTATTCCTTGTACATAAATACATTGAGAGCTGGACACAGAATAGGTTTAACCATGTGAGAATTCTGCACGAATTCCATTCAGCCTCATAATCCAACATAAAAACATTAAGGCCAGTCGTGATAATCCTGTATGTATGTAATTTTTGCATTCGGCGCCTCTAAAACCACCAGAAAGCTTGATTTTAAAGTCTTTATGACCCTGAAATCCGCAGGCCTGTGTACTGTATGAAAATAATCCGGTTACGTCCCTAACCACGTCCTGTACGGCCAAGCTGTGGGAGCCCATGCCAGCGCCAGCGTTGCCCTCCTCTTCTTTCTTTTCGAGGCATGGTCTTGCTCGGTTTATTGGTGGATTATGGCACTGTGCAGGTAAGCAGAGTTAATGACATTGTCTCTTTTTTTTTGCATTTTACTGGTCCCTTTCGAGCAATAATTTCTGTTTAACCCGGTGAGCTAGCAATCTATTGTATATTTCCTTAACACGCCCCTCACTCAGCAGTGGCCGTTCACTGTGCAGCCTCCATCAGTCTGTCCCTGTTCGTGACCCAGAAATGGGAGTGTGTCATCTACTGGTATATTTTTGGTTTCTGCAGGTACTTGATGGAGGGGGGGGGGGTGAAAAGGGCCGTGTGTGGACAGGGACAGGATCACAAATTGGCAAAAGCAGAGATGAAGCATTGAATGAATTGGGGGAATAAATGCTTGTCTGTGTCCTCAGTGCTCTTTTAGTGTGTGCTGTACCAGCTTCATTCACACATCGTGTTCTCCACCATCAATATAATGCAGAGATTAGTGGAGGAATCCTTTCCGAGAACTTGCTTTGTCTTTTTGGTGCAATTACGCACTGCTGACACACATACTTTTATCATTTTTCTGGCGACCGTACGGTGCAAAGACGCCTTTTAATTGTGCGGTTAGTAATTAGGGTTAGTGCTAGTTATAGAGTTAAGAAAAGACTCACAATTGCTCGGCGTCTCTAGGCAGAACCCTATCAGGACTTCCCGAGACAAATGCTGTGAAGGTCCGCCGGCCTCCAAAGATGCGTAAAGAACAAAGTCAGCGTGCTGAAGGGTACAAAGAATCAATCCCACAGATTTATTAGAAGCAAAAAAAGGATAAAAATGCAACGTTTCGGCCCTTAGGCCTTAGTCATGCATGATTAAGGCCTAAGGGCCGAAACGTTGCATTTTTATCCTGTTAGTTATAGGGTTAAGGTTACTTTTAGGGTTAGTATTTGTGCTTACAGGGTTAAGGTTAGTATTTGCTTGTTTATGCTTTGTTTTAGGGTTAGTATTTGTGCTTACAGGGTTAAGGTTAGTATTTGCTTGTTTGTGCTTGTTTTAGGGTTAGTGTTTGTGCTTGTTTATAGGGTTAAGGTTACTGTTAGGGTTAATGTTTGTGCTTACAGGGTTAAGGTTAATATTTGCTTGTTTATAGGGTTAAGGTTACTGTTAGGGTTAATGTTTGTGCTTACAGGGTTAAGGTTAATATTTGCTTGTTTATAGGGTTAAGGTTACTGTTAGGGTTAATGTTTATGCTTGTTTATAGGGTTAAGGTTAATGTTAGTGTTTGTGCTTATAGGGTTAAGGTTACTTCTAGGCTTAGTGTTTGTGCTGTTATAGGGTTAATGTCACTTTGAGGGTCAGTGTTTGTTTTGGGGTTAAGAATACTGTTAGTGTTTGTGGTTATTATTTGTAGGTTGGGCTTTACCAACATATTCTGCTCCATCTTTTATTCATTTTGATGCAACGGATTCTGCATCAAAAGAAGCAGAATCTGTTGCCTAGAAAGGGAGCAGTGTAGGGTTTCAGCCACAACCAAGGCCTTGTCCTGTCCTCGCAGCACTCCCTGCGTCCTGGGGAGCAGCCCTCTGCAGAATGCGCTGCTGTTGGTTGGCTCAGGCGTGGCATCGGGCGACACCCTTCCCGCTACAGGCTTGCTGCTGTCTGTATGCTGCCTGCATTGACCCTGGAACCGATACCTGACCTCCCACACCAGATTGCCCCTTTTGGATCTGAACGCTCGATACTGCCCCTGAATCCGAGCTCCAGACCCCAGCCTGACCAGCAGAATCTGCTGAATAGGGGTTTGGTCAACTCTAATCCTAAAAGCAACCCTAAGGCTAGGGTCAGACGAACGCATTTTCGGGTTGTCTGTGAAAAAGTGCGTTCGAACGAATGGACGCATTTTTTCACTGAGTACGCGATAGCGGTCATACGATGCGCATTTGCGCTCGTGATTTTGTACGGATCATCAATAAAACACTTTTTGCATCTGGACGTTATGTTAGCCGGACATTAGCAGCGTCTGACATCTCCAAATCACGCACACACGCCGCTAGCGGACGCAGCGCACTCTGTACGACCGTACTAGCGGTTTGACGTTCTCGACAAAATGCGTTCGTTTGCCACTTGCGTTGCGCAGCCGGACTTTCGTGCGACCATACTTCGTATATTGGCCGTCATTGCCCATCATTTGCTGCTAGTGCGGCCGTAATTAAGTGCGCCAGAATGCACGTTTAAAGTGCCCTAGTCTGACCCTAGCCTAAAAGAGCACATGGTGGGGATTTTATTTGCTCATGTTCTTGTCTTCTCTTCATCCTCAGTGTCCTGCCTGCCCTGACCGAGCTCGTCCTCTTCATCGCGGTGCTGGGCTTCAAACGGAAACCTCTGTGAGACTTTGTGACCTCCTGGACAAAGGAAGCCCTCACCATGTCTTGCGCCAAGACATGGCGTCTGCGCTCGGGTGAAACCAAATGGTCAGGCAAGAATTACAGGACAAAAAGAGAAATCCGTAGTTACAAAATAACGACACAAAGACAAGACCGTCCAGTGTGGGATTCAACCACGGCTAATCAAGCCGGCTCCAGAGAAGCCATGGCTGACCGTGCCACCCCCTAGTTCTGAAAAGACTGGGAATACCAAGGCAAGGTCATAACTGCTCCTGACTGACCGAAGCCATCACATGGCCAAGACTGGATGGGATTACTTGTAGGGAAGGATTTTCACACAAAAAATCACGTCCACTGCGTGTGTGTGTGTTTGTGTGTGAGTGTGTGTTTCCAGAGGTCTTTTTTACAATAAATCTGTGGTGCTGCACTCTGTGAAAAGGTTTTTTTTGTGTATTATGTGTATTTTGTAATTTCCGCACAATACAGAGAGCATTAAAATGAATAAAGGACCATCCAGAGCCTCACGCGTCGCCTCATGAAATCAGCCGATTTGTTGCCTTTTATACCTATACAGCGTTTTTCTATAGAATGTACATTTTAACACTATTTTATATGACGGATTGTTTTCTTCTTTTTTTTTTTTAAACCTGGTTTGTTTCAATGTAATAATTTAAAATAAAAGGTAGAATGTGAAACTATTATTATTTCTGTATTTTGTGACAGAAAAACCGTATTGGGATTGTTTGTTACTTATGTTAGCCTACACTTAAGGCTCGAGTCAGATGAGCGCATTTTGTACAGACTGTGCGTCCGTGCTCGACGGACGTACTTTCTGACTGACGACGCGGTAGTGGCCACACAGTCTGTTTTTTCACTGACGTTATTTTTAACGGATGTAGCAGGGAAAATAAATTAAAATGCAAAACCATTTTGTCCGTCAAAAATGCTGGACGCGCAAATGCAGTCCGTCTGACCTCGGTCATCACTCTCACACAAAGCTTTGCGGACGCAGCGCACTCTGTGCCTCCATCCTAGCGGTTTTACATTCTTGCCTAACCTGCGTCCGTTTGCTGCGTCTGTGTGTCCGCACTCCTGTGCGGACATACTTCGTGTGTGGGTCTCTTGATCATAATTGTATGCTACCACAGACGTTAAAATGTGCAGCAACACGGACGTGAACGCTGCGATCGTCTGACTCGAGCCTAAAAGGTTTCCTCCCTGTCGCGCGGCGTCCAGCCATGGAGCCGGGGGTGTGCTGCCCAAAGCCCATTGTTCCCACCAGAAATAAAAAAAATCATTTTGAAATGTTTTTTGTTTTAATTAACACAAATTTTACTTCATGAAGAAAAAAATACATTTTTTCCTTTTGTTGTAAATTACCTGATGTCGAACAACATTTTATTATAGTTTAGAGACTCGTTGAATGGAGTTTTATTACTCTGCAGCTCTGTTTATACACCCGCACACCCTGCATATGTAGAGGAGCCCATAAAAAGATAACCGCACACCCTGAATATAGGGAGGAGCCCATAAAAAGATAACCGCACACCCTGAATATAGGGAGGAGCCCATAAAAAGACACCCGCACACCCTGAATATAGGGAGGAGCCCTAAAGAGATACCCGCACACCCTGAATATATAGAGGAACCCCTGAAAAGACACGACACACCCTGAATATATGGAGGAGCCCCTAAAAAGACACCCGCTGTCATGCCTTACCCCCACGGCGCGGCCGAGGTGTCACGACAGCCGTCGGCGTCTTCCTTGCAGGGGGACGTCGGGCATTGGGAGCTCCCTTGCCACGGGTTGTGAGGACCTTTCGGTTCAGCGCTGGGGTCCCCCCGCTGCCTCCCGCTACCTTCCATCGGCTCCTCGCGTGGCGGTCATCGCTCGCGGGTGCGGCGTGGGGCGCGGTCCTCCTTCCGGGTCCCGTTATGGACTCGCGGGTCTCGGCAGGGGGGCGGCGTCTCCCGGCTCGCCTGCGGGGCGTGGACCCTGCGAGTTCTGGATGGAGCCTGGGGTGACCCAGTGGGTAGGAGGGGCAGGGGAGGGGCCTCTTCCCACAAACGGGCGGAGCCCATTACCTGCGCACCATAAAGGTTCAGAACAGCAAAGGAAAGACACTCAGTCGTCAGCTACCCAAGTTCCTTGTATTATTTACCACTGAAACCCTTGTTGAACGAACCCTTGCTTCCACCTGACCAAGTCTCCAGCCTAACCCCTTTTGTACCGCGCTAGATTCTGACTGACCTCCCGGCTACCGACTCCTGGCTTCCCCTTTCGTTAACGAATGAACTCCGCCTGAACCGACACAATTCTTCTCCAGGTTACGTCTCTTGCATCCTCCCTTATCTAACATATCTGCATACTGGACTCCAAACAAACCTACGATACCAAAGCATGACACCCGCACACCCTGAATATATGGAGGAGCCCTTAAAAATACACCCGCACACCCTGAATATATAGAGGAGCCCCTAAAAGCCACCCACACACCCTGAATATATGGAGGAGCCCTTAAAAATACACCCGCACACCCTGAATATATGGAGGAGCCCTTAAAAATACACCCGCACACCCTGAATATATGGAGGAGCCCTTAAAAATACACCCGCACACCCTGAATATATGGAGGAGCCCCTAAAAGCCACCCACACACCCTGAATATATGGAGGAGGAGCCCATAAAAAGACACCCACACAACCTGAATATATGGAGGAGACCCTAGAAAGACACCTGCACACCCTGAATATAGGGAGGAGCCCCTAGAAAGACACCCATACACCCTGAATATATAGAGGAGCCCCTAAAAACACACCCACACACCCTGAATATATGGAGGAGCCCCTAGAAAGACACCCACACACCCTGAATATAGGGAGGAGCCCCTAAAAAGACACCCGCACACCCTGAATATATGGAGGAGCCCCTAAAAAGACACCCACACACCCTGAATATATGGAGGAGACCCTAGAAAGACACCCACGCACCCTGAATATATGGAGGAGACCCTAGAAAGACACCCGCACACCCTGAATATAGGGAGGAGCCCCTAAAAACACACCCATACACCCTGAATATATGGAGGAGCCCCTAAAAACACCCACACACCCTGAATATATGGAGGAGACCCTAGAAAGACACCTGCACACCCTGAATATAGGGAGGAGCCCCTAGAAAGACACCCATACACCCTGAATATATAGAGGAGCCCCTAAAAACACACCCACACACCCTGAATATATGGAGGAGCCCCTAGAAAGACACCCACACACCCTGAATATAGGGAGGAGCCCCTAAAAAGACACCCGCACACCCTGAATATATGGAGGAGCCCCTAAAAAGACACCCACACACCCTGAATATATGGAGGAGACCCTAGAAAGACACCCGCACACCCTGAATATATGGAGGAGCCCCTAGAAAGACACCCGCACACCCTGAATATAGGGAGGAGCCCCTAAAAACACACCCATACACCCTGAATATATGGAGGAGCCCCTAAAAACACCCACACACCCTGAATATATGGAGGAGACCCTAGAAAGACACCTGCACATCCTGAATATAGGGAGGAGCCCCTAGAAAGACACCCGCACACCCTGAATATATGGAGGAGCCCCTAAAAAGACACCACCGATATGCAAAGAGCCCCTATTTATGTGGCAATGTATTAATACAGTAAGATGGTATCTGTGGTAATACTGGCAGTATTATTAATGCTTATAAAGCTCTGAGAGCACTATATGTCTTTAAGTGTGACACCAAGTGAGGGCGTGCTGCCCTTACACAAAATGGCGGAACATCCATCTCCAAACTGGGGATGACCCGCCTCCTGCTTGGGCGCCCTGACGTAAGATGGCCGACATGTGGAAACGGTTGCTAATGTATCCAAGCAGTGCATCATGGGAAAACACGATTCTGCATGTTTAAAAGAGATAAAAAGCACAATAGGTTCTGTGTTTATACTGGATAAGGGAACGGCTCTCTGCAGTGTAAGTGAAAAACAGTTCGGCTGTGGCATAATACACAGTTATAAGTTTCTCACCCATAGTCATACAGGGAGTATCTCGGGTCTGGCCCCGGCCGCCGCCATCACTCTGTATCATCAGTGAGGTTAATCCTTGCCTGTTCCTCCTCAGGGAGAAACAGCACGTGATGAATGGGAGGAGGCTGATTGTGTGATTACAGCAGTTCCTTTCCCCTGGGGAAACGACGCACCTCAGGGGGCCCTTCTGATACGGGTTCCTCACATGGTGATCCTAGCTAGGTTTTACACTCTGTATATATGAAAGATAATAACATTACAGTGGTAATGTCGCCGCCGTAAGGGAGACGCCATTTTTTTGGTTTCAGTCATTAATAAATGGATGCTGCTTTTCTGTGATGATAAATCACTCGTTGAGCTTTATAGCTCCATTCCTCGAATATATCTGTGGCGACTTGTTTCCTCAGCTGGCCGGTTAGCTCAGTTGGTTAGAGCGTGGTGCTAATAACGCCAAGGTCGCGGGTTCGATCCCCGTACGGGCCATGTTTTCCCCCCCTATATATTTTTCTTCTATTGTAGTTATCAGTTCACATTAAAGCTGCTAAAACTATAAACAGTAAGTTATATTATCTCTCACTTGATTTTTATGACGATTAGTTCCATTTCATGAGGTAAACTTTGCACGCTTGGTCCCCCGCAGTCCCATCCAGTCACAATACACCTCTGTGGAGGAACACGGTGAAAATATTAAAGTCACCCTGTAGCTAATAAAATGCTGTACATATCTACAAGCTGAGAGACACAGACACCGTGCGTAACCTCAGGCTGTAAACAAGCACGGCGCCAGAATAAGCAATTTCTGTCATTCGGAAAACTCGCCAAGCCGCTAAACTTCTATTAATCCAAATGAAATCTACCAAATCAATCCCAGTACAATCTGAAAATCATGGGATTAATTCATAGGACTGGAAAAGATTGCACCCACTCAGCAATAAAAAATCTCTCACCCAATAACATGCAAAAATAGTAACCCTGGCCTTAAAAATAATCCATAACCCTTAGGCTGGGGTCAGACTAGCGCATTTTTAACGTGCGTTCTGGCGCACTTAATCACGGCCGCAGTAGCAGCAAATGACGGGCAATGACGGCCAATATACGAAGTACGGTCGCACGAAAGTCCGGCTGGGCAACGCAAGGGGAAAATGAACGCATTTTATCGAGAACGCAGAACCGCTAGTACTGACGTACTGAGTGCGCAGCTGCGGCATAGCGGCGTGTGTGCGTGATTAGGAGATGTCAGACGCTGCTAATGTCCGGCCAACATAACGTCCAGACGCAAAAAGTGTTTTGTTGACGATCCGGAAAAAATTACGCACCAAAATGCGCGTTGTCTGACCGTTTTCGCGCATTCCGTGAAAAAATACGTCAATGCGTTCGGACGCACTTTTTGACGGTCGCTGCGAATAATGCATTCGTTTGACCCTAGCGTAAAATTAACTCTAAGGCTAGAGTCAGACTAACGCATTTTCTACAGACTGTGCGCCCGTGCAGTACGGACGCACTTTTTGACGAAAGACACAGTAGTGGCCACACAGTCATTTTTTTTCCACTGACGTTATTTTTGACTGATGTAGGAGGGAAAATAAATTAAAATGAAAAACCATTCTGTCCGTCAAAAATGCTGGACGTATAAATGCAGTCCGTCTGACCTCGTTCCATCACTCACACACAAAGCTATGCGGACGTTGTGGACGTGGCGCACTCTGCACATCCGTTCTAGCAGTATTACGTTCTTGCCTAACCTGCGTCCGTTTGCCGCGTCCGTCATGCATCCGCACTTCCGTGCGGATGTACTTCGTGTGTGGGGCTCCATTTACCACAATTGTATGCTATCATGGACGTACTTAAGTGCGGCAACACGGACGTCGACACTGCGCTCGTCTGACACGAGCCTCAACCTAACAGGTCATAGCATAACACTGTATACAGATAAAATGGTCCCCTCACAAGATGAGAGCCCAAATGGCTAAATGCCTGTGTGCACTGTTTGAAGCCCATCCTCAGCCCCTTCCAAATGGTGACCCGCTTCTTTCAGTAAGGGCCACTTTTTTTTACATCTTAGGCTAGGGACAGATGAGCGCATTTTCTGCGGCCACCGTCAAAATGTACGTCGATGCGTGCGCACGCATTTTTTCACAGAATACGCTTAAGTGGTCAGACGATGCGCAATTCTGGACGTATTTCATGACGATGGGGTAAAAAGAAGTCTAGGGAAATCCGGCTGTTTGAACGTTATGTAGGCCGCACACTAGCAGCGTCTGACATCTCCTAATCACGCACACACGCTGCTATGCGGCCGCAGCGCACTCTGTACGTCAGTACCAGCGGTTTAACGTTCTCGAAAAAATGCGTTCATTTTCCACTTGCGTTGCGCGGCCGGACTTTTGTGCGACCGTACTTCGTATATTGGCTGTCATTGCCCGTCATCTGCTGCTAGTGCGGCCGTGATTATGTGCGCCAGAACGCGCGTTCGCACTGCCTCAGTCTGACCCTAGCCTTAGATATACCCCCCCGAACAAATAGAGGAGTCCCTAAAAAGACACCCGCACACGCTGAATATATTTAGGAGATCATAAAAAGACACCCGCACACCCTGAGTATATTTAGTAGACCCTAAAAAGACACCCGCACACCCTGAATATATTTAGGAGATCATAAAAAGACACCCGCACACCCTGAATATATTTAGTAGACCCTAAAAAGACACCCGCACACCCTGAATATATTTAGGAGATCATAAAAAGACACCCACACACCCTGAATATATTTAGGAGATCATAAAAAGACACCCGCACACCCTGAATATATTTAGTAGACCCTAAAAAGACACCCGCACACCCTGAATATATTTAGGAGGTCATAAAAAGACACCCACACACCCTGAATATATTTAGTAGACCCTAAAAAGACACCCGCACACCCTGAATATATTTACTAGACCCTAAAAAGACACCCACACCCTGAATATATTTACTAGACCCTAAAAAGACACCCACACCCTGAATATATTTACTAGACCCTAAAAAGACACCCACACACCCTGAATATATTTACTAGACCCTAAAAAGACACCCACACCCTGAATATATTTAAGAGATCATAAAAAGACACCCGCACACCCTGAATATATTTAGGAGATGATAAAAAGACACCCTGAATATATTTAGGAGATGATAAAAAGACACCCACACACCCTGAATATATTTAGGAGATGATAAAAAGACACCTGCACACCCTGAATATATTTAGGAGATGATAAAAAGACACACACACACCCTGAATATATTTAGGAGATGATAAAAAGACACCCGCACACCCTGAATATATTTAGGAGATGATAAAAAGACACCCACACACCCTGAATATATTTAGGAGATGATAAAAAGACACCCGCACACCCTGAATATATTTAGGAGATGATAAAAAGACACCCGCACACCCTGAATATATTTAGGAGATGATAAAAAGACACCCGCACACCCTGAATATATTTAGGAGATGATAAAAAGACACCCACACCCTGAATATATTTACTAGACCCTAAAAAGACACCCACACCCTGAATATATTTAGGAGATGATAAAAAGACACCCACACACCCTGAATATATTTAGGAGATGATAAAAAGACACCCGCACACCCTGAATATATGGAGCCCCTAAAAAGACGGACATTAAGTGTGACGGAGGGTTTTGAGACAAAGTAGCTACTATCCATCCTAAACAGGGACACTTGGGGGGGCATGTGACTATGTATGTGGCAATATATCTGGTTTCATACATCTGATATATGGTTGTTCTGCCCCACAGATATGACTTTATGTCACAATGTGTGTAAGACCTGTGCTGCATCACTGAGATTTATTGTGTGAGATGAAGGTGTAATCATTATTATTATTATTTATTAAGCGCCAACACATTCCGCAGCGCTTTACAAGGTGCAAAGGGTAAAGACAGGACATTTCTTTGAAAATGCCATCAAAATGACACATATTAGCTGTTTTTTTTTTTTATTTATCCCAACGTTGAGCTCACACCGACAAGTTCAGCTCTGTCACTACAGTCCAGCTGAAGTAGCTTGTGTCAAGGGAGTCTTTAATGAATACAGCCCTCATTGATCCCCTTGACATCAATGAAAGATCTTTCTGTTTGTTGATGATGCTTCCTGTGGTGACACACACAAGTCTTTGTGGCAACACTAGCTTTGAAGGCCTTGTTAGCGCAGTAGGTAGCGCGTCAGTCTCATAATCTGAAGGTCGTGAGTTCGATCCTCACACAGGGCATGATTCTTTTTATATTTTTGTTTATTCGGGGACTGAATTTAGCCTCAGTTTTAAATATTAATATTTTGTTACACCAGTTAAAGGAGCTAACAGAGGGTAAAAAAAAAATGACATTAATGTGATGATGTTTTATGGGACGGAGAGGGATTTCTAACACAGATATAGAACGGCCTTAATGTTAACCTTTATCCAAGCAAAAGTGTGTATACACAACTTTTCATTACCTTTTGCACACCTTTTTGTTTCTCACTATCTGTGCTTTTTTCAGACTGGTATGCCATGAATAGGCCTCAGGTGTGCTGGAATTTGCTGTGCAGTAGCGGAATGAGGTGAGTAGCGGAGTAAGGGGTTAATGGCACAAAGGGCAGAGTTATTCTTAAAAGGAAGCTTAACATTTAATTATTCCCTCTCCTACACGATTTGAAAGAGTTAGAAATTACCTTGCACTACAAAATGTTTAAAGAAGTCTTCTGTAAAGAAAGTATGTGCTTATGTCTTACTTTTCCTTATTGAAGTAACGTTGATACAGGCCAGGCTTGCTACACAGAGATTCCTTAACCCTTTCGCTGCTGAGCCATTTCACCCCTATGTGCTGAGTTCATTATTACCGGTTTCGCTCATAGAAACATAGAAACATAGAAACATTGAAACATTGAAACATAGAAAATGTCGTCAGATAAGAACCTTTCGGCCCATCTAGTCGCCCAATTACATGGATACTTTACCTGGATTTATCTTTTGTTTAGGATAGCCTTATGCCTATCCCATGCTTGCTTAAATTCAATTACTGTTTTAGCCTCTACCACTTCAACTGGAAGACTGTTCCATGTATCCACCACCCTCTCAGTAAAATAATGCTTCCTGATGTTACTTTTAAACCTTTGCCCCTCTAATCTAAGACTATGTCCTCTTGTCATCGTGTTTAAACGCGATTTGAAGTCACATTTTGTTATTCAACCCAGACATATTATATATCATTTGTTTCGGCAGACTCGGCTGGTTCATAATATATCATTATTATATGTATACGTCATGTCCTGCCTGAATATTATAACAACAAATGCAATAAAATTAGAATTTTCAATCATCTACAGCGTGTAAAGTGTTTTTGTTTCACATTTTAACATGCGAGCCTTTGCGGTTATATTTTCTATGGGTTGCGCTTGTTAAAAAAAATTAGAAACCGGGACTCGTTACATTATTTTGGGGGGAAATTACGTGATTTTTAGCAAACCCTTCCCATAGAAAAAATAGTTAGTGCAGCATCATTGTTCACATTATAATTGAAATGGGAACAATATTGCTGCATTAATAAAAAAAAAGACAGTTTATTTTCTTCATTTTTATTTTGTTTTCTTCACTTTTAACCTCTTCGCTGCGGTCCACAGGTAGCGTTCCTTGCGGAGGACGCGCTGAGCGCGTCTTCCCTTTGGGGCCAGCGATCGGCCGGGTTCCGGCCGATCGCTGTGCCCCCCGGTGCGGGCTGACATCCTCGGCGGCGGCGCAATGACATCTAATTCAGGCGCCCCCCGCATGTGCGGAGGAGGCGCCTGAAAGGGAGGGGGGAGGTCCTTCGGACCTCTCTCCCTCCCGATCGCCGGGGTGCAGGGGGTTAATCCAGGCACTGTTTGGAAGCCTGCCCTTCCTAACGGTACCTGGAATTAACCCTATGGGGGCCGGATCACGAATCGGCGCCGAAAAGCGCCGGTTCGTGATCCTTTCCCGGAGCTGGCCGACATCTTGGATGTCGGCCAAGCTTCTGGGAATGCCCCCTGAGGACTGGCATCATCGTGCATAGCATGATGACGCCAGTCCTGGAGTTAACCCCTAACTGCTACCAATGGTGGAGATGGGGGGTTCCAATGAACCCCCTATCTCCCGATCTGTGGCAGCTAGGGGTTAATATTTGGTACTGTTGGATCGGCCAGAGCATGGCCGTTCCAACAATATCAAACTTGACTATGAAAAAAGTTTTTAAAAAAAATAAAAATAAACTCGTTTTTTTTTCTTTTTTTTGATTCGTTAATGCAGCAATATTGTTCCCATTTCAATTATAATGTGAACAATAATGCTGCACTAACGAGTTTTGTATGCGGTGCGTTTGTTAAAAATCGCATAATTTTCCCCAAAAAAAAATGTAATGAGACCCCATCTCTAATTTTTTTAACAAGCGCACCCCATACAAAATATAACCGCAATTGCTCGCATGTTAAAATGTGGAAAAAAACACTTTACACGTTGTAAATTATTGAAAATTCATATTTTATTGCATTTTTTGTTATAATATACAGACAGGTCATGACGTATACATATAATAATGACATATTATGAATCTGCCGAGTCTGACGGAAAGAACGATATATAATATGTCTGGGTCATATACTAAAATAAGCCTTCAAAACACGTTTAAACATGATGAGCAAAACCGGTAAAAATGAGCTCAGCACAGAGGCGGGAAATGCCTCAGCAGCGAAAGGGTTAACATGGTCATATGTGGTATCATTGGAAAGGCCATGCTCTGGCTATTCCAATGATACCAAACATTAACCCCTAGCTGCCACGGATCAGGAGATAGGGGGGTCCAATGTTCCCCTATCTCCACCATAGGTGGCAGGTAGGGGTTAACTCCCGAACTGACGTCATCGCATCCATGTGCGATGACGCCAGTAGGCATTGGGAGACCCAGGAAGCTTGGCCGACATCCAAGATGTCGGCCAGCTCCAGGAGGGGATCGCGATCCGGTGCCTGCTGGCCCCCAAGGGGCCCTTCAAAGCGGGGCCTGCCTTTTTCTTCTGCCCAAAACAGATCGGGAGGGAGAGAGGTCCAAAGGACCTTGCCCCCTCCCCTTCAGGCACCTTCCCTGCACTGGTGGGGGGGTGCCTGGAATATACGTCATCACGCCCAGCGCAATGACTCTATTCGTGCGGCCGGGGTGGCCGCAGCGATCGGGCGGAATCCCTCTGCAGCGAAGGGGTTAAATATGGAGTAGCTCAGGGGTTAATCACTAAACAGTGGCCACAAAAGGAAAAGACTAACCAAGAGGAAAAACCAACCAAAAGCCTTTGGCGACGACTAAACAACAATACCACAATAATATTTAAAGGCACTGCGGGAGATGCAGGGAGCAGGAATCACGACAGGGCTCCTGGAAGTGTCTGCAGCCAGCCTTTGAGTACACGCCGTGGCGCTCATCGACTGTCGCGGTGGGAATGTGCCTGGTGGAAAGGACCGAGGAGTGGTGATCGGAATTCACCGTAGCAATCTTTGGCTGGTAAGAGAAGGGGGAGGGGACGCGCATGTGTGGTTCGCGATCCATTTTCTACGACCAGCAGAAACGCTCGGCACATTGTCCGGCATGACAGCTCCCAACCAAGTAATAGACTTGAAGCTTCATACCGACTCACTCTGCGTGTTGACAGCATTGACTTACATATTGATTTAAGCAACATTTTAATTTGTTTTATAATTTGCCCTACAAATCGATTGTGCGTTTAACTGTGCTGCTGTGTTATACCCGGTGTCATTATATCACGTACTGTACATTATACCTGTAGTGTCTTAATAAAGAGATTTGTAAAACAGTCCCCCAGTGGGACTTTAATCTGACAGGCCACTCCATCCACAACCTCAGCATTAAAGTCCTCAAAGGAAATTTTAAAGACTCTTGTGAACGTAGGACATTTGCTATAAAAATTATCACATATATTAACACCATAAAAGGTGGGATTCAATATGGATTCTGGGTTTTTAACTCACTATCCTAAGATCTTGTAACATTCAGCATTCTACCTGGTTTATGTGGGTTTTTTTTTTTTTTAAGTTGTGTCATAGACACCATCATTAGATGCACGTACTGCTCTACTCTTGTGATTTTAACCCCTTAAGGCCGCTGGGTGTGCTATGCCATCCCGGCGGTGGGTGGAGCCTGAACGCCGGGGATGGCATAGCATACCCCACAGCTCTCCAGATATTCCCAAGCCCCGCCTCCTTTTCTGGTGGCCTATAACAGCAATTCCCAGCCAGAGCACCTCTCCAGTATGTGTCCTTGGGCAAGACATATACTCGCCTACTGCACAATATCGGCTGTGGAGTCCAGTGGTAACGTCTCTACCCTTTGACTGTGGAGAAGTAAGTCAAAATCCCGTTCAGCACATCCCTGAGGAGAAGCCTCGACTTTACGAGAAGCGGGTTCAACCTAACCACCAGGTCGCTGCTCTACAATCATGGAAAAACGACCCGATCCCACTCAGAAGACGCCACCAGCGATTGTCCTTGGGCGAGACACCTAACGATATGGATGCGTCTACCTCACAAAATACTTGTACATCTCATAGATTGTAAGTTCTCTTGGGAACAGAATCCCCCTGAATCAGCCGTATCATCCTTGAATGGTATTCCAATGTATCAACCCCTTGTACACTGATCTTGTAAAGCGCTGCGGAATAGGTGTCGCTATATAAATAAAGGATAATAATAATAATAATAAATTACCTGCAGACGGGCTACTCACGTGCCAACAGTCTCACCTGCAGCCACAGGGAAGGGAGACATGCTGGGTGAGCTGCTGGAGAGATGCAGGGTGTGCTATGCCGCCTGCCTCTCATGTTGCTCCGGCGTTAAGGGGTTAAAAAAAAAATTTAAATGATAATTTTCACAAAGATTTCACATATCCTTAATCTAGTGGTGCGCCCGCAGAACATCTGCTTTAATAGGTTTGAAATCTCTGTTTCACAGAGTCCTTTACATGACATGATGGTTGAGGCCACCAGGTGGCTCGTTGGTCTAGGGGTATGATTCTCGCTTTGGGTGCGAGAGGTCCCGGGTTCAAATCCCGGACGAGCCCCTTTTCCTCAACTTTATCCCATATTACCAGTCTCCACACCTCTTACTATTTATAGTAGTTGTAAAGCAGCACGTATGCAGGGATATACTTTTTATTTCCGTATCTTCATATGTCATAGTGACATAGAAACATAGAAAAATGTCGGCAGATAAGAACCTTTCGGCTCATCTAGTCTGCCCAATTACATGGATACTTTACCTGGATTTATCTTTTGTTTAGGATAGCCTTATGCCTATCCCATGCTTGCTTAAATTCAATTACTGTTTTGGCCTCTACCACTTCAACTGGAAGGCTGTTCCATGTATCCACCACCCTCTCAGTTAATGTCACCTCTCTTTAGCATTTACGTCTCACCAGTGAATCCTTACTTGTTTTCTTAAAGCTTTCAATCAATAAATGGAGCATTTTAACTCTTCCTGCCCCCAATTTCAGCCTGTACCGACGGTAATTTGATGATTCCTGTCTGTTTTAAGATAAAAAAACATTGAAAACTACAGTTTTATTCTGTATATACTTTATTGTAGCCTTTAAAAAAATGTGCGTTTATGCTTAATTTCCTAAGAATAACCTTATAAGTGATTTAAAACTGTACAAATGTAATAAATATAAAGATGGGTGGTACGGCGCCACCTAGGGGTTAAAAATGTATAAAGTGCAATGTCAGAAATAAATAAAAGATCTGTAACCTGAATGTAGGATTTGGTGGTTCGTCGCCACCTAGTGGTCAATACTCGTATAAAATGCAGTTACTGAAATAAATATCAGACATTAGGCCCCGTTCACACTGTGCAATTTATCGCGTGGATTTTGCAGCAAAATCGCCGCAAAATCCGTGCAGTGTCGCGCTATGTAGCATCTCCAATGCATTTCAATGGAGCTGTTCACATCTTGCCGCGCGATGTCGCATGTCGCGCACCACGGAAGCATGTCGCTGGTACATGACCCTTTTTTTGTGATTTTGCAATTTCCATTGGTGTTGTTTTGCAAAATCGCGATGTCGCGCAACGTCGCGAATATGAAAATCACGCGGAAAAACGCACGATTTTCAAATCGCACAGTGAGAACGGGGCCTTAGAAAGAAACAGCACTTTGCTTTGTATATGAGTCAGAGTTCTAGATGTCCAGCTTGGTCTTTGAGTTCACGTTATATTCTCCACCGGTATGATAGAAACCCAGTAGCGTCCGCCTTTAGGTTGCCGCTCCTGGTTTGTATGTAGGGAAAAAATCCCGAAAAATACCTAGAAAATTCTAAAAAAATAAAAGGAGAATATTTTTTACATTGAATTCTATGGGATTCGCCTGATTAAACCTGTCGAATGAAAGCACCGAACAGCAGGGCATTTCACTGACATTTCTCTGTTGTTCGGTGTCTGCGAATAGATTAACCATTGGGGATTTCACTGCCGTTGAAGATCACCGTATTTCGCTGGCAATTCGCCAATATTAGCCCCATGGCCACAAAATTGCACCATACTTGGAAATTCACAGTTCGGTGCAATTTCATGCCAATTATTTGAATAACCCCTGATTAATAATAATAATAATAATATTTAATTCTGGCATTGCACATTACACATTTTTTTTTTTTTTGTATTGAATTTTTTTTATTATGAAAGAAAGTCAGCGAGGCAAGCACATAGAAAATGGCCTCGCAGGGCCAACACATGTCATCTGAAAAGAGGAAAAAAAGGTCACGCAGGACCAAAACATGTCATCTTAAAAAAGAAAGAAGTTGCGAAAAATAGCAATTAACCATCCGACAGCACTGCATGAAAATAATAGCAAAGAAAAAGGAGTCAGCCAAAGACATTTAGTATAGAACAAGGGGGGGAGAAGATGGCAAAGGCCAGAATTGTGCCATCACTGGCCAACATAAGCCACCTCTTTGTGTCGTAAAAGGCACAGATAAAATCCCAGTTAAGTAGTCAATGTAAAAGAGCAGCAGGAAATGCTGGCAGAATGCTTGGAAATGCTGGCAGAATGCTTGGTTGTGTAGGGAGAGGTATTAGCAGTAGGAAAAGGGAAGTGCTCATGCCACTGTACAGAGCACTGGTGAGACCTCACTTGGAGTACTGTGTGCAGTACTGGAGACCGTATCTCCAGAAGGATATAGACATCTTAGAGAGAGTTCAGAGAAGGGCTACTAAAATGGTGTACGGCTTGAAGGAGAAAAGTTACCAGGAAAGGATTAATGATCTTAACATGTACAGCTTGGAAAAAAGACGAGACAGAGGAGATATGATAGAAACATTTAAATACGTAAAGGGAATCCACAAGGTAGAGGAAGGGAGTATATTTAAACGGAAACAAAGTAGCAAAACAAGAGGACATAGTCTTAGATTAGAGGGGCAAAGGTTTAAAAGTAACATCAGGAAGCATTATTTTACTGAGAGGGTGGTGGATACATGGAACAGTCTTCCAGTAGAAGTGGTAGAGGCCAAAACAGTAATTGAATTTAAGCAGGCATGGGATAGGCATAAGGCTATCCTAAACAAAAGATAAATCCAGGTAAAGTATCCATGTAATTGGGCAGACTAGATGGGCCTGAAAGGTTCTTATCTGCCGACATTTTCCATGTTTCTATGTTTCTATGTATTACCGCACGGCCAAAAGACAGCGGGGAGGCCAGGGGGGTTATATGGCACCTGGCCCAGTCACTTGGGGGTCCAAGCCGGGTATCAGGCCACGGCTGTGCTCCCCAAGGTAACCTGAAGGGACATCCTCCAACACCTCTCCAGGCAAGGCCTCTGTCTGCCAATCGACCCACAGCATGGCTATCAGTCGGCACCAAGTACCGTGCATGAGCGTGCACTCATCGTCCCCAGATATCTGCTCCATAAAGGCCTCAAGGCCCTCAAGCACAGCTCCCAGGCTCCTGGAGGGGTGGGTGGGAAAGGCAGCCACCCCGGTTCACTCCTACTCTCTCCATCTCTGCTATGGGGACAACTGTAGCAGATGGAAGATGGGGGCCTTCCATCTCCACAGTCTGCAGCAGCCGTACATCCGGGTAAGGGGGCCGAGCGTGGGTCAGGTTGAGTATGAGCCGAGGTATAGGCCCCAAGGTGTCTGACAGCCGGGTGCGTCCTGAGGCCTTAGACTCCTCTAGACTCCTCTAGACTCCAGAGGGTGGGCCAAAACGAGCTCCGGAGTCCTCAACCCGATGGCCAGCCTAGCAGGGATTCCTTATAAGGGTGATTCACTGGGAAATCCAGGTAGAAATCCCCGATAACAGCAGGATCCAGCGGAGCACCGAAGAAACGTGTCTGCTTTCCCACGTTGCTGGCTACGCCCCACTTTACATATTTTTAACCCATAGTTAGCGCCGTACCACCCAGCTTTATATTTATTGCATTTGCACAGTTTGAGGTCAATTTAGGCTGCGGTCACACGAGCGTACTGATTGCGCACAGTGGGTCCGTTGAAATGGATGCACTTTGTAACGGATGAGATTGTGGTTACATTGTATCAGTTAGTTTTGACTGATGTTGAGAAAAAGAAAAAAAAAGCTGTATGCAGGGGTTTCTCTATGTCCGTTGTAGCTTTTTCACGTCAATGTCATTTTGGTGTCCGTTGCAACATGCGCTGCCCACGCGGGAAAAAATGCGCACCTGCTTCGTGTGTTGTTCTCTATTGACTCCTGTGAAAAGCTACGACGGGCAGGAAACAGTGCGGACAGACGGAAGCGAAAAGTGCGCTCATCTGACCCCAGCCTAAGGTGACATTTGGATTATAATGAAATATGTTTTCTTTATCAAATTATATATTATTATTATTCTTTTTATATAGCGCCGTGACGGGGGGGGGGGGGTGATTTTAGAATATATCTGTATAGCAGCAGCAAAGCTCTGCTGGTTATTCCTTCACTTTTGGTTTAGGCTTACTTTCTTAGGTCTCCTTGTTTATTCTATGAAGGCGCTCCAGTAGGTATTACCGTAGATACTCGAGTATAACGCGACCCGAATATAACGCAATGGATAGAGATTTATTATGGAAATGAGGGAATACTCAAGACTCGAATATAACGCGACGAGCAAAATATTACTGTACCGGTAAACCATTAAAATCCTTCCCGGTTCTCTTAACACAGTCAGGCTCCCCCTCAGGCCAGGGTGTTCTGCTTTAGAATGATTGCAGTTGTTACTAAGTATGAAGCCACCGGACACCTCTCTTCTTTAGTAGCTGTTAGATGCCGGAGGCAGGCGAGTTGAATGATTGGCTTAAACCGAGCGTGCCCTCTGGCCGTGATGGATCCCACCTCTCCCGAATTCGGGACTTCCTGAAGTGTTTGCAAGCATCAGGGATCCTGCATTCACTTCAGTGAGACTATCAGAACGTCCGGGATACTTGGGAGCAAGTCAAGTTTTTTTTTCTCCACGCGATGCAGATGTCTCGAATATAACGCGACCCCTCTAAATTTAAGGTCAATTTTTGTCACCAAAATCTAGCATTATACTCGAGTATCTACAGCTCTACACTCTATTTACACTCTAACCTTTAATGACTGCTTTTTTGTCACAATTGACACAATCATTTATTTCCTTTTTCCAGGTTGTTTTTTTAACTGTTTTTGTTTTTTTCTTTTGCTTCTGGTGTACCCAAACATGTTGCAGATGATATCGTCTTTCTTTAAGAACAAACCTGTCTTCCTTGAGGTGCCCTAAGGCTAGGATCAAACGAACGCATTATTCGCAGTGACCGTCAAAAAGTGCGTCCGAACGCATTGACGTATTTTTTCACGGAATGCGTGAAAACGGTCAGACGACGCGCATTTTCGTGCGTGATTTTTTACGGATCGTCAATAAAACACTTTTTGCGTCTGGACGTTATGTAGGCTGGACATTAGCAGCGTCTGACGTCTCCTAATCACGCACACACGCCGCTATGCCGCAGCTGCGCACTCTGTACGTCAGTACTAGCAGTTCTGCGTTCTCGAAAAAATGCGTTCATTTTACACTTGCGTTGCGCGGCCGGACTTTCGTGCGGCCGTACATCGTATATTGGCCGTCATTGCCTGTCATTTTCTGCTACTGCGGCCGTGATTAAGTGCGCCTAAACGCACGTTATAAATGCATTAGTCTGACCCCAGCCTTAATGTATCCATATCTCAATATTCAGTATAAAAAATATTAAAAAACATTAAAAACTGCCTTTATTTTTTACAATAGTTTAAGTACAACTCACTAAATCCTAATCGTACTCCACAATCTCCCCTGACTAACTCGCACTAAGAATATAAAACTTCAGTATATAATAAAAAAAAAATGAACCCACTAAGTTAAAAATGCAGCTGATCTGTACTAGACCCCCAAAAACGCTTCATTGCCAGTTTGAGGGCACTTACATAATTGTGGGCATTTTGGGGCATTTAGGACACGATTTGGGGACACTCATTCTTCTATCCATGTCTGCTCACAAGCAGTGTAGACCAGTGGTTCCCAACCGCGGTCCTCAGGTCCCACTAACAGGCCAGGTTTTCCCGATATCTGAAGCTCAGCACATGTGACATGATTCGCTGGTCAGTGATTGCAGGATTCAGTCTGCATTTCCCCAAGGTGATCTGCAAAATCTGGCCTGTTAAGGGTACTTGAGGACTGCGATTGGGAACCACTGGTGTAGACAATGAGAGAAAACAATATTGAGTCTTGTCCCTCAGCCTTAAGATTGATGTGACTAGCTGTCACTAGGGATGAGCCAAACACTTCCCGAGTTCCATTCGGAGCCGAACCCGAACGTTCCAAATGTTCGTATCCGAACCCGAACTCAAACTCAATACAAGTCAATGGGGCTGAAAATTCGGTTTTTAGAGTGCCCTCCAAGAGGGCATATATGCTACATATTTGCCATAAAAGGTGTATGGGGGTCCGGGTAGTGCCCTGCGGGACAGGAAACAAGGACAAAAAGTTAAAAAAAAAAGTTTTTAAAGGAACAGTGAGTTTTCCATGAAATAAGGGTTAAAAATAAAAACGAAAAATTCCTTCAAATATCGTGCCTAGGAGGTCCCCATAACCTGCCCGTGAAGTGGCGGATTTCTAGGATGTATAGAAATATGTAAAAACAAAAAAATGACATTTCAAATGACGGTAAATGCTTTTCCTTTAATCTATCCATAAACAACTGCTTGGGGCGGCAGTCTGAATGAAAAGAGGAGACATTTTCGGACACGCAGAAAAAGTTTACTGATTTTTTGGCGGTGAAAAGTAGGAGAATGACTGGAGAATGGAAAATTCTAGACCAAATAGCCGATTTGGAAAGTGAGATAAATGGGAGAATTTTTCTGGTTTAGCTATTTTGACCTAGAATTTTCTCTTCAGTCATTCTCCTGAGTTTCACCTTTCTCTGAATAACCCTGTCAGGGTTATTCAGAGAGCGGTGAAGAGCAGGAGAATGACTGGAGAATGGAAAATTCTAGGTCAAAATAGCCAAACCAGAAAAATTCTCCCATTTAGGCTGGGGTCAGACTAGTGAATTTTTAACGTGCGTTTCGGCCTACTTAATCACGGCCGCACTAGCAGCAAATGACGGGCAATGACGGCCAATATACGAAGTACGGTCGCACGAAAGTCCGGCTGGGCAACGCAAGGGGAAAATGAACGCATTTTTTCGAGAACGCAGAACCGCTAGTACGGACGTACAGAGTGCGCTGCGTCCACTAGCGGCGTGTGTGCGTGATTTGGAGACGTCAGACCCTGTTCATGTCCGGCCAACATAACGTCCAGACACCCAAAGTTTCCTGGTTTGGATCCGTAAAAAATCACGCACGAAAATGCGCATCGTATGACCGTTTTCGCGCATTCCGTGAAAAAATACGGCAATGCGTTCGGACACACTTTTTGACGGTCGCTGCGAAAAATGCGTTAGTCTGACCCTAGCCTTATCTCACTTTCCAAATCGGCTATTTGGTCCAGATTGTTCTCTTTTCCTGCCATTCTCCTGGTTTTCACCTTTCTCTGAACAACCCTGAGAGAGAGGTGAAAGCCAGGAGAACTGGCAGGAGAAGAGAACAATCTAGACCAAATAGTCAATTTGGAAAGTGAATTAAATGGGAGAATTTTTCTGGTTTGGCTATTTTGACCTAGAATTTTCACTTCTCCAGTTATTCTCCTGATTTTCACCGCTCTCTGAATAACCCTGTGAATGTTTAATCCCGAGGTGAAACATAACATTGCTTTAGATGTTATTTTGAATTTTTTTCAAACACCAGTTAAATGCAGCATATTAGGAAGTTGTAGGAGGGAAATTAATTCTCAAATCTCAATCAAAAGCAGACACCACCCCACCCCCTCAGTACCTCAGTATAGTGTACAATGTATCAAATTGATTACCAGACTAAAAACACCTGGTGTTATGCCCGATTGTGAACAGAGGTCATTAAGGCTGGGGTTAGACCAGCGCACTTTTAACGTGCGTTCTGGCGCACATAATTACGGCCGCACTAGCAGCAGATGACGGGCAATGACGGCCAATATACGATGTACGGCTGCACAAAAGTCTGGCCGTGCAACGCAAGTAGAATTTGAACGCATTTTTCTGAGAACGCTGAACCGCTAGTACTGACGTACTGAGTGCGCAGCTGCGGCATAGCGGCGTGTTTGCGTGATTAGGAGATGTCAGACACTGCTAATGCCCAGCCTACATAACGTCCAGACGCAAAAAGAGTTTTATTGACGATCCGTACAAAATCACGCCCGAAAATGCGCGTCGTCTGACCGTTTTTGCGCATTCTGTGAAAAATTACGTCAATGCGTTCGGATGCACTTTTTCACGTTCGCGGGGAAAAATACTTTCGTCTGACCCTAGCCTTAGAGTTGAGAATCTTTCCACGTACACATTAGTTTTTAATTCAATATCTAATAAACCGTTGCTTATAATATTCTGCAGTAAAGAGTCTCTCTATTTCTAGATTTTTTAGTATTTTTTTAAGCATTTTCTATACTCTTTTCAAAATCTCTTTCTTTTTTCGAACTCGAACCGAACACATCCAAAAAGTTCGAAATTCGTGGACTTTCGAACTGCCAAAGTTCAGGCCGAACTCCGAACCGTCCGAACCCGAACAGCTCATCCCTAGCTGTCACAGTGTTCTTGGGGCTGGCAAAACACACACACTTATTTTGTTGTTGCCGGTTGCTCCAACCCACACAACAGCAGCATCACTGCAAACGCACATCGCGCCAGCGTCCGTTATTCCCATTTAAACTTAATGGCACGGTATCAAAAAGGGGATAATGCCCTCACTTAAAATGGCCGACATGGACACTCAGATTGCAAATGAGTTCCTGCAAAGCACTCTGGGAAAATGATAATCTGCTCTATACAGTTGTTACCGGAGGTAAAAGTCTCAGTGTGATATATATATGAGAATATATTATACAGTATAAATATCATAGGAGGTGATTGTAATTTATTAGAGTGATTTGAGTTTCTCACCCATAGTCAGACAGGGAGTATCTCGGGTCTGGCCCCGGCCGCCGCCATCACTCTGTATCATCAGTGAGGTTAATCCTTGCCTGTTCCTCCTCAGGGAGAAACAGCACGTGATGAATGGGAGGAGGCTGATTGTGTGATTACAGCAGCTCCTGCTCCCCTGGGGAAACGACGCACCTCAAGGGGCCCTTCTGATACGGGTTCCTCACATGGTGATAATTCAAGAGATCATTACTTTGTCTATAAATGAAAGAAACTCTAAATCCTGTCATTATGCTCTGAAGTGGTTTCCATTTTTATGGTTATAGAAAGTCATCAGCCAGGCCCTAGTTTAACCCTTTCACTGCTGAGCCATTTCACCCCTGTGTGCTGAGCTCATATTTACCGCTTTCGCTCGTCATGTTGAAACGCAATTTGATGCCACATTTTATTGTACAACCCAGACATATTATATATCGTTCTTTCCGGCAGACTCGGCAGACTCATAATATATCATTATTATATGTATATGTCATGCCCTGCCAGAATATTATAACAAAAAAATCTAATAAAATTTGTAATCATCTGCAGCAGTGGTTCCCAATCGCGGTCCTCAAGTACCCCCAACAGGTCAGGTTTTCCAGATTTGTGAAGCACAGCACAGGTGAAATGATTTAATATGATAATAACAAAAAATGCAATAAAATTAGAATTTTCAATCATCTACAGCGTTTAAAGTGTTTGTTTTTTTCACATTTTATCATCCGTGCCTTTGTGGTTATATTTTCCATGGGGTGCGCTTGTTAAAAAAAATTAGAAATGGGGACTCGTTACATTTTGTTGGGGGGAAATTATGTGATTTTTAGCAAATTCCCCCCCATAGAAAAAAATCATTAGTGCAGCATCATTGTTCACATTATAATTTAAATGGGAACAATATTTCTGCATTAATAAAAACAACACAAAAAAAAACTGTTTATTTTTTTATTTTTATTTTTTCCCCATAATGGTTAACAAGGTCATCACTGGTATCATTGGAAAGGCCGTGCTCTGGCCGTTCCAATGATACCAAACATTAACCCCTAGCTCCCACGGATCGGGAGATAGGGGGTCATTGGTACCCCGTATCTCCACCATATGTGGCAGCTAGGTGTTAACTCCCGAACTGACATCATCGTGCTATGGGGGAGATCCCGGAAGCTTAGCTGCCATCCAAGAGGCCAATAGGTGCCGAAACACGATCCAGCCCCAAAGGGGTTAAAGGCAGCCACTGCTTGAAAGGGCAGGCTGTTCCCTTCAAAGCGGTGCTTGCCTTTCGCTTCTTGCCTATACGGATGGGGAGGGAGAAAGGTTCGAAGGACCTCCCATTCGGGCACCTTCCCCGCACCGGCGGGGGGGGGGTGCCTGGAACAGATGTCATCGGGCTGGCGCGATGACGTCGTGCCCGCCTGGGTCCTGGAGGCTGGGCTGACATCCAAGATGTCGGCCCACACCGGGGGCTGCAGTGATCGGCCGGAATCCCGGCCGATCGTGGCTGCAAAGAAAGGATGCGCTCAGCGCGTCCTCCATAGCCAAGTGCCCATGCGGCAGGACACGCTCAGCGCATCCTCCGCATAGAAGTGGTTAAAGTAAGCCATGTTTATTGATTGTTTTGGAAATGCTTTACACAATGTTTTGTCCTTCGTTATTTACCGTTTCACTGTATTGTTGTGTCAATGCGTTTCTTGGTAGGAGTTACACGCTGTGCTGCGTCACAGGTATTTTTATGCTCGTGCTGCGTCACAGTAAATGTACGGTTTATTGTAATTATACGGCCTGAATAAATCTCACCATTTTTAATCACAAAACAGCACATGATGAGTGGAAGGGGCTGATTGTGTGACTATATCGGTTTCTGCTCCCCTGGGGAAATGACGCACCCTAAGGGGCCAATCTGGTATGGGTTCCTCATAGGATGGTCCTGTATGTGATCAGTTGACAAACAGATAAAATGTAAACAGAAAACAGCTATTTTGAAGCTTAACATATAATTTGACAGCCATTGTCACACATATATATCCCTGCACTCTGTCACACAACCCATCACACACATACAGCTTACCATAAATCTCACAGCTCTCATCACACACACACACACACATATCCCCCACACATTCACACAAATCCCACCACACAGATTAGACACTAGTAACAGTTTCCTCTCTAGCTGCCAAGGTCAGAGTGTCGCAAAATGTCTTCAAATTAGTTCCCATAAACATTGCAATTTGTATCATACACTGTTGCCATTCAGTCTGATCACTTTACAATCATGTATTTGACAGTGATTAATCAAATGGAGTGCATACATACCACCTGTGATGACAATCACTTTAAATTGGGGGTACCTGGACTGGCATTACTGTTGGGGGATGAGGGACTGTGGGTTCTGGCACATTATTTCTTTCCCAAACCCTCTCCTATGTCCAGGTCACACTGTGTCTATAAGGGCACAGGGTGTCTGTGTTATGTGTGAATATTGTTATTGTCTATTGTTTATATGTTACTGTTATTGTTTAATATTATTATTGTGTGTGTCACTGTAGACCTTTCCAACTCCCCCCCCCCCACCCCAGTATAGAATATGTTAGATTTGTGGAAGGTTTGAGTGGTCTTTGTTTGCCAGACATTACCACTTCATTAGATCATTGTGTGCTTGTGCAATCTTCTATCTGTTATCTAATGTGTTCAGACAGTCTGATGCTCAGGCTGTGATTACACGGCACTGTATTGTTTTAAGTTTGGAATGTGAAATGGGCTATGACTAGGGACTGTCTCACTTGAGGAGGAAGAGGGGGCACCAGAATGCAATTTTCTGTTGGTCTACAGGTCCCTCCTGTCACTGTATATATTTTGCTGATGTGTTTCATTAAGGTCTGTCTGTCTGTTTTACCCCAAGTTCTGGGTGCTGCCTCATTTTTGGGGAATGCTATCATCGCTCTATCATTACCTGTCCTTAAACTTCGGCTAAGGCCTGGAGAAGGCATGAACGATTGCTGGTGGGAAAATGGGTGTCCAGCAAGGGAGCGGCATTCACAGATGTGACCCAGTCTGGGGTGTGAGATCTGTAACACCACCTAAGTTCAACTCGAGCCTCTATTCAGTGAATGTTAATTGCTGTGCTGCATTTGCTAACGTTGGCTTTGAAAATGCCAACGAATGAGACATATTAGCTGATTTTTATTACATATGAGTGTTGAAACTCACTCCGACACATTCACCTCGGTGACTACAGTCTATCTGAAGTAGCTTGTGGGAAGTGAGCATTTAATGAATGAAGCCCTCATTGATCCTTTTGACATTGACGAAAAGATCTTTTTCTTTGTTGGTGATGCTTCCTGTAGTGATAAACACAAGCCTTTGGAGCAAGTCTATGGGCTTAAGGCCTTGTTAGCGCAGTAGGTAGCGCGTCAGTCTCATAATCTGAAGGTCGTGAGTTCGATCCTCACACAGGGCAGTGCTTTTTTTTTATTATTATTGGTACACCCCACATTTATTTACCCAGAAACCGAATTTAGTCCGAGTCTTAAATATATTTACTTTGTTAGACCAGTTAAAGGAGCTGACAGAGGAATTAAAGATTTACATCAAATGCAATGACGTTTTATGCGATCAGCTACATGACAAGGATTTCTAACACAGCTATAGAAGGGCCTTACTGTTAACCTTTTTCCGACCAAAAGTGTTTATACACGACTTTGCATTAGAAACATAGAAACATAGAAAATGTCGGCAGATAAGAACCTTTCGGCCCATCTAGTCTGCCCAATTACATGGATACTTTACCTGGATTTAGCTTTTGTTTAGGATAGCCTTATGCCTATCCCATGCCTGCTTAAATTCAATTACTGATTTGGCCTCTACCACTTCTACTGGAAGACTGTTCCATGTATCCACCACCCTGTCAGTAAAATAATGCTTCCTGATGTTACTTTTAAACCTTTGCCCCTCTAATCTAAGATTATGTCCTCTTGTTTTGCTACTTTGTTTCCGTTTAAATATACTCCCTTCCTCTACCTTGTGGATTCCCTTTACGTATTTAAATGTTTCTATCATATCTCCTCTGTCTCGTCTTTTTTCCAAGCTGTACATGTTAAGATCATTAAGCCTTTCCTGGTAACTTTTCTCCTTCAAGCCGTACACCATTTTAGTAGCCCTTCTCTGAACTCTCTCTAAGATGTCTATATCCTTCTGGAGATACGGTCTCCAGTACTGCACACAGTACTCCAAGTGAGGTCTCACCAGTGCTCTGTACAGTGGCATGAGCACTTCCCTTTTCCTACTGCTAATACCTCTCCCTACACAACCAAGCATTCTGCTAGCATTTCCTGCTGCTCTATTACATTGACTACTTACCTTTAGATCCTCTGAAATAATAACCCCTAAATCCCTTTCCTCAGATATTGAGGTTAGGACTGTATCAAATATTCTATATTCAGCCCTTGGGTTTTTACGTCCCAGGTGCATTATCTTGCACTTATCCACATTAAAACTCAATTGCCACAACTCCGACCATTTTTTTAGTTTACCTAAATCATTTGTCATTTGGCTGATCCCTCCAGGAACGTCAACCCTGTTGCAAATCTTTGTGTCATCAGCAAAAAGACATTCTTTACCATTAATACCTTCTGCAATATCACTAATAAAAATATTAAAGAGAATGGGTCCAAGTACTGACCCCTGAGGTACCCCACTGGTAACAAGACCTTGCGCCGAATAAACTCCATTTACCACAACCCTCTGTTTAAACCCCCTTTCGCACACCTTTTTGCTTCCCACGCGCTGTGGTTTTATTAAGACTGGTATACTTCCTCAGGTGTGCCGGAATTTGCTGAGAAATGGCGGAATGAGGTGAGTACCTTTCTTGACCATTCAATTCCACTACAACAACCAACCCAACCCATCCTAACCAACCCAACCAATCCTAACCAACCCATCCTAACCCCCACCCGTCCTACCCCCTACCTAACCCATCCTAACTCCTACCCAACCCATCCTACCCCCTACCCATCCTGACCCCCTACCCAACCCACCCTACCCCCTACCCAACCCATCCTACCCCCACCCATCCTGACACCCTACCTCCTTACCCAACCCATCCTACCCCCCACCCATCCTGACCCCCTACCCATCCCATCCTAACCCCCTACCCAACTCATCCTACCCATCCCATCCTACCCCCTACCCAACCCATCCTAACCAACCCACCCAACCCATCCTACCCCCTACCCATCCCATCCTAACCCCCTACCCAACCCATCCTACCCCCTACCCATCCCATCCTAACCCCCTACCCAACCCACCCTACCCCCTACCCAACCCATCCTACCCGCCACCCATCCAGACCCCCTACCCAACCCATCATAACCCTCTACCCAACCTATCCTACCCCCTACCCATCCCATCCTAACCCCCTACCCAACCCATCCTACCCCCTACCCAACCCATCCTAACCCCTACCCAACCATCCTAACCCCTACCCAAGCCATCTTAACCCCCTACCCAACCCATCCTAACCCCTAACCAATCCATCCTAACCAACCCAACCCACCCTAAGCAACCCATCCTAACCCCCCACCCAAACCATCCTAACCCCTACCCAACCCATCCTAACCAACCCAACCAATCCTAACCAACCCAACCAATCCTAACCAACCCATCCTAACCCCCACCCATCCTAACCCCTACCTAACCCATCCATCCTAACCCCCACCCATCCTAACCCCTACCTAACCCATCCTAACTCCTAGCCAACCCATCCTAACCCCTAGCCAACCCATCCTAACTAACCAATCCTAACCCTCTACCCAACCCATCCTAACCCCACACCCTTCTGCTCGCCTGTTTAGGCTGCAGGCACACAAGCACTCTCACTTCCTGGCATCCGTTGCAGCTTTGTGACGGATCGACGGGGAGGGCCACACAAGGGGTAGTGCACGCACTAGCTGCGCACTCTACCACTGGACGTTAAAAGCCCTCCCCGTCAATAAAGCTAGATGGACACAGCCAGGGCTACAAAGCGTGATCCTCCATAGGAGGATCGGCTTTGTAACGCTGAGTGCACTAACTGCCCTCAGTGAGGTGGCCACACGGGCATCAGAGTGGAAGGAACGTCCACTCTCACAGACGTTCCTTCCGCTCTGACTGAAAGTTGCTTGTGTGCCCGCAGCCTTAGGCCGACGTCAGACAAACTCAGTGATAACGTCCGGGTCGCCGCGCAGTTTAACGTCTGTCGTAGCATAGAATCATGATCAATAGAGACTCACACACGAAAAACTTGCGCACCGAACTGCGCATGCACAACGCACGTGGCAAATGGACGCAAGTTAGGCAAGAACGTAAAACTGCTACGCGGACGTGCAGATTGCACCATGTCCGCGGAGCGTTCTGTGTGAGTGTTGAGATGTCAGAAGCAGCGCATTTGCGACGTCCAGCACCTTGATGCACAAAATGCCTTTTCATATCCTTTTCAAATTTTTATCATTTTTCATATTATTTTTATTTCCCATAATTCCCTTTTTTTCTACATCCATCAAGAAAAACAGATCATGTGGTGTCTACAGTATCTTCCGTCAGTACGTCTGTCCGTTGTGCACGCACGCAGAGTGCGCTCAGACTGCGTTCATCTGACATTAGCCTTAGTGTTCACTTTTATGATTTAGCTTTCAGGGTTATTCAGAGAGCTCCGAATTATGGCCGAAAGATAACTGAACAGTGAAATTCAGCTTTCCGTTACCTTTCCTGGCCATTCGGCTATTCAGAGAGCAGGCAGTTCGCCAAAACCTGGCGAATTGCCTGCACATACAATGCCTGTTCGGTGCCTGTTCGAGGGCAGTGAAATCCCCATAAAAAAGCAATGCTTCGTCTATTCAAAGACCAAAAACCAGCTGAGAAAAGTTGCCGAATTGCCCTGCTATTCGGTGGTTTCATTCGGCATGTTTATTCAGACGAATCCCTTAGGCTTCAATGTTAAAAATATTCCTGTTTTAATTCAATATCTAATAAACCGTTTATTATAATATTCTGCAGTAAAAAGTCTCTTTTATTTATAGATTTTTTAGGATCTTTTAGGCATTTTTTGCGAAAAAAATTTCTGTTTTCTTTTTAATTTTTTTTTTTCTGTAACAGCCCTCTTTATTATCATTCATTGGATCTCATACGTAAATTTCAGACATTTTCGCTCAGTAGTTTCTTTGCAAACAGAGTTTCACTTTTCAAACATTCAAGCGTAAGTTTTTTTTTTTTTCACTCCATTCGTCTGCAGTGTCGGCTGCTCTATGCTGTGATCGATGGCTGCTCAGGTTCCTCCAGCGTGTTCGGCGGGGTTAATCCAGCTGTTTTGCGGGTTTTAGTGAGTGTTCGGTGGGTTTTGCGGTGAGTATTTGGCGGGTTTGCGGCGGGTTTTCCTTGCACTTCGGGGACCCTGTGGTGCTTGCTGAATACACTGCAGGGTCGCCGAAATAGGATCGGCGAATCGAGCCGAATTGAAGCGAATGAAAAGTCACCGACCGTGCGGTGACTTTTCGATTCTCTTTGAATAACCCTGTTAGTGTTCACTTCTATGATTTAGCTTAGTATAGCTTCCAGACCTGATGAAGAGATTTATACATTTGAAAGCTTGTTGTTTAAATGTAACGTTAGTCCAATAAAAAAGTATCACTACGCACTGCTATACCCTGAAGATTTAAAAAAAATCTTAATACACATTTTCAAGAAGATTTCCTATATACTTAATCTAGTGATGTGCCTTGACGTTTGATCCTTTTCCGTTTGCTTTAATAGGTTTAAAATCCCTGTTTCACAGAGTCCTTTACATGACATGATGGATAAAGTCACCAGATGGCTCGTTGGTCTAGGGGTATGATTCTCGCTTTGGGTGCGAGAGGTCCCGGGTTCAAATCCCGGACGAGCCCTTTTTCCTCAACTTTATCCTATATTACCAGTCTCCACACCTCTTACTATTTATAGTAGTTGTAAAGCAGCACGTATGCAGGGATATACTTTTTATTTCCGTATCTTCATATGTCACCTCTCTTTAGCATTTACGTCTCACCAGTGAATCCTTACTTGTTTTCTTAAAGCTTTCAGTCAATAAACGGAGCATTATAATTTTTCCTGCCCCCAATTTCAGCCTGTACGACGGTAATTTGATGATTCCTATCTGTTTTAACCTCTTCACTGCTGAGCCATTTCACCCCTGTGTGCTGAGCTCATATTTACCGCTTTTGCTCATAATGTTTAAACGCGATTTGAAGCCACATTTTATTATATGACCCAGACATATTATATATCATTTTTTTTGGCAGACTCTGCAGATTCATAATATATCATTATTATATGTATACGTCATGTCCTGCCTTAATATTATAGCAAAAAATGCAATAAAATATGAAATTGTAATCATCTGCAGCAGTGGTTCCCAACCGCGGTCCTCAGGTCCCCCCAACAGGTCAGGTTTTCCAGATATGTGAAGCACAGCACAGGTGAAATGATTTGCCACTCAGTGATTGCAGGATTCATTCTCAAAAAGGGGATAATGCCCTCACTTAAAATGGCCGACATGGACATTCAGATTGCAAATGAGTTCCTGCAAAACACACACTTTTTTTGTTGTCGCTGATTACTCCAACCCAGCGGCATCACTGCAAACGCACATCGCGCCAGCGTCCGTTATTCCCATTTAAACTTAATGGCGCGGTATCAAAAAGGGGATAATGCCCTCACTTAAAATGGCCGACATGGACACTCAGATTGCAAATGAGTTCCTGCAAAGCACTCTGGGAAGATGATAATCTGCTATATACAGTTGTTACAGGAGGTAAAAGTCTCAGTGTGATATATATATGAGAATATATTATACAGTATAAATATCATAGGAGGTGATTGTAATTGATTAGAGTGATTTGAGTTTCTCACCCATAGTCAGCCAGGGAGTATCTAGGGTCTGGCCCCGGCCGCCGCCATCACTCTGTATCATCAGTGAGGTTAATCCTTGCCTGTTCCTCCTCAGGGAGAAACAGCACGTGATGAATGGGAGGAGGCTGATTGTGTGATTACAGCAGCTCCTGCTCCCCTGGGGAAACGATGCACCTCAGGGGGTCCTTCTGATACGGGTTCCTCACATGGTGATAATTCAAGTGGTTATTACTTTGTCTGTGAAAGAAGAGAACAATATACAATTACTCTAAATCCTGTCATTATGCTCTGAAGTGGCTTCCATTTTTATGGTTATAGAAAGTCTGTATATTATGTAGGTTTATTTTTTTCTTGCCCCATATTGTTTGTTATTAACTGACTGATTTTGAGGATCTGGGACCAGGAACAATAATTCGTCACCCAGTTTCACTTTACACTAACATACCAAGGTCTGGGTGTTTAACCCCTTCACTGCTGAGCCATTTCACCCCTGTGTGCTGAACTCATTTTTACCACTTTCGCTCGTCATGTTGAAACGCAATTTGATGCCACATTTTATTGTACAACCCAGACATATTATATATCGTTCTTTCCGGCAGACTCATAATATATCATTATTATATGTATATGTCATGCTCTGCCAGAATATTATAACAAATTTGTGACAAAATTTGAAATTGTAATCATCTACAGCAGTGGTTCCCAACCGCGGTCCTCAGGTCCCCCCAACAGGTCAGGTTTGCAGGATATGTGAAGCACAGCACAGGTGATATGATTTACTGCTCAGTGATTGCAGGATTCAGTCTGCTTTTCGCCAAGGGAATCCTTAAAACCTGGCCTGTTGCGGGTACTTGCGGAGCGCGGTTGGGAACCACTGATCTATGGGGTTATTGAGTTTACAACAGCTCTGGTTAAGTTAGCACCGCTTTGTAATACTGCCCGCAGTAAGGTAAAATTATTTTCTTTGTAAATTACAAGGTTATTCTTGGGAAATTCAGCATAAATGCACATTTTTTAAAAGCTACAATAAAGTATACATAGAATAAGACTGTTCTTTTTAATGTTTTGTATCTTAACCCCTTCACTGCTGAGGACATGTGGGGAACGTCCTAATAGTCTCCTGCTGTATGCTGAGGACGTTCCTCACACGTCTTCAGCTTAAACTGACGTCAGACGAGCGCACTATGTATGCCTGTACTGACGTACTTACCGGCATCCGACGCAGCATTGTGACGCTGCAACAGGGCCGGTCGCACACTTGTGCACGCTTGTGCGCGCGCACGAAATGCGCGCACAACAAGCGTCCGTTATCAAAGCCTCCCAGTCGATGCGCTAGCACGCGCGTTGACGGGGCTGCAAAGCGCGATTCTCCACTGAGTGCGCTCAGCGAGGTGGCCAGACGGGCGTCGACTGGAAGGAACATCCACTCTCACGGACATTCCTTCCACTCTCCATAGATGCTCGTCTGACCCTAGTCTTAGTGGGAGCATTCAAGTATACTCACCTCTCTTCTCTGGGGTCCCACAGTGTCTGACTTCCTCGAAGTCAGACGCTGCTTTTGAGTCGGACGCCATGATGTCAGTTTCAGGCAGCCACCCGGCAATGCCGGGAGATCGCCTGAAAAGAGGGGGCAATCCTTTTGGATCCCTCTCCCTCCCGATTGGGAGGAGGTGAGGGGTTAATGCCAGGCATTGCTGAAAAAGGGAGGGTCTCCCCTTTCAAGTGATGCCTGACATTAACTCCTCAGGTGCCGATCCGCATTCCGGGCCATTCGCATGGCACGATGACATCAGTGAGCCGGGAAACCCCTAGTTGTCCAGGGATTTCCTAGGAGAAAGGGGGTTCCTTTGACCTCCCATATATCCAGATCTTTGGCAGCTGGATGGGTCATTTTTGTTATCATTGGAAAGGCCAGAGCATGGCCTTCAAAATAATGAAAATTTTATATAAAATAATAAAATAATTAATAATAATAATAATAATAATAAAACGTTTTTTTTGTGGGTTTTTTGTAATGCAGTAATATTGTTCCCATTTCAATTATAATGTGAACAATGATGCTGCAATAACAAATTTTTCTATGGGGGGGTTAGCTAAAAATCACATAATCCCCCAAAAAGTAATGAGTTCCCATTTCTAATTTAATAATAACAAAGACTTTTTTTGTGTGTGTTATTTTTATTAATATTGTTCTCATTTCAATTATAATGTGAACAACGATGCTGCACTAACGATTTTTTCTATGGGGGGGTTTGCTAAAAATCACGTAATTTCCCCCCACAAAATGTACGAGTTCCCATTTCTAATATTTTTAACAAGCGCACCCCATAGAATCTGTAACCGTAAAGGCTCGGATGATAAAATGTGAAAAAAAAACACTTTACACACTGTAGATCAGTGGTTCCCAAACGCGGTCCTCAAGTACCCCCAACAGGCCAGGATTTCCAGATATCTGAAGCACAGCACAGGTGATATGAGTTGCTGCTCCATGATTGCAGGATTCAGTCTGCATTTCCCCAAGGTGAACCTTAAAACCTGGTCTGTTGGGGGTACTTGAGGACCGCAGCTGGGAACCACTGCTCTATGGTACAAATGCAGCTGATCTCTATACTAGCCAGTCTCCAGACCCCCCAAATGCTTCATTGCCTGTTTGAGGGCACTTATATAATTGTGGCTATTTTGGATACTTAGGACGCGATTTGGGGACACTCATTCTTCCGAGTGACAGGCAACAGAGGGTTGTGGTAAATGGAGTTTATTCGGCGCAAGGTCTTGTTACCAGTGGGGTACCTCAGGGGTCAGTACTTGGACCCATTCTCTTTAATATTTTTATTAGTGATATTGCAGAAGGTATTAATGGTAAAGTATGTCTTTTTGCTGATGACACAAAGATTTGCAACAGGGTTGACGTTCCTGGAGGGATCAGCCAAATGACAAATGATTTAGGTAAACTAAAAAAATGGTCGGAGCTGTGGCAATTGAGTTTTAACGTGGATAAGTGCAAGATAATGCACCTGGGACGTAAAAACCCAAGGGCTGAATATAGAATATTTGATACAGTCCTAACCTCAACATCTGAGGAAAGGGATTTAGGGGTCATTATTTCAGAGGATCTAAGGGTAAGTAGTCAATGTAATAGAGCAGCAGGAAATGCTGGCAGAATGCTTGGTTGTGTAGGGAGAGGTATTAGCAGTAGGAAAAGGGAAGTGCTCATGCCACTGTACAGAGCACTGGTGAGACCTCACTTGGAGTACTGTGTGCAGTACTGGAGACCGTATCTCCAGAAGGATATAGACATCTTAGAGAGAGTTCAGAGAAGGGCTACTAAAATGGTCTACGGCTTGAAGGAGAAAAGTTACCAGGAAAGGCTTAATGATCTTAACATGTACAGCTTGGAAAAAAGACGAGACAGAGGAGATATGATAGAAACATTTAAATACGTAAAGGGAATCCACAAGGTAGAGGAAGGGAGTATATTTAAAAGGAAACAAAATAGCAAAACAAGAGGACATAGTCTTAGATGAGAGGGGCAAAGGTTTAAAAGTAACATCAGAAAGCATTATTTTACTGAGAGGGTGGTGGATACATGGAACAGTCTTCCAGTAGAAGTGGTAGAGGCCAAAACAGTAATTGAATTTTAAGCAAGCATGGGATAGGCATAAGGCTATCCTAAATAAAAGATAAATCCAGGTAAAGTATCCATGTAATTGGGCGACTAGATGGGCCGAAAGGTTCTTATCTGCCGACATTTTTCTATGTTTCTATGTTTCTATCTACAGTATGTCTACTCAAAAGCAGTGTAGGCAATAAGAGAAAACAATATTGAGTCTTGTCCCTCAGCCTTAAGATTGCTGTGACTAGCTGTCACAGTGTTCTTGGGGCTGGCAAAACACACACTTTTTTGTTGTTGCTGGTTGCCCCAACCCACGCAACAGCGGCATCACTGCAAACGCACATCGCGCCAGCGTCCGTTATTCCCATTTAAACTTAATGGCACGGTATCAAGAAGGGGATAATGCCCTCACTTAAAATGGCCGACATGGACACTCAGATTGCAAATGAGTTCCTGCAAAGCACTCTGGGAAAATGATAATCTGCTATATACAGTTGTTACCGGAGGTAAAAGTCTCAGTGTGATATATATATGAGCATATATTATACAGTATAAATATCATAGGAGGTGATTGTAGTTTATTAGAGTGATTTGAGTTTCTCACCCATAGTCAGACAGGGAGTATCTCGGGTCTGGCCCCGGCCGCCGCCATCACTCTGTATCATCAGTGAGGTTAATCCTTGCCTGTTCCTCCTCTGGGAGAAACAGCATGTGATGAATGGGAGGAGGCTGATTGTGTGATTACAGCAGCTCCTGCTCGCCTGGGGAAACGATGCACCTCTGGGGGCCCTTCTGATACAGGTTCGTCACGTGGTGATAATTCAGGAGAACATTACTTTGTCTGTGAAAGAAACTGTACAATTACTCTAAATCCTGTCATTATGCTCTGAAGTGGCTTCCATTTTTATGGTTATAGAAAGTCTGTATATTATGTAGGGTTTTTTTTTACTCGCCCCGTTTTGTTTGTTATTAACTGACTGATTTTGAGGATCTGGGACCAGGAACGATAATTCATCACCCAGTTGCACTTCACCCAGACCATAGTATGTTAGAGTATTTGACCCTTTTGCTTCTGAGCCATTTCACCCCTCTTTGCTGAGCTCATATTTACCACTTTTGCATCCTATGGGCCCCGTCTGATATGGGTTCCTCATAGGAAGGTCCTGTAGGAGTATGTGCGATCAGTTGACAAACAGATAAAACGTAAATAGAAAACAGATATTTTGAAGCTTAACCCCTTAAGGACAGTCAACTTTACACGTTTGGAACACTTTGAAAAGCGTTAAAGCCCACTTGCTGCAGGATGGCTTAGCACATCCTGCATCGGCAAGGGGTTAACATACAATTTGATAGCCCTCGTCACACATATATATCCCCTGCACTCTGTCACACAACCTTTCGCACACATACAGCTCACTATACTCTAGCTACACATGACTATCCCCTGCACTCTGTCACACAACCTTACACACACATACAGCTACCTATACTCTCGCTACACACGAATATTAGGGATGTGCATTTTGTTTCGTACCGATTCGTTTTTCTCACGAAATGGGCCGATTCGGTGCTTCGGATTCATCCGATGTGCCGAACCGGCCCGGCAACTCAGATCAGAACCATGGACAGTCGTCGATGGAGAAACACATATTAATCGATCTAATTCTTCATATCAGCACCATGGATAACGGCAGGCTTGTTACTATCCATGGTACTGATACTGACAAAATGTTTTGTATCAAAAGTCATTGCCGAACAGAACACATACGGACGGACTGTGAGAAGATAATCCAGCTGTACGTGTTCTGCAAAGAAAAAAAAAGACCTCGTTATACATTTAAAATAAGTTAGGAAGAACCCTAAGTGTTAACCCAAAAATTCCCGAAAAATGCAAAAATAATCCTAAAAAATAAATAAAAGAAATGGCTGTTTGCTGCAATTGAAAATAATAAACTGTTTTAGAAATATTTAATAAACACTTAAAAACGGGGATTTGTTTTAACATTTATTCATAAGAAATAAAGTATCTTTCATAAAAAACGATACGACTGAAGGAACGAATCGGCAGGATTACCGTATCGTCAGAAATATCGGAGCGTCCGAAATACCATACGTCTAAAGTCAAAACGAAGATCCGAGGATTGACCCTTTGAAACGAAGAGAACAGACGATCTGAAAGACCGAAATTTCCCGATTTCACGAAAAAAAATCGATACAAAACACTTAGCCAAAACGAAACGAAAATGGGCCGAAACGAGCCACAACAACATTTTTGAAAAACCGAATGTGCCGAAATGAAACGAAAAAAACCCAACGTGTGCACATCCCTAGCGTATGTCCCCTGCAGTCTGTCACACAACCTTTCACACACATACACCTTACCATAAATCTCACAGCTCTCACCACACATGTATAAGCCCTGCAAACTGTCATAAAACCCATTATATACATACACTGAGTGAGCATACAATCTCACACATCTCGTCACACACACATATATCCCCCACACACAAATTAGACACAAGTAACAGCTACCTCTCTGTAAAAGATCAATGTTCTTGGATCCAGGACATACTTGAAAATGAGAGAAATCTCAATTTATACTTATAAATAAATAAATAATGTGACGAAAAACACAAGTCTTTGAGGGCATCAGCAACAGCCGTGGCCTTGTTGGCGCAGTAGGTAGCGCGTCAGTCTCATAATCTGAAGGTCGTGAGTTCGATCCTCACACAGGGCAGTTTTTTTTCCTCATTTTGGCTGCGAGAGGTCCTGCCATTAAATCACAGTCAAGCCCTTTTTGCTTATCATTATCCTATATTACCAGTCAGTCTACGCACTTCTTGATATTTATAGTAGTTGCTAAGCAACACATATGCAGGGATATACTTTTTTTTCCCGTAACTTGATTCGGCACCTTTCTTTAGCGTTTCCGTCTGGCAAGTGAATCCTTGCTTGTTTTCTTAATGCTTTCATTCAGTAAATGATTCACGTTATTTGTTCCTGCCTCCCAGTTTAAGTCTGTACTGAAGGATATTGGATGTTTCTTACCTGTTTTAAGATACAATTTACTGTTTTATTCTGTATACCCGTGATTGTAGCTTTTAAAAAATGTGCATTTATACAGAACTTCCCAACCATAACCATGTAATTTACAAAGAAGGTAATTAATTACCATGTGTTTTGAATAAAAAAAAGAATATTTATGGTTTACAGTAGCTTTTTAATTCCTTTATTGTGAAAAGACAGTTTTATTCCACTGGTTACAGCCCTGTTATGGCTAATGGAGCATTTCACAGAGGATCTGGCAAGGTGCCTACTGCACTGTGGGGGTGGGGGGGGGTCGAGAAGTCTTTAAGTCTGTTGTTTCTAATTGTTTATGTGATGGTAAAGTAATGCACTGATTCGAGGAGTGTTTATTCAATATTGTCAGTTGTACATCCCATCCTGACCACTTCGCTCTGCCAATGATCTGGTGCTATCAGTTCCTCATACCCGCACCCCCAACTCCCACCTTCAGGACTTCTCCCGAGCTGCCCCCTTTCTATGGAACTCCCTCCCCCACAACATTAGACTCTCCCCGTCTCTTCAGTCCTTCAAGAAGTCTCTGAAAACACATTACTTTATAGAAGCCTATCGGCTCGCTCAGGGGCGGATCCAGACAAAGGTTTCGGGTGGAACATTCTACCAGTTTTGGCCAAGAGCTTGTGTTGGGTTCACAGTGACAGGCAGATATATATTGCCCCTAGCTCACATGGATATATATATTGCCCCTAGCTCACATGGATATATATATTGCCCCTAGCTCACATGGATTTATATATTGCCCCAGCTCACACGGATATATATATTGCCCCCAGCTCACATGGATATATTTGCCCCAGCTCACATGGATATATTGCCCCCAGCCCTCACCTCCGTTCCTCTGCTGCAGGCCTCAGACTCCACCAGCGTCTTCTCCCAAGGAGGCTAGCGGCCACTAGACATGGAGCTTGGCCGCTCACCGGTAACCACCTGACCAGTCGCGCAGCCACACGCGCGCTGGTCAGGTGGTTCAATCTCATCCCAGGCGAGCGGCCAAGCTGCATGTCAGTGGTCGCTCGCCTGTAGGGAGAAGAACACGGCCGGCGGCAGTGATTTTCTTGGGGAGGGGGGGCAATTGCCCCGTTGCCCCCTGGATCTGCCCCTGGGCCCGCTCCATGATCCCTCACTGTATATTTCCTGCTCCTCTACCCATTCAGTCCTCCAGCAACCCGCCACTCCACCTACCCTATTCACCCTCACCTAATGTGTCACCCCTCTCCTCTTAGATTGTAAACTCTCGAGCAGGGTCCTCCCTCCTTCTGTTCCATGTATGTATATTTGTTATTCTGTCTCTCCCATTGTACAGCGCTACGGAACTTGTACTTAACTTGTAACTGGAACTATTATAGCTCTTATTTCTCAACCCTCTGGGTGGTTGACCCAATGTGTCAAGTCAGTATCAACAGTTTTTTCTACTTTATGGCTTCTTCTTTCTTTCTCGTTTTTTTCCTCCAGTTTTCTACCTTTCTCTCTGTCGTCCTGGGACTGAACTCCCCTTACAATGTACCGGGCAAAGGGGGGACCTGTGATGGGGGAGTCCATAAGCTATTCCAGTTATGGCTTTTCATGTCACCTGATAAGAAACCTCTGTCAAGGGGCTGAATTCCCTGGGTAAATAAAGGTTTTAATAAAAAGTATGATCACATATAATGCAACAAAAGGGACAGACCGAACGAAACAAGAAACATAAATACAGGAAAATATAAGTAGAGAAAACCGTGAAAGTAATGTCATCTAATAAAAATGATACTGAAATCTATGCGCTGGCATCGCTCAGTGTTCCATCTCTAAATACGCTCAGTGGAAAAAGAAACCCACCCCCCAAAAACCCTATAGTAGTTATTAACAAGGAGCACCACCTAGTGGCCAAATAACATATGACATGAAAATGATATGCATCATATACAAAGAAACTCCCATACGGCGCACATATTAAGGGCTCTATTAACTTCTTCGCGCAAACGTTAACGTGTGCGCAAAAACGCATTAACGCGAGGGGAATTACAATCTCCGCGCAAAAAAATGCACGTTAACGTCTACCGCGGGTGAACCTGCGCGAACCCTTTTGCGAGCGTAATGTACGTTGCGCGTCCTATACTTAACATTGTGAGCACAAATGCGTTCGTGCGCTGGTACGCGGATGGTATTACAATCTATGCCCAAGGACAACGTTTGCGCGCATAATTTTAGCATCTTTGAAAAGCTGGTGGTAACGGCAAATCTGAACATCCTGGCCGAAACAAGCAAGGTATAGTTACACATTCTACACATACCCAAACAATAAAATTGAGAGGTTGCGCGTGTTTTTATTATTGCTGCAGCATATATACTCAGATTGAATTTGACAGGCGCAAAAACTGAACGGGAGACAATTGTGGTTCTTAATTCTGATTGGCTGAATCGCGTGTAAAAACAGTCCGCCCACTGATTTCTGCACGCAGCGTTAATACGCGCGCGTTTTTGCGCGACTTTTTTACGCGTGTTATTTTTTGACAGATGGAAAAATGCACTCGGATTTTAATACCAGCGTTAATTTACGCGCGTTAATGTTTAACGCTGCACGCAAAAAAATAGCGCCGCTCGTGCGCTTTTGCGCGAAGCAGTTAATAGAGCCCTAAGTGTATTATATACTTTAATGAAAGGAAAGAGGGGTGAAGCGCCCACCGGAATGGTACCTATCCCACTCGCTGAATGCTGTATAGGGGGTTTCTCTAAATACCCGAGTGACAATTTTGTAAATAGAATGACAACACAGCGCTTAAAGAGACCGAAGTCCAAAAAAGACAGTGGGGTAGATACTCAATATGTCCATAAACCGAAGTCGTTATCCTTTAGGAGATGATCTTCTCAAAACAGCATCGATGAAATACGTACTGTGCGGAGAAAACACAAAAACAGAGGACCAAAATTGCGCAGTAGGCCAGTACCCACAGTAAGAGTATTGCACATCGATTATCAACTCACATTCTGTGGAGCCCACAACCGGCTCCCAGGAATAAGGCGAGCAGGGACTTTATATAGGTTGCCCATAAAACCTTCCAGCGACTTCTTCAGGGTTCACCAGAGTGAGGACACGTCTGCGAGCCCAGGGGGACCCACCGTCTGCGAGCCCAGGGGGACCCACCGTCTGCGAGCCCAGGGGATGCGGTTTACTCAAACCACGGGTCCTGATCCAGCTTTGTGTGCAGAGAGAGTATTACCAGGTAATACTCTCTCTGCACACAAAGCTGGATCAGGACCCGTGGTTTGAGTAAACCGCATCCCCTGGGCTCGCAGACGGTGGGTCCCCCTGGGCTCGCAGACGGTGGGTCCCCCTGGGCTCGCAGACGTGTCCTCACTCTGGTGAACCCTGAAGAAGTCGCTGGAAGGTTTTATGGGCAACCTATATTAAAGTCCCTGCTCGCCTTATTCCTGGGAGCCGGTTGTGGGCTCCACAGAATGTGAGTTGATAATCGATGTGCAATACTCTTACTGTGGGTACTGGCCTACTGCGCAATTTTGGTCCTCTGTTTTTGTGTTTTCTCCGCACAGTACGTATTTCATCGATGCTGTTTTGAGAAGATCATCTCCTAAAGGATAACGACTTCGGTTTATGGACATATTGAGTATCTACCCCACTGTCTTTTTTGGACTTCGGTCTCTTTAAGCGCTGTGTTGTCATTCTATTATATACTTTAGATATCATTTTATGTGTATTATATGTATACAAACAAATAAATTGTGATCTTTCACACGCTATAAACGTCTATCTAAACTGTAAATGAATAGCAGAATGCTTGAGAATTTCTGTTTCAATACATATACATTACAATATGTATGATGGGTTCATAGTGCCACCCACAGGGTTATTCAGAGAAAGGTGAAAACCAGGAGAACTGTCAGGAGAAGAGAACAATCTAGACCAAATAGTCGATTTGGAAAGTGAGATTAAATGGGAGAATTTTCTGGTTTGGCTATTTTGACCTAGAATTTTCACTTCTCCGGTCATTCTCCTGAGTTTCGCCTTTCTTTGAATAGACCTGCTAGTGTTCAGATATTAGAATCATCTCTCAAGTTTGTGCAGTAGGATCTGTAATTATGTTTGGCATTTTTTTTATGATAAGTTCTTCTCCGAAACAGATGGTTTTGGGACTCTGTTCTTGTGTGGACCTATAGAGGTGTGGGGGGAGGGGGGGCAGGGTTGGTTCTTCCCTTCTTATACTCCACTCCTTCTCCCAAACGGGTATTCCTCCAAGAGATAGTGCAGATGGCCCCAAATATTTCCAAACGCGTGAAATTAGAGAAGTGGAATACTATTCACGTTTTTTGCGTCTAAGACTAAAACCAGAAATTAGTATTCGGGCAAACAATGTCACAAAGGAGCACCGGATCTCCTAAATCTCCTCCTCCGTGGTGAATGACCAGGACAGGAAATAGTAAAATAATAAAAGGTGTTTATTAAAAAAAAGAGAATAAAATCAACACATAAAAAGGTTTAAACAGCAACAGAGATGAGTTTTGCCGATTGTAACCTATTGGCTTCTTCAGTCTGTAATCTGACAGAAATGCTCAAGCATTTGCTATTCAATTGCTGATTATATAGACGGTAATATCGTGTGAGAGATCACAATTTACTTGTTTGTATACATTAAATACACATAAAATGATATCTAAAGTATATAATTCACTTAATACTTGTGCCGTACCGGAGTTTCTTCCTCTGTATTATTTTGGGACTCTTAGAGGGCGTAGATTCCCCTTCAGTCTGGCTACATTCAAATTCCGGATACCATAACTCATATTAACTAGTACTGGCGCTATCTATTCAGACATTTCCCGAATGATATACAACATATGATTCTGTCACGCTCTATAATAGAGATATGTATATGTCCACAGACAGTAGGGATGTGCGTTTCGGGTTTCGGAATTTCGGAATTTTCACGAAATTTCCCGATTCGTGTTTTCGGATCCGGCCGATGATCCGAAAAATTTTTAGATCCGAAAATGGCAGATCCGAAAAGTTTTCCGAGCCGAAACGAAATATTTTCGGAATTTTCGAATGGACTTGAAATGTGTCAAATCTAAATTTATTTTTGCTCTATTCATGATTTCGGTTCCATTCGTGATTTCGGTTCCATTTCGGTAATTCTGGAAATCGTATATTTAACTATTATCGGTTATATCGCTGATTCTGTAAATTTTGTATTTGTAAATGCGTATCACTTGTTTCTTGTGGCATTCGGGTCAGTTTAGCGTTTTGATCATTTTTTTTGTTCCTTGGCTTTCATACCATTTTAATATGATTAAATAAAGTTGTGAAATGTATATTCAATTATTCATAAGAAAAAAAGGATCTTTATTTAATAAAAAAAACACGATAGAATCGCCAGAATTATCGTAGACACTTTGAAACGAGGAGAACAGACGTTCCGAAAAAATGAAAATTTCCGAAAAGTCGATACAAAAAACGAGCAAAGTGACCCGAAAATACGAAAAATGGTCGATATTCCGAAAAAAATGTATACGAAAAACGATCCGAACCGAATCGAAACAGCAATCGGTCGAAACGAGTCGAATCGAAAAGTTTAAACATCCGAACAAATCGAACCGAAAAAAAAATCGGTGCACAAGCCTAACAGACAGAGAGTTCCACTCAAGTGGTCCAGAGTCTACCTATGTGTGGCTAAATAGTAATGCATTCGGACCAGTAGAGGCGGTCCCCCTTCTTTTAGTCCTCAGCAATCCTTCAGCATAAATCTGTCATTCACGCTTGCTTCTGTCCAGCAGTCCTCTAAAACAGTAATCACACAATAGTGCAGTGACCCCCAAGGAGTTTAAAGTGATTAAATAAAATATATAGAACTACTCACATATTAAGGTGTCTTGTACAGACACCCACTCTCAAGCAACCAGTGATTTTTGGCTAGGAGCACCGGACCTCCTAGCATCCTCAGCCACAATAAACCAGGAATGGGTAATAATTCAAAAGGGTATTTATTAAATAAAACTATTAAAACAATAGTTACTAAAACGCGTTTCACCAGTTAGGCTTGCTCAGTTGGTATGTAAAACCCCTCTTTACTCCCCTGTTTAGATCTCACTTAGTTAGGTTTTGATATCTAGTTATTATTTTGTATATTTTTCCCACGATGCAACTTTTACCAAAAGCTTTGCGGCTCTTGTTTATTTAGTTTACATTATTTAACAGTTAATTGCCTTGTTTTAGGGATCTCATTAAAATTTGTTACAAATCGGCGTCATCTATTTTTTTAAAAACCTAACAAAACCAGTTGGCTCGTTGGTCTAGGGGTATGATTCTCGCTTAGGGTGCGAGAGGTCCCGGGTTCAAATCCCGGACGAGCCCATTTTTTTTTTTAGCTTTTGTTTAATTCTGCCAGTCTACAGTTCTTCCAGTTACAATAATTTATATTATACACTGAGTGGCCAGATTATTATGACCATCTGACTTTTTGAGGCAAATTAGCTATAATTTTGCGCTGAAGTTGCTAGAGCGCCAGACCATTATAAATAGGGAAGCAGTGATTTTTTTCTGAAGATATGGGTAAACAACGCGATTTAACAGCCTTTGAACGTGGGATGATTGTTGGCGCTTGGAGTCATGGAGCGAGTATCAGCAAAACAGCAGAATTCGTTAAATGTTCAAGAGCAGCTGTTGTTAAAGTGTTTAAAGACTGGACTGTCAGCTGAAAATCTGGGTCTGAAAGTGCAAATTGTGGCCGTCAGCGACTAGTCAATGTTAGGGCAGAACGGAGAGTGGCAAGACTGGTACAAGACAACAGAAGGGCAACAGTGCATCAAATTACTGCAGATCTTAATCAGGGATCCTCTCAAATGATCTCTGAACGCACTGTTCGCCGTACACTGCATCGTATGTGATATGGAAGCCGAAGGCCTGTTCTTTGGTTAACAAGATAAAACGTCTCCAATTCGCACAGGAACACAAGGATTGGACAGCCGAGCATTGGAAAAAGTCATGTGGTCGAATGAATCACGTTTCCAGTTGCATCATGCAGATGCCAGGGTGATAAAGAATTTGGCGGAAACAACATGAAAGCATCCACCCCACATGCATGGGTACAAGCCTTCAAGCTGGTGGGGGCAGTGTTATTGTTTGGGGCCCTTTAATTCGTGTGGAACAAGGTCTGAATAGCACAACATACCAAAGCATCGTTGCTGATCAAGTTCATCCTATCATGTTGATGGCGTATCCCAATGGAGATTGCTTCTTCCAACAAGACAATGCGCCCTCATGCCACGGTGCTCGTATTGTGCAGGAGTGGTTTCAAGAACATGAGGGAGAATTTTCCTTGCTTAGGTGGCCCCCACAATCACCAGATCTCAATCCAATTGAGCATTTGTGGGACCAAGTTGAAAGAGCCATCAGGCAGCTGGTTCCACAACCATCAAATCTCACAGAGCTGGACAGTGCTATTCCTCAGACATGGTGTCAGATTTCTCGCATCACCTTTCAACATCTCGTGGAGCCAATGCCAAGAAGAATTGCCACAGTATTGAAGGCAAAAGGTGGCCCAACGACGTAATGATGGGGTGGTCATAATAATCTGGCCACTCAGTGTATATATCACCACTTCCAGAGACTGCAAGGAAGAAAATTTAACACGTATCTTGAAAACTCGCAGTAATGTGCAGTGTGTATGAGCGTATCACAGAGCTCCACCACAATAAATCTTACAGTAGTGTGCGGTGTGTATGAGTGTATCACAGAGCTCCATGGCAATAAAACTCACAGTATATCATGCAGCGTATGCTGGTGTGAGCCCAACATGCGGTGATATATGAGGTCAGACAGATTGCAGGGCACAGAAGGGAGTTTATTATAGATAAAGCAGAAACCAAACTAGAGAAATGAACTGACTCAATGGAGGAGGCTGGTCGGGACTGGAATAAGGCTAGGGTGAAGAACACACCAATAAACAGAGAAAAGAGGAGACACACGAAACGGGCTGACTGAGGCAACAGGGAGGAGAACTGAGAGTAGTGGGAGTAGAGGTAGGGTGTTAGGGCCGCTGGCCCGCCGGCGTCGAGTTCGGCCACCTCTTTGCCCACCCAGCGTTCCGGCATGGGGTGCGGCGAGGCAGCCGACTCAGCTACCCGGCGGTATCATGTGGCCAGTGCAGACCGGCTCACCTCCTCGGTGTGGCTGCGGTCCCCGGGGAGGATTGATGCTGGCTCCTCGGCTGCCAGCCCCAGGCGGAGCTCCAGGCTTCAGGCCTTGTCTAGGCCTCTGACCAGGGACACTCGCGGCGCCGGCCTCTACCAATATGGTGCCCGGGCCGCATCGCGCACTGATGACGTCACAGGCCTCCTATTGGATCAGATGGGAACCACTGGGTATAAAAGAACAGAGGGCCCATTCCTTCACCGCTCCAGTATTGAAGCAGTTCCCCTTTTTCCTAGCTACTGAGAACCTCTCCTTACAGTATTCTTGTGTATGACCTGGATGGTTTCTGACCTCCGTATTCGCCCTATATCTACCACTCCTTATCTCCAGATGTGTCCCTTGAACTCTCTAGCTCTCGCTACCCTCTCCTGGTGGGGAAAACCTGACATAGGGAAAACTAAATACTTCTGGAACCTAAAGACATAGAGGAACAAGGAGTACACAAGAGGATTGGCTAAGCACAGAAAGGAAAAATAGAAAAACTAAAGTAAATTTGGTAAGTCTGTGGCAGGAGTTCCAGGCAGGAAACAGGCAGTAACCGTTAGGCTTGTGCACCGATTTTTTTTTCAGTTCGATTTTTCGGATGTTTAAACTTTTAGATTCGGCTCGTTTAGACCGATTTCTGTTTCGATTCGGTTCGGTTCAACTCGTTTTTCGGGTACATTTTTTTTCAGAATATCGATCATTTTTCGTATTTTCGTGTCACTTTGCTCGTTTTTTGTATCGACTTTTCGTGATTTCGGAAATTTTCGTTTTTCGGAATTGTACATGTTATCAGAATATCAACCATTTTTCGTATTTTCGTGTCACTTTGCTCGTTTTTTGTATCGACTTTCGTGATTTTGGAAATTTTTGTTTTTTCGGGACGTCTGTTCTCCTCGTTTCAAAGCAATAAATTTCGATTTGACACATTTCAAGTCCATTCGAAAATTCCGAAAATATTTCGTTTCGGCTCGGAAAACTTTTCGGATCTGCCGTTTTCGGATCTAAAAATTTTCGGAAAATCGGCCGCATCGGAAAAAATTCCGAAATTCCGAAACCCGAAACGCACATCCCTACTAACCGTGGAGAGTATCCAAAGCAAGGGACTTCACAGGTGGTAAGCAATTGCGCAATCAGTGTCCATGGCAAAGGGGACTCGACTATTCTAGTTGCCAGCCGCCTGCCAAGTCCGTAGCAAGGTGTCTGATACACAGGTAATCCAGGATCAAGGTAAGGAACAATGGTAGAAGGTACCGGTGGTTCAGGTAGTGGTTCTCTGTAGGATAGACCTGACTGAGGAACAAGGAGCTTCAGGTGGTCAGTACAGGACTGGTAGGATGCACAATCAGACTTCAATGTTGAAGCAGGTAGGAGAGGGGGCAGCTTCCTTTTAAGGAGGCCTCATGAGATGGGATTGGGTGCACCTCAGACCTCCTGGAATGAGCATGGCATCCAGGTAAGGCTTTCCTCAATACCGCATAATCTGGCAGACAACCTTTGGCAAAATCATGCAGATGCAGGGTAGGAGTGGGGCTGCTGGAGTAATGAGCAAGGGGAACTGCTGGATTTGGCCTTCCTGCGGCGCTGGCAGCGAGACGCATGGCACAGTAAAGTGAGGTGTGTATGAGCATATCAAAGAGCTCCACAGTGCATCATCATTGGTCACTTTATAATTGAAAAGTGAACACTAGTGCTGCATTAGGGGAAAAAATGGATTTTATATTTATTCATTAATTGTGACATGAAACCTTTTATATTTATTTATTTATTTTATTTATGTTTATATGAAACCTGGTCAAGGTTGGTGTCATTGGAAAGGCCATGCTCTGGCCATTCCAATGACACCTTGAATGACCCCCTAGCTGCAAAGGACCCCTGTATCAGAGTCTAGCAGGTCTATTCAGAGAAAGGTAAAAATCAGGAGAAGAGAACACTTAAGACCAAATAGCCGATTTGGAAAGTGGGATAAATTGGAGAATTTTTCTGGTTTGGCTATTTTGACCTAGAATTTTCACATCTCCAGTCATTCTCCTGAGTTTCACCTTTCTTTGCATAGACCCTTATGCCATTCACTGCACGGCGAGTGGGAGCTCCCACATCTGATGTCATCACACCCATACGCGATGACGTCAGTGGGCGGAGATAGGACTCGCAAGTGGAGCTGACATCCAAGTTCGCCAGGATGGTACCGATCAGCGGAACTTCCAACAGACGTCCTCCACAACCTATCGGAGGAGCTGCTGCCCTGCCGGTAGGTGCCGGTACTGGCGCATACCAGGAAAAAAAAAAAAACCTGGACCAGGCCAGGCGCCGGTCTGGTCGAGGTCCCAGCTCTCCATGCCACGGCTTTTGACTGGGTGGCAAAATGCCACATCTGACAAAGGGCTGCCTGGAGCCACTGCATCACCTGGCTCCATGGCCTGTCCATGAAGGAAGGGCTGACAAGACAATTTGAAGAAAGAGCTTGCTAGTACTTGCTAGGATTCGGTGTTTTGCGAATCGTTCCCATAATCTGAATCTACTGCACAAGTTCCAACCATCTATTGTCATACTGTCCCCACAAAAAGATTTTTGTTTCTCCTCTAAACCTTATCTCCATCCATCATCATGTCATGTTCTCTCCATTGAAATAACTATTTCCAGAAAGGTGCTTTTTCAGTACGGGAATGGATTCTGCACCCAGTGTTTTTTCAATAAAATGTTTATAACCTACTAAAAACCTCTAGCACAAAAAGCTGATAACCCAAGGGGTTATTCAGAGAGGACCGAAATTTCAGTGCTGTCTTGTTAGGTCACTTTAGGCTGAACCTACGGTGAATTCAGCATTCACCACAGCGTCCCTGAAGCAGGACCGGACTGCGACAAAAAAAAAAAAAAATCAGCCCTGGACTTCATCCAGACCGGCCCACTTTTTTTTCTTTTTTTCTTCTCGTATTTCAAGAATTTTATTTTGAAATCCAGCCATCAATATAACAGACAAAAAGAAAATGGAGTCAGCAGGAATCATCAATATGAACAAAAGCAAAGGGGGAAGGGGAATGGACACTCAGACAGACATAAGATAGCGGTACCAGACATAAGATAGCGGTGATCGAGTCTCAGGCAATCTGCGGGTGAGGCCCCAGGCAGGCAAAAAAAAAAAAGGAAATTACATTTTAAAAAAAAGCTGGTAGGGGACCACCCGAAAAGGTAGCATTCCTGGCTCAATCCAAGGACCCCATGAGGGACTGGAGGCCATGGAGGAGGCCACAAGTCAGGGTGATCTGGGGCCAGAGGAAGCGGTCAGAGCCATGGCAGCCACGCCAATGGCTCACCCAGAGCAACCCAATGTCCCGCAAATAAAAGAAAAATAAAAAAAATTAAAAAGAGGCCTGATCCGCCACGTAAAACCTCACCCCAGGTACGTATAAGCAAGTCTGCAGAAAAAGTGTGCAAGTGAAGGGGGGGGGGGTGCAACTCAGTGTCCCAAAAAAAATGTCCAAATCAGAGAGGGGTGTTAGTGTCATCAGGTGTGGTTGTCATCAGGGGGGAGAAGGAAGCCACATATCCTCCGAAAGACACAGATGTCAGACCGAAGAGTCTCAGCTAGTGTCCCGAAATGGGGGGTCATGCAAGGTGCCTTCTCCACAGACCTCAGCGACCGGGATAAGTTGTAATGACTAAAATAGGGGGGCATCCCTGAATGGGGAGTTGTCTCATCAAGGGGTCATCAGGAGGTAGTAAACCGGAGGGGGGGGGACTCAGCGGGCAGGTCAAGCCAGAGTCAGAAAACAGCGGGGAGGCGGCAGGTCTCCAGGAGAGGTCCCCTCATCCCGTGTCCAGCGGGAACATTGGTCCCATCTCAGCAAAGGGAAGGCACAGCAGGTGATGCTTCTGGGCCCCAAGGCAGTCCACCTCAACGAAGGGAAGATCCCATCCAAAGAGCGTCGCAGAGAGAAGGCCCACAGCAACAATAACATCAGGCTCGTCCTTGTCCCATCGAAAGGCCAGGGCCATCTCACAACTGCCAGGCCACTCCATCGCCATGATGGAAGGCAGGGGAACAAAAGGCCTCTCCGGGCAACAGACAGCCTCCAACTCAGCAGGTAAGGTCTCCGGGGCATCAGAGGGCACATCTAGAATCCGTCCGGTCAGCGAAGGGTTAACACATCTCAGACCCTCAGTGCCCCAGCCGCCTCCAGCAGGATCACCGCAGGGCCGAACTTCCCTCAAAGGCACCTCCACTGCTGTCTCACCAGGGATTACCGCAGCGCTCCATCCAGCCTCCTGTCGGGCAAGGGTCCACGCCGCCCTGAATTCCCTCATCAGCTCGGCCAGCATTCCCCTCGTAAGAGGCAGGGATTTCAGAGCCGCCATCGGAGCCGAAGTGTAGGCGTCGCAGCTCGAGGTGAGGGTACAGGCCGTCCCACAGATCCAGAAAGCCTGAGGAGTAACAGCAGGCTTCAAAAATGGCCGCCAATGCAGGCCTTATCTCAGGCCCTGGAACCAGGACAGGCTGCAATGACGGGCCGAAGGTCAGCCAGGCTTCGAGGCGCCCACTCCCCAACTCCAGGGAACTAGGGTGCTTAAGGGGGGATCTCAAAAGGGGACGGGGATGCAAAAAAGTAATAAAAATGGTAAGTCTGCAGGAGAGCACATCAGCACATGTCCGTTCCCGTCGGCAGTCGGCTCCGCCCCCCCAGACCGGCCCACTTTAATTATGCAAACCCACATATACATCATATATAAAATATATGTATTGCAGAAAAGAACATCAATCTTTATCCCCCCGCAGGTTGCTCTCATCCCCCAATCACTCTTTATTCCCCCCCTCCAATCGTGACTCCCCCAGGTCGCTCTAATTCCCCTCAATCAAATTTTATTCACCCCCAGTTAACTCTCAGCCCCCAAATTGTATTCCCCCAGGTCACTCTTACCCCCAATCAAATTTTATTCCCCCCCAGGTCGCTCTCATTCTCTCCAATCAAATGTTATTCCCCCCCAGTTAACTCTTACCATCCAGCCCTCTGCACATCTTCCTGAATCCATGAAGCCCACGTCTAAGGAGGGTCAAAGCCCAAGTGATAAACAGGGTTATTCAAAGAGATCCGAATGGCTGCCGAAAGGTAACCGAACACTGAAAATCAGCGTTCGGTTACCTTTCTTGGCCATTTGGCTATCCAGAGAGCAGGCAGTTCACCAAATGTTGGCAAATTGCCTGCACATACGGTGTCTGTTCGACGGCAGTGAAATCCCCATAGCTTCGTCTATTCAGAGAACAAAAACCAGCAGGAAAACATTGCCGAATTGCCCTGCCATTCGGTGGCTTCATGCAGCAGATTTATTCAGGCGAATCCCATAGGCTTCAATGTTAAAAAAGTCTCTTTATTTATAGATTTTATGGGATATTTTAAGCATTTTTCTGCATTTTTTTACCAAAATTTGTTTCCGATTCTTTTAAAAAAACGTTTTAAATCGTTTTTTCTTTTTTTGTAACAGCCCTTTATATTATCATTCATTGGATTTTATATGTAAATTCCAGACATTTTGGTTCTGTAGTTTCTTTGCAAACAGCGTTTCACTTTTCAAACATTCAAGCGTACTGTTTTTTTTTTCTTCTATCTTCACCTCCTTCGTCTGCTGTGTCGGGGTTTTCTGGCGGCTGCTCTGCGCTCTGATCGGCTCCTGCTCGTGCTTCTCTGGTGTCTTCGGCGGGTTAATCCAGATGTTTTTGCGGGTTTCGGTGTACATTCACCAGGTTTTGCGGTGAGTGTTCGGCGGGTTTGCGGCGGCTTTTCCCTGCATTACAGCGGCCCTGTGGTGCTTGCTGAATACACCGCAGTGTCGCCGGAATGGGATCGCCAAATCGCACCGAATTGAAGAGAACGAAAAGTCACCGAAGGTGCGGTGACTTTTTGATTCTCTTTGAATTACCCTGTATGTGATTGTGTAGAAAACGATATTCTTAATTAATTTGCTCAGAGATTGAATAACATTAAATAATAACATTCAGTGGCGTAGCGTGGGTTGTCAGCGCCCGGGGCCAGCCAAGAATTGTGCCCCCCCCCACCTGTGGACACGTTATCAATATTGCCCCAGCTCTCACATGGATATTGCCCCAGCTCACACATGGATTTGCCCCCAGCTCATGGATTTGCCCCAGCTCATGGATTTGCCCCCAGGTCATGGATTTGCCCCCAGGTCATGGATTTGCCCCCAGCTCATGGATTTGCCCCAGCTCACACATGGATTTGCCCCCAGCTCATGGATTTGCCCAGTTTACACATGGATTTGCCCCAGCTCTCACATGGATTTGCCCCAGCTCTCACATGGATTTGCCCCAGCTCTCACATGGATTTGCCCCAGCTCATGGATTTGCCCCAGCTCACACATGGATTTGCCCAGTTTACACATGGATTTGCCCAGCTCATGGATTTGCCCAGTTTACACATGGATTTGCCCAGCTCATGGATTTGCCCAGCTTATACATGGATTTGCCCAGCTCATGGATTTGCCCAGCTTACACATGGATTTGCCCAGCTCATGGATTTGCCCAGCTTATACATGGATTTGCCCAGCTCATGGATTTGCCCAGCTTACACATGGATTTGCCCAGCTTACACATGGATTTGCCCAGCTTACACATGGATTTGCCCAGTTTACACATGTATTTGCCCAGTTTACACATGGATTTGCCCAGTTTACACATGGATTTGCCACAGTTTACACATGGATTTGCCCAGCTTACACATGGATTTGCCCAGCTCATGGATTTGCCCAGCTTACACATGGATTTGCCCAGTTTACACATGGATTTGCCCAGCTCATGGATTTGCCCAGTTTACACATGGATTTGCCCAGCTCATGGATTTGCCCATCTTACACATGGATTTGCCCAGCTTACACATGGATTTGCCCAGCTTACACATGGATTTGCCCAGTTTACACATGGATTTGCCCAGCTCATGGATTTGCCCCAGCTCATGGATTTGCCCAGCTCATGGATTTGCCCAGCTCATGGATTTGCCCCAGCTCATGGATTTGCCCCCAGGTCATGGATTTGCCCAGCTCTCACATGGATTTGCCCCAGCTCTCACATGGATTTGCCCAGCTCTCACATGGATTTGCCCCCAGCTCATGGATTTGCCCCAGCTCATGGATTTGCCCAGCTCTCACATGGATTTGCCCCAGCTCATGGATTTGCCCCAGCTCATGGATTTGCCCAGCTCTCACATGGATTTGCCCCCAGCTCATGGATTTGCCCCAGCTCATGGATTTGCCCAGCTCTCACATGGATTTGCCCCAGCTCATGGATTTGCCCAGCTCACACATGGATTTGCCCCAGCTCATGGATTTGCCCAGCTCTCACCTGGATATTGCTCCAGCTCCGGCAGGGATTGAGGGACCCAGATGCCGGGCAGCGCGGGAGTGCCTGCCCGGTCCTGAAGAGTCCGTCCTGTTGAAGGTGATGCGGCTGCGTGGCGTGCGTGCGCAGGTCACGCGGTCCGGCCAGTCAGGTGGTACAGAGACTCAGTACCACCTGATTAGCCGGACCACGTGACCGGCTGCGCCTGCACGCAGCCGCCTCCCTTTAACAGGACGGACTCTTCAGGACCGGGCAGGCACTCCCGCGCTGCCCGGCATCTGGGTCCCCTCAACCCCCGGGCCAGTTTTAGGGGCGCAAATGTGCCCCTAACAAAACTGCGCTCGGGGCCATGGCCCCCCCAGCCCCCCCCACGCTACGCCACTGATAACATTCAGTTCTTGCTTTTCTTCCTTTCTTGGTTTTCCAACTGATGATTATCAGCTATTTGTCTTTTCTCTGTATTTTATATTACAGGAAGATCTCGTTAGATCTGTGTTTACTGCTCAAGAATCTGCTGTTTTATAAGGGTGAACACATTTGGGATTTACATCTAAATTTAGTTTTTTTTTTTTTTTATGGGGGGTCACTTTTTTATTCTTCAAAACCATGAAAACTGCCAATAAATTCCTTTTAAATTCAGTTTCTCTGAAATTTAAAAGTGAATAAACTTTATAATGGAATATATATATATTTGGCTGAATTGCACCACCTTTTGATGAGAGATAAAAAAGCTATTATAGCCCCCAAATTAAAATACATAACAAAAAAATCTACTCCAGGTGTGGATTGAACTCACAACCTCGGCATTGCTCACTGCATACTGCTTTATAAGTACCGCGCGCTAACCGATTGCGCCACTGGAGCACTGAATAATATGATATTTTATCCAAATTTACACAGACATATTGTAATATGTAGAACAGTTTTACTGCACTTTGACATCATATGAATTCACCAACATCTTAAAGCATCATTATATTTTGGGGTTTGCTTTGGAGGTAAAGGTTAAAAAGCCCCATTCTTTCTCTTTACCTCATTGCATCCCCCACAAGGCGCCTTTCACACCTATCCCCTCAAGGGATGGGCTGGCGGTTCGATTTGAACATTGCCCGTTCAGCGAATATCGAACATTTCCGCGTGTTCGCCCACAATGCACCACAATGGACCACAATACACTTTTCCACTCGCCTGAAGCTTGTAATTGGCTACAGCCTTGCACCTGACCACAGGTCAGGTGCAAGACAGGTGCAAGACTATGCCAATCAGGGCTCAGAGTCCTGATTGGGCAAATTTTGCCCAATCATGGGCTCACAGAGCTAAGTCCCGCAGCACACTATATAAGGCTTCCCCGCAGCCCCAACACGTGTTTTTTTTTTCAGGAGTGAATCAGAGAGGAGACGAGATTGTTTGTTGCATAACAAGCTGTATCACTGAATTAGATCTGATTTCTGGAAATTGGAATTTGTGTGTTGTCACTGACAGCTATCAGGGACATGCTGTATCACTGAGTTATATCTGCTTTCTGGAAATTTTAATCTCTGTCATGGCACTGCCAGCTATCAGGGACAGGCTGTATCACTGAGTTATATCTGCTTTCTGGAAATTGGAATCTGTGTTGGCACTGCAAAGGCTATCAGGGACAGGCTGTATCACTGACTTATACCAGAGTTCTGTGAATTTGAATCTGTGTATTAGCACTGCCAGTTATCAGGGACAGGGTGTATCACTGCGTTATAGCATAGTTCTGAATATCTTTAATCTAGATAACACAGTTGAATCAGAGTTCTACATATCTCCAATCTTTATACCAGAGTTGAATCAGAGTTCTGCATATCTCCAATCTATATACTAGAGTTGAATCAGAGTTCTGCATATCTCCAATCTATATACTAGAGTTGAATCAGAATTCTGTATATCTTTAATCTATTTATCACTCACCATGTCAGAAAGACCAAAAAGGGCAGGCAGATGCTCCCAGACACAGATAAGAGGGCAAGCAGCCTCTGTGTCGGAAGGCAGTGCCCCTGGTTGTCATGGACGTGGTCCATCCTCTGCAGGGGCACGCTTGTTCTTGTTTCTAACTGGTGCTGGCCGTCGTAAGCAGCAGCAACATACAGAGGATTTGCAGGATTGGCTAACTAGGCCATCCTCATCCTCTGAGTCCTCTGCCAGCCAGGCTTGTAGTGGTTTACAGTCCACCTCGGCTGCCAAAACATCTAATTCAGCCTCCATGTCCACAGCTACTCCTGCCGTAGCCTCACTATCATACACGGAGGAGTCAGCTGAATCGTTTGAATACAGTGACAGTGACGTGCTGCTTGAGGATGCGCAGCAACTTCAGTGCTCTGATTCAAACTCTGAGGTTGAGGAAGGGAGTATAATCAGCCTAGAGGGAGGGGGTGCCAGTGACACACAAAGAACTGGCACTCATGTTCCCCCAGCAGCTGCAGCACACTGCCAAGTTGGCTTCAGTAGCGAGGAGATAGGGGGTGATGAGGTCACTGACTCCACCTGGGTGCCTGATTGAACAGAGAAGTCAAGGGAGGAGGAGAAGGAGGAGGCACAACAAAAACGAGGCAGAACGTCCTCTATGAGCAATCGTAGCCAGTCCAAGGCATCAGATGTCAGAGCTGCTCAGGTGCAGAGCGCTGTTGTCTCGCAGCACACGTACAGGATCTCTGCTGTCTGGGAGTTCTTCATGACATGTGCAGCAGACTGCAGCGTGGCTATTTGTAAGCTATGTCGGAAGAGGATCAAGCGTGGGAAAGACATCAGACACTTGGGTACCACGTGCTTGAGGTGACATATGACCACCTGCCACGCATCCCGTTGGCACAACAATTTGCATAGGTCCTCCTCCTCCTCATCTGTCTCTACCCCACTATATGTCCTGCCATGTCATTGCCTACAACCTCCACTGACAGGGATGATGCTACAGTAATGGGTGTACAACGTCCTTCCTTTGAAACTGCCAGCATCCCATCAGCTGCAGATTTATGCAGTCAGATTTCGTTGCCCCAGCTGCTGCCGCGGAAGAAAAAATATTGTCCCAATTATCCACATGCACAACGTCTAAATGCTAGCTTGGCAAAATTACTTGCATTACAGCTGCTGCCTTTCCAGCTGGTGGACTCTGCTTCCTTCCGTGAATTTGCCAAATGTGCTGTACCACAGTGGCAGGTTCCAAAATGAAATTTCTTTTCACGGAAGGCCATTCCAGCACTACACCAGCACGTGGAAGACAATGTTATCCAGTCATTGGGAAAGGCAGTCAGCAGCAAGGTGCACATTACTTTAGACACGTGGTCCAGCAAGCATGGACAAGGCCATTACATTTCCTTCATGGCACACTGGGTAACTCTGCTTACAGCTGGGAGGGATCCAGGACGAGGCTCTGTGCTGGAGCTTGCTCATCCACCGTGCCTCCAGAAAGCTGCTTATATGAGGTCTGTCTGCTCCACCACCTCTTCCTCCTCCTTCTCTGTCTCTGGTGAAGTGGCAGTTAAACCGATGCGTGGCAGGGGCTACGCAATGGCTCAAGCAAAAAGATGCCATACTGTGCTTGAGCTGGTTTGTTTAGGGGACAGGAGTCACACCAGGCCAGAAATTCTGCCATCTCTGCAGGGGCAGATGCAGAGATGGTTAACACCACGCCAGCTTGAGCTGGGAATGGTCGTCTGTGGTAATGGTAGCAACCTTCTCTCTGCCCTACGCCTGGGTAAGTTGACGCATGTACCATGCCTAGCACACATCCTAAATCTGGTGGTACAGCGTTTCCTAACCAGGTACCCAGGGCTGGCAGAGCTTCTCAGCCAGACTAGAAAAGTCTGCAGCCACTTCAGACGGTCATTTCCAGCAAGTGTTCGCCTGGCAGAAATTCAAAGAGAATTCCACCTTCCCACAAACCGTCTGATCTGTGACATGCCCACCAGTTGGAACTCGAAATTGGCAATGCTGCAGCGTCTGGACAAGCAGCAGAGGGCCATCAATGAGTACCTGTGTGCGTATTGGCACAAGGACAGGTTCCGGTCAACTTGGTCACCCCCCCCACAGTGGCTTGTTGATCAAGGATGCATGCACTGTACTGTCACCATTTGAGGAGGCAACGAGGATGGTGAGCAGGGACAGTACATGCATCAGTGACACAATTCCTTTAGTTCTCCTGCTGGAGCGCACTCTGCAGGGAATTATAGATGTGGCACTAGAGGCAGAGCAGCGGGAGGAAGAGGAGGACTTCCCCAGCTCTCAAGGCCCCAGTCTTTATGCAGACAGCATTCCTGCGGGTCCTCAGATCAGACAGGAGGAGGATGAGGAGGAGGAGGAATATTTAAGTTGTGGGGGCATTGAAGATGGGGATTCCTCAAGGGAGGGTTTTGTGTCCCCAGAAACCCAAGGACTAGTACGTGGCTGGGAGGAGGAAGTGCACGATGGGGTCATCCTCATTGACCAGGAATACTCGGAAGCTAATGCCACCTCCAACCTATGCTGCATGGGCTCCCTTATCCTGCAAAGCCTGCTAAAGGACTCCAGGATTCGTGCTATCAAGGAGAGGGATTATTACTGGCTGGCAACCCTTCTTGATCCACGATACAAGGGTAAGGTTGCAGAGCTCATCCTGCCCTCACAAAGGAAGCACAGGATGAAACAACTTGAGGATGCTCTAAAGCGACACTTGTGTAACACCTTTCCAGACACTGGTAGGTTACCAACTGATGAAACAGGTGCTTCTGAGGCTGCTGTTTATCAGAGGAAGAGCAGTGAAGGGGGCTCCTTGACTGATGCCTTTTCCATTTTTTTTAGTCCACGACGCCCAGGGACGTCAAATGTAGGCACCCATTGCCAGTGTCTTCACCATATGGTGCAGGACTATCTAGGGGCAAGGGCAGACCTGGATACCTTTACAGCAGATGATCGACTGGCTTACTGGGTGTTGAGATTGGATCACTGGCCAGAATTTAGCCAACCTGCTATGGAGCTACTAGGTTACCCTTCATCCAGCGTGCTTTCTGAAAGGACGTTCAGTGCCGCTGGAGGTTTTGTCACAGACAAAAGAGTGCGTCTGTCCACCGACTCCGTAGACCGGCTGACATTTATAAAAATGAATTAGTCCTGGATCAGCAGCTATCACTCCCCTGATGCTAATGTAACTGAATATATCGGGGATCTCTTCTGCATTGCCAAAACCTCCACCACTGCACTCTTCCACAATACCTTAAAGGGGTTACGGTGTGAAGGCACTAGCTGGCACCAAAGGCCCAATATTTAGGTGCACTGACACTGACTCGTGTACCAGATTCCAATCATTTTAATATTTGAATGCAGAGTCCACCCCTGCACTCTTCCACAATACCTCAAAGGGGTTACGGTGTGAAGGCACTAGCTGCCACCAAAGTCCCAATATTTGGGTGCACTGACACTGATGCGTGCACCAGATTCCAATCATTTTAATATTTGAATGCAGAGTCCACCCGTGCACTCGGTGGTTTCTGTATTGGCCATCGGGACTACTCTGGGAGGTTCCCAGTGGGCTCATGGCTCACTGGGCCGCTGCCGGTTTCCTAATCAGCAGTAGGGATGAGCCGAACAACCCCGAGTTCAGTTCGCATTCGAACTCTAACTTTTCGAACTTGTCACTTAGCTCGTTTTTTGTATCGACTTTTCAAAAGTTCGGAAATTTTCTTTTTTTCGGAAAGTCTGTTCTCCTCGTTTCAAAGCAATAAATTTTGATTTGACACATTTCAAGTCCATTCGAAAATTCCGAAAATATTTCGTTTCGGCTCGGAAAAATTTTCAGATCTGCCATTTTCGGGTCTAAAAATTTTCGGAAATTCGGCCGCATCCGAAAACACGAATCGGGAAATTTCGTGAAAATTCCGAAACCCGTAACGCACATCCCTAATGGAAAACACTACTCAGTAACCATGAAACTCCAGATATTTTGGAGCTACCTTTCCCATGAGTCTCTACCAACCTAGTGAGTGCGAGTGAAGGAGATGTAGTTCCAAAACATCTGGGGCCTGAGGTTGCTGAGCCCTGATTTCAAATGTAGATTGAAGAAACATCAGAGCAACAGAGGGAGATAATAGTTACAAAAGCAATTTATTTAATCACTTGGACTTTGACCCTCCTTGGACGTGGGCTCCATGGATTCAGGAAGACGTGCAGAGGGCTGGATGGACCAATTGAAGAAATAATATTTATTAACGGGGAGAGGATAGGGGTGAACGGCCCCTTGTGGGGGATGCAATGAGGTAAAGAGAAAGAATGGGGCTTTTTAACCTTTACCTCCAAAGCAAACCCCAAAATATAATGATGCTTTAAGATGTTGGTGAATTCATATGATGTCAAAGTGCAACAAAACTGTTCTACATATTACAATATGTCTGTGTAAATTTGGATAAAATATCATATTATTTAGTGCTCCAGTGGCGCAATCGGTTAGCGCGCGGTACTTATAAAGCAGTATGCAGTGAGCAATGCCGAGGTTGTGAGTTCAATCCTCACCTGGAGCAGATTTATTTGTTATGTATTTTAATTTGGGGGCTATAATAGCTTTTTTATCTCTCATCAACAGGTGGTGCAATTCAGCCAAATATATATATATTCCATTATAAAGTTTATTCACTTTTAAATTTAAGAGAAACTGAATTTAAAAGGAATTTATTGGCAGTTTTCATGGTTTTGAAGAATAAAAAAGTGACCCCCGCAAAAAAAGAAAAAAAATCCTAAACTTACAGGGTTATCCAAAGAGATTCGAATTGCTTGAGAAAGGTAACCGAACGCTGAAAATCAGCGTTCGGTTACCTTTCCTGGCCATTCGGCTATCCAGAGAGCAGGCAATTCGCCAAATCCTGGCGAATTGCCTGCACATACGGTGCCTGTTCGGTGCCTGTTCGAGGGCAGTGAATCCCCATGAAAAAGCACTGCTTCGGCTATTCAGAGAACACAAACCAGCAGTGAAAGGTTCCCGAAATGCCCTGCCATTCGGTGGTTTAATTCGGCAAATTTATTCAGGAGAATCCCATAGGCTTCAATGTTAAAAATATTCCTGTTTTAATTCAATATCTAATAAACCGTTCATTATAAAATTCTGCAGCAAAAAGTCTCTTTATTTATAGATTTTTTAGGATACTTTAAGCATTTTTCTGAATTTTTTAAAAAAAAATAAAAAGTCCGATTTTTTTTTTTTTTTTTTCAGTTTGCTTATTTTTTTTGTAACAGCCCTCTTTATTATCATTCCCTGGACCTCCTGTGAAAATTTCAGACATTTTCGCTCAGTAGTTTCTTTGCAAACAGCGTTTCATTTTCCCAGATTCATACAAATGGTTTTTCTAATTTATTCACTGCCTCCTCTACGTCACAGCTGCTTCGGCTCTGTGTGATTCGGCTCCTGTTCGGCTCCTGTTCGGCTCCTCTTCGAAGGTTAATCCAGATGTTTTTGCTTGTTTTCAGCGTGCATTCGGTTAGTTTTCGTCAGGTTTTCGGCAGCTTTTCCCTGCAATTCGGGGACCCTGTGGTGCTTGCTGAATACACCGCAGGGTCACCGAAATGCAATCGGCAAAAGGAACCGAATTGAAGAGAACGAAAAGTCACCGAACGTGCGGTGACTTTTCGAATCTCTTTGGATAACCCTGTTAGATGTAAATCCCAAATGTGTTCACCCTTATAAAACAGCAGATTCTTGAGCAGTAAACACAGATCTAACGAGATCTTCCTGTAATATAAAATACAGAGAAAAGACAAATAGCTGATAATCATCAGTTGGAAAAACAAGAAAGGAAGAAAAGCAAGAACTGAATGTTATTATTTAATGTTATTCAATCTCTGAGCAAATTAATTAAGAATATCGTTTACTACAAAATCACACACAGGGTTAATCAAAGAGAATCGAAAAGTCACCGCACCTTCGGTGACTTTTCGTTCTCTTCAATTCGGTGCGATTTGGCGATCCCATTCCGGCGACTCTGCGGTGTATTCAGCAAGCACCAAAGGGCCGCTGTAATGCAGGGAAAAGTCGCCGCAAACCCGCCGAACACTCACCGCAAAACCTGGTGAATTTACACCGAAACCCGCAAAAACATCTGGATTAATCCCGCCGAACACACCGGAGAAACACGAGCAGCCGCCGATCAGAGAGCAAAAAACAAAAACAGTACGCTTGAATGTTTGAAAAGTCAAACGCTGTTTGCAAAGAAACTACTGAACGAAAATGACTGAAATTTACATATAAGATCCAATGAATGATAATAAAAAGGGCTGTTACAGAAAAAAGAAAAAAGGAGTTAAAAAAAAAGAAGGAAAATATTTTTTCACACAAAAATACCGAAAAATGCCTAAAAAATCTATAAATAAAGAGACTTTTTACTGCAGAATATTATAATCAATGGTTTATTAGATATTAAATTAAAACAGGAATATTTTTAACATTGAAACCTATGGGATTCGCCTGAATAAACCTGCCGAATGAAACCACCGAACAGCTGGACAATTCGACAACTTTTCCCTGCTGGTTTTTGTTCTCTGAATAGACAAAGCATTGCTTCTCTATGGGGATTTCACTGCTCTCGAACAGGCACCGAACAGGTACCAAAAAGGCACCGTATGTGCAGGGAATTCGCCAACATTTGGCGAACTGCCTGCTCTCTGAATAGCTGAATGAATGACCAGGAAAGGTAACTATGCTGATTTTCACTATTCGGTTACCTTTCGCCAGCAATTCAGATCTCTTTGAATAACCCTGTAAATTACGTGTTCCTAGAAAAAGCTTGGATGTGATGCAGTCATGCTATAATAACTCGGCCAGTTCCCACCCGGTCAACGTTTTACAAAATAGAGTTATAAGGTGAGAAGTATGAAATGGCTGGTTAGCTCAGTTGGCTAGAGCGTGGTGCTAATAACGCCAAGGTCGCGGGTTCGATCCCCGTACGGGCCATTGTATACTTTTGAATTAAAGACCAACGCAATGTTGAGAGTTTAACACTCGTGGTTTCTTCATATTTGTCCCATCTCTTGGTAAATGCAGCCATACATAAACTCTGGACATTGAATTACGAGTTCAATTTCAAATTTGGTTGGTATGGCCACCCCAAAGTCCCTCATAACCCCATCATGGAATGCCACTTCAAAGCAGTTCAACTGGCATAGTGCATTTGCCTTTTTTCCAAACTATTATGCCAAACTACTAGCATATTCTTGTGATGTCCAAAAATACTTGGATTTTGTCTGAGCCTTTCACGACACAAAGAGGTGGCTTATGTTGGCCAGTGATAGTTGTCTTTTGGGAAAACTCTGATGCGCTGCAGCTTGGCTTCTTTTGAGGCATCCTGAAGAATTCAGGTACAAAGTTTTTATGCAAATTGCTCCCTGAAATATATGACCAAATGTTCTTGTTATCCACAAAATTCATGCCCTTTGTGAGGAGCGAACTCACGACCTTCAGATTATGAGACTGACGCGCTACCTACTGCGCTAACAAGGCTCACGATTTCTATGTTTATATTTCTACATACCAAGTATTGAATCCAAAAATCCGCAAATGAGAGCAATTTATTGCCTATATCCAAATTGCACTTGCGATTGCCAACCGGTTAGCTCCTTAAATAAACTTTTAACTATTTTGATTTCATTTTTCTTCTTATCCCTTTATCTGCCAAGGTTCTGTTAATTTAATTTTGTAAAAGTAGAAAATGACTTTGTTCAAGTAAGGTTGATTTGTCAAACCTGCGCCATGTCTGCCACTTTTACAAGATTCATTTGCAATGGAAATTTCTAAACTGATAAACTTTGATTTTTACAACAATTTTTCACAAGATGCTCGAATTGCTCTTTGTTCCTTGCATGACAACACACTAATAAGAGGCAAAACGGACTTTGTTCAAGTAAGGTTGGTGTGGCAATATTGAACCATGTCTTAAATTTGACAAGTTGGATAACCAAGAATGGAAGCAAGAACTGTAACCTTTTTTTAATTTCATTCAATCTCTGAGGAAATTAATTTAGAATATTGTTTTCTACAAAATCACTAAATTACGTGTTCCTAGAAAAAGCTTGGATGTGATGCAGTCATGCTATAATAACTCGGCCAGTTCCCACCCGGTCAATGTTTTACAAAATAGAGTTATAAGGTGAGAAGTATGAAATGGCTGGTTAGCTCAGTTGGCTAGAGCGTGGTGCTAATAACGCCAAGGTCGCGGGTTCGATCCCCGTAAGGGCCATTGTATACTTTTGAATTAAAGACCAACGCAATGTTGAGAGTTTAACACTCGTGGTTTCTTCATATTTGTCCCATCTCTTGGTAAATGCAGCCATACATAAACTCTGGACATTGAATTACGAGTTCAATTTCAAATTTGTTAAATCAAATCCCCCGAGGGGGAATAAACCTATAACTTAATAGGAACTTTATTAGAGAAATACAATTAAAAATTGATGATAATTAGGATAGTTGTCAATTGAATGTTAACCCACATAAGTTATCAGTAAATACAAATATACAAACTAAGCAATTTGTCTCTATTGCTAATCCAGCGAGTATCCTAAAGTGTGAGCCTGGTGGCTGTTGTTTCCAATCGTGCCTATACTGAGGAAAATCATTTGCTGGCTATAATTGGCCTTCACTGCGCCTGTTTTTCTGAATTGTGTGTATCAATGTGCCAGTGTTTAGCCCGTGCTGTGAGCACATTTGAGGTGTTCCCAATACAAATATACAAATTGAGCAATTGTCTCTATTGCTAAACCAGCGAGCATCCTAAAGCGCCGCATTATTACTCTTTACAATATTGTATTCATCCATCACTATATGCTATTCAACAGCACAATTTTGTCGGCAATTGATGATTAATTACAATTTATACTCGACAGGTATGGTTTGTTATGTCTGGTCAAACTATCTAATTCATAATTGAATGTTCACAACTATTCAAGTGATTTTGTACACAGACACTCAGTTTGCGGGCGATATAATTGTGGCACTTGTACACCAATTAGCCAATTTAGGCATTTGATGGTGTGGCACTTGTACACCAATTAGCCAATTTAGGCAATTGATGGTTAATAATTATGCCTGAATAGGCATTCAATTGTTTATGTGTATCTACCTTAATTGGTTTGAATTATTTTTGTTACCCCTCCCTTTTGAGTGCTCATTTTTGTTGGAATTTCCCAATATCCCATCATTTGGGGTTTTATAATCGCTACCCCTTGAGCCCAATTGGTTTATTGGGTGTTTTTTGGTTAATTCATCGTTTTTTGAGCCTCCAGTGTATTAGTCAGAAGGTAGATTGTGAGCGTATTTATATATAATTTTTGCTCAACTATACTACCTGATGTGATATGTATGTTTATATACCAATCAATTGAGGTTTTTTTGCAATTGGTGGACGCACCTTTTCACCTTTAACTGGTTATATATTCATATTTTTCAATTTACTTCACTGATAACTTATGTGGGTTAACATTCAATTGACAACTATCCTAATTATCATCAATTTTTAATTGTATTTCTCTAATAAAGTTCCTATTAAGTTATAGGTTTATTCCCCCTCGGGGGATTTGATTTAATAAATTGTTTGGTGTTCAATCACTATCCTATTCAATTAACCCTTCCCACGGTGGGTCATCCATCGATTCAACAATTTCAAATTTGGTTGGTATGGCCACCCCAAAGTCCCTCATAACCCCATCATGGAATGCCACTTCAAAGCAGTTCAACTGGCATAGTGCATTTGCCTTGAATCCAAACTGTTATGCCAAACTACTAGCATATTCTTGTGATGTCCAAAAATACTTGCATTTTGTCTGAGCCTTTCACGACACAAAGAGGTGGCTTATGCTGGCCAGTGATAGTTGTCTTTTGCGAAAACTCTGATGCGCTGCAGCTTGGCTTCTTTTGAGGCATCCTGAAGAATTCAGGTACAAAGTTTTTATGCAAATTACTCCCTGAAATATATGACCAAATGTTCTTGTTATCCACAAAATTCACGCCCTGTGTGAGGATCGAACTCACGACCTTCAGATTATGAGACTGACGCGCTACCTACTGCGCTAACAAGGCTCACGATTTCTACGTTTATATTTCTACATACCAAGTATTGAATCCAAAAATCCGCAAATGAGAGCAATTTATTGCCTATATCCAAATTGCACTTGCGATTGCCAACCGGTTAGCTCATGAAATAAAGTCCGTTTTCCCTCTTATTAGTGTGTTGTCATGCAAGGAACAAAGAGCAATTCGAGCATCTTGTGAAAAATTGTTGTAAAAATCAAAGTTTATCAGTTTAGAAACTTCCATTGCAAATGAATCTTGTGAAAGTGGCAGACATGGCGCAAGTTTGACAAATCAACCTTACTTGAACAAAGTCATTTTCTACTTTTACAAAATTAAATTAACAGAACCTTGGCAGATAAAGGGATAAGAAGAAAAATGAAATCAAAATTGATTTCATTTTTCTTCTTATCCCTTTATCTGCCAAGGTTCTGTTAATTTAATTTTGTAAAAGTAGAAAATGACTTTGTTCAAGTAAGGTTGATTTGTCAAACTTGCGCCATGTCTGCCACTTTCACAAGATTCATTTGCAATGGAAGTTTCTAAACTGATAAACTTTGATTTTTACAACAATTTTTCACAAGATGCTCGAATTGCTCTTTGTTCCTTGCATGACAACACACTAATAAGAGGCAAAACGGACTTTGTTCAAGTAAGGTTGGTGTGGCAATATTGAACCATGTCTTAAATTTGACAAGTTGGATAACCAAGAATGGAAGCAAGAACTGTAACCTCTTTTTAATTTCATTCAATCTCTGAGGAAATTAATTTAGAATATTGTTTTCTACAAAATCACTAAATTACGTGTTCCTAGAAAAAGCTTGGATGTGATGCAGTCATGCTATAATAACTCGGCCAGTTCCCACCCGGTCAATGTTTTACAAAATAGAGTTATAAGGTGAGAAGTATGAAATGGCCGGTTAGCTCAGTTGGCTAGAGCGTGGTGCTAATAACGCCAAGGTCGCGTGTTCGATCCCCGTACGGGCCATTGTATACTTTTGAATTAAAGACCAACGCAATGTTGAGAGTTTAACACTCGTGGTTTCTTCATATTTGTCCCATCTCTTGGTAAATGCAGCCATACATAAATTCTGGACATTGAATTACGAGTTCAATTTCAAATTTGGTTGGTATGGCCACCCCAAAGTCCCTCATAACCCCATCATGGAATGCCACTTCAAAGAAGATCAAGTGGCATACGGGATTTAAGTGAAATTTTGGTGCTTTCCCGTTCAGTGCACTTCCAGTTTGCTGACCCTGCGGTGCACTCACTTTTCACAGCAGGGTCTCCGAAATGCGCTGAACATGAAGCTGCCAAACACCGCTGCCAACCTGCCATCAGACCGCTGATCAGCCTGCTGAAGCGCAAAGAACTGCAGGGAAAAAAAACAGAACTCTGCTGTTCTTTAAAATGTGTTTAATACAATAAAAATGCATGAAAACGTGTGGAAATAATAAAAAAGGTCTGTCACAGAACAAAAAAAACAAATGCCATTAAAAAAAAGGCAATCAAAAATTTTGCATAAAAAATCCACAAAAATTCCAAAAAATAAATAAATAAAAAGGCTTTTTGCTGAAAAGTCAAAGAATAAATGGTTGAATAAAAAAATGTTAAAACAGATAACATTGAAACATATGGTATTCGTCAGTTTAGGCTGGGGTCAGACCAGCGCACTTTTAACGTGCGTTCTGGCGCACATAATTACGGCCGCACTAGCAGCAGATGACGGGCAATGACGGCCAATATACGATGTACGGCCGCACAAAAGTCCGGCCGTGCAACACAAGTGGAATTTGAACGCATTTTTCTGAGAACGCTGAACCGCTAGTACTGACGTACTGAGTGCGCAGCTGCGGCATAGCGGCGTGTTTGCGTGATTAGGAGATGTCAGACGCTGCACACGTCCGGCCTACATAACGTCCAGACGCAAAAAGAGTTTTATTGACGATCCGTACAAAATCACGCCCGAAAATGCGCCTCGTCTGACCGTTTTTGCGCATTCCGTGAAAAAATACGTCAATGCGTTGGAACGCACTTTTTCACGTTCGCGGGGAAAAATGCTTTCGTCTGACCCTAGCCTTAACTTGTCAAACTGAATCACTAAAAATCAAGGCATTTCACTGACACTTTGGTGCAGTTTGGCATTCTGTGAATAGATTAACCATTACTTCTCTATGGGACAATTTCGATGCTGATGATGATTGCCGAATTGCAGTGATCTGTGCTGATCTGCAATGTATTTCACTGTCAGTTCGCCAGTATTTGGCGAATTTCCAGCTTTACGAATATAGGTACTGTCACGAAATTGCACTGTACTGTGAAATTCACCGTTCAGCACCATTCGGTGGCAAGTTCGGCTCTTATTGAATAACCCTTTCAGGGTTATTCAGAGAGAGGTTAAAAGAAGGAGAATGATTGGAGAACTGAAAATTCTAGGTCAAAATAGCTGATTTGGAAAGTGAGATAAAAGTGAGAAATTTTCTGGTTTGGCTATTTTAACATCGAATTTTCACTTCTCCAGCCATTCTCCTGCTTTTCACCGGTCTCTGAATAACCCTGTTTGTGTTTTTTACCATTGTGAAAATGTTGTTAATGACTTATTACACATGTACATTATATATATAAATGGAATGACATCTGCCCCTTGAAATCATTTTCTGCGTTATTCCAAGTCAATGTAATCTACTGCTTTTTCCAGAATTAAAGTTATGTAATAACTTGAGTGCTATTAGTATAAAAAAATACCAGTCGACGAGGATGGGATTCGAACCCACGCGTGCAGAGCACAATGGATTAGCAGTCCATCGCCTTAACCACTCGGCCACCTCGTCTACCTGTGATGAATGCAAGTTTCAGCACATACTCTTCTGTATTGTCTCAGCATGCAGGTGGATGATGGTCCTTGCTCAACATGTCCACCATTACCAAAATTGAAAACATTCAAGTATGCCCATCATGGGGATCAAGCATGGAGTATATTTCTGATGATGCTTTGTGGGTCAAGGTCATCTGCTTTTAGGATGAGAGATCACTAAGCTCTCATAATCAAAAACTTTACAACAGCTCTGTAAATGCCAGTCAACACAGTCATTCTACCTCGCAATATTAGCCATTAATGACCTTAGGTCTATTATTCTTTCTATTCCACCTCTGCTCTATTGCCACATGGGATATTTCACCCCCCTCCATTTCCTCAATAAGAATCCACTATCTCCCATTTGTAACAATGAAATACGCAATTCCCCCATGTCCATGTGTCTGGTTAGGACAAATGACTAGACCTCAATTGAATTTGGCATACCCTCCTACCAATGCTACACACACACCATGCATATATGCATCGTATGTGCACATCATGTACATACGTACCACATGGCAATTTTTCTCTGGCCCAGCTCCGGTCCACACAACCAATTTTCCTTCAGCCCACTTACTGCGAAGAATGACGGTACACAGACGTGTACAGAAGTGGCTCAAATGTCAGCCAAATCAAAGCCCATACATGGCCCTGCACTGGCCCAAATTTCAGCCAAATGGATGTCCTTACATGGCCATGCACTGGCCTAAATGTCAGCCAAATCAAAGCCCATACATGGCCCTGCCCTGGGCCAAATGTCAGCCAAATGGAAGCCCATACATGGCCCTGCACTGGCCCAAATGTCAGCCAAATGGAAGCCTATACATGACCTTGCACTGGCCCAAATGTTTGCCAAATCAAAGCCCATACATGGCCTTGCACTGGACCAGAACTGGCCCGAATGTCAGCTGGATCAAAGCCCATACATGGCCTTGCACTGGACCAGAACTGCCCGATTGTCAGCCAAATCAAAGCCCATACATGGCCCTGAAATGGCCCAAATTTCAGCCAAATGAAAGCCCATACATGGCCCTGCACTGGCCCAAATGTCAGCTGAATCTCAGCCCATACATGGCCTTGCACTGGACCAGACCTGGCCCGAATGTCAGCTGAATCAAAGCCCATACATGGACTTGCACTGGACCAGAACTGCCCGAATGTCAGACGAATCAAAGCCCATACATGGCCTTGCACTGGATCAGAACTATTCAAAAGTGGGTACAGCGTCCTCGAGTTCATATAGGTATCTCTGTGCCTTTAAACGAGTCTTCTCTTTCTCTCCATGTTACATGCGGAGAAAAAACATATAGAAACAAATTGGTGCAGTACATCCTACTGTGGATTAATATTTAAAAATGGATAGAGGTTTAAAACCCTTATCTCTAAATTCACACGGTTTATATAATTAACCTGATGCTGCTCTGTGTGCTTGAAATCCTTATCTCTAAATTTATCAACAAAGGTTGTGTTTGCAGCACCTACTTGCATGAATGGACCTCGCGGTGTGCAGAAATTCAAGTACAAATAAAGGTTAAGGTACTGTAACGAGCGCTATAGCGCTCACACTGGAGAAGCGTAGTTGGGATCGTAATGGACAGATTTTTCTGATACCAGGTTACAGAAGAAAAACATAGTATTTGACCTGATCTCCCAAGCCAGGGAGTATAATAACAAGCCAGAGTAGCACCTAAGCTCAAATGGTTTCAAGACCAAAAGATCGCTTAGTGCAGACACATGTACTTCAGTCAACTGTAAACGTAACCTGGGTACCTGAGTATAGTTATCACAGCAGTTTATAAGCAGAGTTTTGTTGAGGTTGATGAATTATGCAGGCTGCAGGGCAGTCACAAAATCAGCAGACTTACAGAGTTATTCAAAGAGAAACGAAAAGCCACCGCACGTTCGGTGACTTTTCGTTCTCTTCAATTCGCTTCGATTTGGCGATCTCATTTTGGCAACCCTGCGGTTTATTCAGCAAGCACCACAGGGTCCCCGAAATGGGAAAGGTCGCCGCAAACCGGCCGTAAAATCACCGCAAACGAGGGCGAACGCACACCGAAACCCGCAAAAATATCTGGATTAACCCGCCGAAAACACTGGAAAAACCCAAACAGGAGCCGATCACATGCAGCGCAGCCGCCGGAAAAAGCGAACACCACAGATGAATGCAGGGAATAAATTAAAAAAACTGTTCGCTTGAATGTTTGAAATGCGAAACGCAGTTTGCAAAGAAACTACTGAGCGAAAATGTCTAATATTTACATATGAGGTCCAGGGAATGATAATAAAAAGGGCTGTTACATAAAAAATAAGTAAAGTTAAAAAGAGAAAATAAAGAAAATCGGAAACAAAATCCCAAAAAATGCTTAAAATATCCTTAAAATTCTATAAATAAAGAGACTCTTTACTGCAGAATATTATAATGAACGGTTTATTAGATATTGAATTAAAACAGGAATATTTTTAACATTGAAGCCTATGGGATTCGCCTGAATAAACCTGCTGAATTAAACCACCGAATGAGAGGGCATTTCGGGAACCTTTCACTGCTGGTTTTTGTTCTTTGAATAGCCGAAGGGGATGGGGATGGGGATTTCACTGCCCTCCAACAGGCACCGAACAGGCACCGTATGTGCAGGCAATTCGTCAAGTTTTGCCGAATTGCATGCTGTCTGAATAGCCGAATGGCCAAGAAAGGTAACCGAATGCTGATTTTCAGCGTACAGTTCCCTATCGGCAGCCATTCGGATCTCTTTGAATAACCCTGTTAGTGTTTATGTAGCAACCAAACAAGGCAGAAAGCAAACCGCTAGTAAATCCCCCTGATGTCCTGGCACGGCAGATATTCACAGAATCGGATGCCTTGTGAATAGGACTTAGACCGGATAACGTAACAAACTGTGGCCAAAATCAAGATGAGGATTTGCAAAGGTGGAGGACAGAACCCCAACCAAGACACATGCGGTAGAAAAGAAAACCGCTATACAGAACACCAACATGGAATAAGCAATAGAATGATGGAACGAAAAGCTGGGTCGAAAAACGTGCGCAGGATCCTCAGACAAAAACGGGTTGGCAACTGGTAAATCAAAGCACAATATACACAGGCGATGCAGGGAACTAAACTCCACGTCAGGGCACTTAACAATCTTTAGCTCCCTGCTTTAAACCCGGCGGCTCCTCGTGACCACGCCAGTCCTCGCCAACTCACACGCCGATCGGCATCACTAAGTGAAGGAACCCAAACAGCCAGCGACCCAGAACTATGTCCAGACCCCCCCAGGCAGTGCTGCAGGGGCCGAGAACGTAACAGGTAGCCTTCCAGATACTGCTCTGTGGTTTGAAATCCTTATCTCTAAATGTAAAATAAAAAATTCAAGGTGTGGCCGAGTGGTCCAAGGTGCTGGATTTAGGCTCCAGTCTCTCTGGAGATTTGGGTTCTAATCCCACCGCTGCCAGAAGTTTTCCCACTTTTAAACTCTTTTCTTTTATCTGATTAAGACTCCATGTATACGGCTCTCTTATTATGAAGAAAGCATCTTCCGTTTCATCTCATAAGAAAATTTTATCAATCAATTGGGCATCTTTAGCCTGGAAAAATAAAGAAAGTTACTGTGACGGATCCCGCTACTTGGGGTGAGTAGATCCGCCGTCAGCGCCGAGTAGACCTGGAGGTCGGTAGTGTGGTAGCGAGGTGCCGCTGGTGCTCGTAGAATACCCCGAGGTTGCAGCGCTGTAGAGAGGTCCTTAAACGTCCCGGTTCCCAAAGCCCTGTTATCCCCAATTACTAGCCGAGGCAGGAGTAAAGGTTCAAACAAGAGTGATTTACCTTTCATGGGAGAACACATCTTATTTATGGGGAAAAAAGACATTGTTCTCCCCTGGTCTGCCCTCAGCCCTCCCGGGGTGATTTCTGCCACTGCCTGGAGCCATGGCCCAATTTCCCTTTGTTCACCTGGGGCCCCCCTGGTGGGTGCAGCCCTTATCTTGAGGCTCGGTGCCAGCTCGTCTGGTGAACTTTCTGTGGCTCTAAATGAGCGGTGAACAGGGGAAGAACAGGGAAAAGCACATTGGGGTACTTATAAAAATAAGGGCTAACGAACTTTTAATAACACACAAATAAATAAACACTTGAACTGCTGTACTGCGCTACAGCGTAGTGGCGGCCGTCCCGTCACATATCTCCCCCAAGTTACCAGTTGGCAGACCAGGTGAGACCATCTGCGGGTCCACTTGGGGATGTCCACGGACCCCACCCTAGGTCTCAAGTTCACTCTGGCGGGATAGCCCATCCGCATTGGCATTTTGCTTACCAGGACGGTATTGGATAGTAAAGTTGAAGGGCTGTAGGGCCGGGCTCCACCGTAGGAGCCTGCCATTGTCTCCGGCCACCCGGTTCAGCCATACCAGGGGATTGTGGTCTGTGAGGACCGTGAAGGAGCGCCCATACAAATAGGGTTGGAGTTTCTTCAGTGCCCATACCAGGGCTAGGCACTCCTTCTCGATTGCCGCGTAGGCAACCTCCCTGGGTAGAAGTTTCCAGCTGATGTAGGCAACCGGGTGGTAATGCCCATCTTCACCGACCTGGCTCAGCACCGCTCCCAGTCCGAACATAGAAATGTCTGTGTGGACGATGAAACGTTTAGTTGAATCAGGAGCGGTCAACACAGGGGCCTCCACCAGGGCTCGCTTGAGCTGCTGGAAGGCTTTCTCACACTCAGGGGACCACAGTACCTGTCGGGGAAGGTTCTTGCGGGTCAAGTCAGTCAGGGGTTTGGCAATGGCGCTGTAGTTGGGGACGAAGCGGCGGTAGTACCCCGCCGTACCTAGAAATGCTAACACCTGGGTCTTGGTGCGGGGTGTGGGCCACTGGGCAACAGCTTCAACCTTGGCGGGTTCCGGGCACTGCCTTCCGCAGCCCACCCGGTGGCCCAAGTACTGGACCTCGGACATGCCAACGTGGCACTTGTCTGGTTTGACTGTCAGACCTGCGGTGCCAAGGCGGTCCAGTACTGCCCGTAAGTGCTGTAAGTGGTCCTCACAGGTGTTACTAAAGATGGCTATGTCATCTAGGTAGGCGCTGGTAAAGTCCTGCATCCCCTCTAGCAGCCGATCAACCATGCGTTGGAACGTGGCCGGGGCATTCTTCATCCCGAATGGCATGACCCGAAATTGGTACAGGCCAAACGGAGTGATGAATGCCGATTTCGGCACACCTTCCTCGGCAAGGGGAATCTGTCAGTACCCCTTACACAAGTCAATGGTGGTGAGGAAGTGACCCTGGGCAATACGGTCCAGGAGCTCGTCTACCCGGGGCATGGGGTAGGCGTCGGTAACGGTGTGCTCATTGAGCCTTCTGTAATCGACACAGAACCTGGTAGTGCCATCCTTCTTGGGTACTAGAACCACCGGGGAGGCCCATGGGCTCTCGGATGGTTCTATTACCCCTAGATCCAGCATCTGGCGGATCTCCTTCTGCATCCCGTCTCTCACTGCATCGGGGATTCGGTACGCCATCTGCCGCAAGGGGGTTTAGCTCTGGGTATCGACCCGATGCAGAGCTACAGAGGTGTAGCCGGGACGGGACGAGAACAGGTCTCGGTGCTCCCGTAGCACCTGCTGAGCCTGTTCCCTGTGGCGTGGACTGAGTCCCTCGCCCAGCCGGACATCAGCTATCCCCTGGGCGCTCAGATCCCCAGGCAGTACCGGCAGGGGGAGATCCTCCAGATCCCCCGCGTCCGGTGCGCAGATGGCGGCTACTGCCTCTTCTCTTTCATGAAATGGTTCCAGCATGTTCACATGAAAGGTTCTTTGGATCCTTTCATCCGAACATCTGGCTGTGATGAAGGTGGTATCACAGATCTTCTCTATAATTTTGTAGGGTCCCTCCCAGGCTGCCTGCAACTTATTTTGTTTGACTGGCCAGAGCGCTAACACTTTCTGCCCTAGCTGGAAGGTGCGGTCCCTAGCCGACCGCCCGGTCATACCACCTCTTCTGCTTGGTTTGGGCCGCTTGGACATTGTCCCGTACCAGGGCGGTCAATTCCTGTAGCCGGTCCCTAAACTCAAGCACGTAATCTATGGCCGAGGTCCCCTCCTCGGCCAGAGCACCTTCCCAGTGCTCCCAGAGCAAGTCCAAGGGGCCTCGGACTCTCCGGCCATACAACAGCTCAAAGGGAGAGAAGCCAGTGGCTTCCTGGGGTACCTCCCTGTACGTGAACAACAGATGGGGCAAGTGGCGTTCCCAGTCCTTATGGGACATGGTAAAGGTGCGAAGGAGTTGCTTGAGGGTCCCGTTAAACCGCTCGCAGAGCCCATTGGTTTGCGGGTGGTAAGGGGAACTGTACAGGGGTTTAATCCCGCACAGTCTCCAGAGCTGCTGGGTCACCTCGGCCGTAAATTGTGTGCCCTGGTCAGACAAGATTTCCTGGGGAAATCCGACCCTGGAGAATATCTGTAGTAGAGCTCCGGCAACGGTCTCTGTGTGGATATCTCGGAGGGCCACAACCTCTGGGTACCTGGTGGCGTAGTCTACTACAGTCAAGATATACTTCTTGCCCGTAGTACTAGGCACTGCCAGGGGTCCTATCAGATCCACCGCCACCCATCTAAAGGGTTCTCCCACTATGGGTAGGGGTCTCAGGGTTGCTTTCCGGGTGTCCCCCTCTTTCCTACCCGCTGGCATACCTCACAGGTCCGGCAATAGTCCCTAACATCCCCAGATAACCCAGGCCAGAAGAAGCTCTGGGTCAGGTGGTGCAGTTTCCGCCTGTGCCCCAGATGGCCTGCAAGGGGAATATCATGCCTAATCTTCAACAGATTGCGCCAATATTTCCCCGGCACTACCAGTTGCCTATGGGGTACCTGGTCCACTCCCCTCCTCGCTCCCCCGGAGGTACTATACAACTTCCCTTGGTCCCAGGCAAATCTCACTTCCCCTACCCCTCCCGGCTCCTGCCCAGCCTGTTGTCGGTAAGGGGCAAGGGTGACGTCTTCCCTGGTGGCTTGGGCAAAGTCCGTCGGGGAATCCCAGGTCAGGGAGGGGGTATTGTCGGGGCCAAGGGTTGGGCTGGTCTCACTTACCGTGGTCCCCTCGGAGTCTGTGTGCAGAGCCTTCCTTGCTTGATGACGGGTGGTGACGGGGCATACCCCGCCAGGGTGGGTGTCCTCAAAAGTAGAGGTCAGCAGACCAAGGTTGTTGCCGAGTAGTAGTACTTCAGTTGGTAGGTCTTTCATGATCCCTACTTCCACATCCCGGGCATCTGAGCCCCAATCGAGATGGACACGGGCTGTAGGGATCCGGTAAACATGGCCACTGGTGACTCGGATGGCCACCGAGTGGCCTGTGGAGGCAGCCGGGGTAATAAGGTGGGGCTGTGTCAGGGTAAGGGTTGCGCCGGTGTCCCGCAGGCTGTTGGCACTCCGTCCATTTACCCGAACCTTTTGGCAATGGTGCTGCCGGTTATCTTGGGCAGCTGCTTGAATCGGGTCTGCTTCATGTAGGATGCCCCAGTCTTCGTCCGGAATCACTGTGGGTTCTGGCTCCGGCTCATGTTGGCAACAATATGCCGTAGCTCTGCCCGGAGGGTGTGCTGGGCGATGCGGGGCAGGACGGTTGGCAGTCAGTGGACAGCGGTCCCGGATATGTCCGAATTGGTTGCACCCATAGCACCGGGGACCGGTCCGAGGAACCGGGGTGTGGATTGTCGGTGGCCGGGGTGCTCTCTCGGTGGGTGCGGTATGAGGCTGGGGTGCTGGATGGAACCGGGGAGGTGGGGGCCGGATGTCAGGAGGAGGTACTCGCCTGGCGTCCTGGTATTCATCGGCGAGGTGGGTAGCTTCGGGCAGGGTAAGGGGACGTTGGTCTCGCACCCAATCCCGGACCTCTGGAGGTGAATAGTTATAGAACTGCTCCAGCAAGAGCAGTTGGATGATCTGGTCCAGGTGGGTGGCTTGGCATCCATGGATCCAGCTGCGGACGGCCTGTTACATGCGGTGCCCCCATTCCGCGTAGGAGTCATGGGTCCCTTTCTTTAGAGCTCGGAACCGAACTCGATACGCCTCGGGGGTGAGCGCATAGCAGGCCAGCAGGTGTTCCTTGACCCACTCGTACACCATGCAGCAATGGCGTAGCGGGGGGGCAATAGGGGCGGGAGCCCCGGGGGCAATTTTCATAGGGGGCGCAAAAATAAATTTGTGCCCCCTAATAGCTTGAAGCTTCCAGCAGCTGGTATCGGCTCACAGGGTCCTCCCATTGGCTGTGCGGGTCATGTGACACCACAAGGAGGGAACAGGCAGCTGCAGGAAATCCCTCTGACTGGTCTGGAAGGACATGTGACTTCTCATGTCACTGCACCATGTGGGCTCTGAAGAACGCGAGATGCCTGCACTGAGTGGGAGGGCGTGTGAGTGCCTGCATGAAGAATCCAGGAGAAGGACCATGGAGGGAGCCGTGTGTAACTGCTGGCACCTCCCCTCCTTGCACTGAGCTCTGATCTTTCAGTTCTTGGCAGGTGAGAGAAAAGACCTAGGTGTCTTGTGAGTGACCCGACTGTCAGGGATGTATTATTTATTGTGTGCACCCGCTGACTGCTCCCCCTCCTCCCCCTCCTCCCCCCTCCTCCCCCTCATGCAAGCACAGAGCTCCTCACCCTGCACTGTCAATTCTGCAGGAAACACTAAGAAGGTGTGGGGGGGGGCACAGTTGTAGGAACAATATTAATCATTATATTACTTTAAAAGTCCTTGTCTGGTCTCTCACTTAGGATACAGGCACTGTATGGCAGCGGTATGCCACTGTATGGCAGCTGTATGGCACTGTATGGCAACTGTATGGCAGCTGTATGGCAGCTGTATTTCACTGTATGTTACTATTGCAGCTGTATGTCACTGTATTGCAGCTGTATGTCACTGTATGACACCTGTATTTCACTGTATGGCAGCTGTATTTCACTGTATGTCACTATTGCAGCTGTATGTCACTATATTGCAGCTGTTTCTCTGTATGGCAGCTGTATGGCACTGTATTGCAGCTGTATGGCAGTTCAGGCATCACGATAAGCCTTCCCCCCCTTCATAAACACACACAGAATCACTGTCAGGGTCCTGCTTTGAAAAGCAGGTAAGACCTAGAGGTGTCTGGGTGAGATTCTTCATAGCGGGTTAATGTGTGAATGACAGCTGCTGAGGTTACAAATAAATGGCAGGTGACCATGGGTTTAAAACCCAGCAATGTGTGGCTTGTGTCAGACGTTTTTTCTGCTTTACATAGGAGTGTGAGAGTTTCTGTGTGCATCTGTGCATGAATGTGTTTATTTATAACCCAATGTTTGTGTTATAGTGTGTGTTCATGAGCAGGTCTCTATATTAAATTGATTGCATCATATGAGAAGAAAGTCTGGTATTGTCTTTTATTGATTACCTGTAGGTTTATCCATTCCTGTGTGCACCTGAATGTTTTTCATCCACATGCATGCCTATATGTGTGTTTGTTTCTGCCTTTGTACGTCAGTACATATGACTGTCTCTATGGTTATATTTTGTCAGTATATATATAATGGAGTCTGCGTGAAATAAATATTTGTTAATGCTTGCTGTCTTTGTAGTATGTTGTAGAAAAAATGTATGGTACAAGGTACTTAGCTTTTGAAGTTTGATCCGCTCCTCATGGAGGTATTCCCACTCTGAAAAATTCTATTATTCATTATAATTACCATAAACCTTTTCCAAGTTTCTTCTTATATATCAAAACCAAAATAAGAGCTGCGCTACGCCATGGCGGAGACCCCCAAAAAGAATCAATCACAAAACTGTATTGGTCTTTCTCAGAAGTCTAGCTTTCCTCGTTAAGCCAGATCTATTTATTAAAATACACAGAATTTATAGCCAATCAGTGTACAGATACATTACAACATCAAAGTTTAGCCACTCAGTTAACTTACTACCATATATGGTTCACGAGACCCTTTTCCCATCTTCCCGCTTCTGCGCACATTTTCCTGCACTGAACATAACAGGAAATCGGCCACAGCTCATATCCTATAGAAGGAAGAACGGTCTATACAGTATTGACACTAACAAAAATGGAGGGGGGAATTTCACAGCCCATTTATAAGAACCGGCTTTTTAAGACTAAATATTTATTATATTTACAGGAAATTAAAATCTAACACACTCTCCTCAAGATAATGCAACAGATGAAAGGTTGAGAAGCTATGGATCCTTATTGTGTCTGGGTGGGATGAACCCAGTTGGAAGATGTAAATCAGACGTCTCCAAGACTTATTTATGAATGTAGATAAATAATCGGGAAGGTATATAAATGATTAAAAAATAATAAAATTTATTGAATAATAACAAACTACCCAACGCGTTTCGTCCTAAGACTTTCTCAAGGGCGATAAATCAAAATTAAAAGCATAAAAAATAATATAAACCTTCCCTTCCTCCTTCTCATGTTTAAATAGTCTATATGGTCCTCTCATTGGTTGATTCGATCTCCCAGCGTTCACCATATATGGTCACAAAGAGTGCCTTTGGTACATCACTTCTGATTTTCGGGCTCCTCCGATTCGTCACTTCCGATACGTCCCTTCTGTTTCGGTTCGGAGGTTACCATATCTCCATATACTCCGAAGAGTCGCGCACTTTCATTTTCGGGCGTAATATCAATTCCGATCGTATTCCATCTAAAAGTCCCGCACTTCTGGTGTTCACTTCTAAGTAACAAAATTCCGAAGCGCAATACTTCTCTCAGGATCTTCCATATTTATAACACCATCCCCTATAAGAAAAAGGTTGATTAGATCTCCCAGCGTTCACCATATACGGTCACAAAAGGTTTCTTCGATACATCGCTTCCGATTTTCGTACTCCTCCGATTCGTCACTTCCGATACGTCCCTTCCGTTTCGGTTCGTAAATTACCATATCTCCATATACTCCGAAGAATCACGCACTTTCATTTTCGGACGTAATATAAATTCCGATCGTATCCTGATCTTTTGAATATGGAATATCTTGGCCCTTTTGATTGTAGAATCTTTTCTTTATCTCCTAAAACAGAATCTCCATATTACAATCTATAAAAAACATTTGATGTCAAACTCTTCATTTAAACCCTTCGGGCTCATAGTTTTTAATTTGAACACCCAAAACATTTCTTTTTTCAACAGATCTTTTTCTCTATTTCCTCCCCGCCATGGTTTCTCTATCTGATCTATAACGGACCACAAAAATTCAGATACTCGATAGCTGTGGCAATTGGTACAATGTACAGTTACCGTATGTTTTTGAACGAGTCTTCTGATGTTGCCCATGTGTTCTAGGATTCTTTCCTTTAATTGTCTTGTTGTTTGACCGACGTACTGAATACCGCATGGACATTGTAGCAAATATACCACATGTGTCGAATTACAATTGATATGTGTATTGATCTTAAAACTTTCTCCTGTACTCCTACTTGTAAATGTTTCCAATTTCCTCTTCTTCAAAAATCTACACGCTTTACATCTAGCACACTTAAAAAAACCTTTATCTTCTTTTCTTTTATTTTGTATAAACGTAGCACTAGGAGCTAGCCAGCTTTTTAGGTTTCGCGGTCTTCTAAATGTGAGTTTCGGTTTAATTGGGAGTACTGGACCCAAAACAGGATCTTGTTTTAGAATGAGCCAATTTTTTTCTAAAATCTTCCTTATTTCCTTATGCTGAATATTATATTTCGTAAAGAAAGAATTTTGGAAATCATTATCCACTTTTCTCATATTTTCTTTATAGAGAAGATCTTTACGATCCATAGATGCCACTTCAAAAAAAGCTTTCTCTACATTATTTATTTCGTACTGTTTCTCTTTCAATTTCTTCCCCACCATTTCAACTTGTGTATGATAATCTTCTAATCTTGAACAATTCCTACGCATACGTAGAGCTTGACCTTTTGGGATCCCTCTTAGCCATGGTTTATGATGACAACTCGAAAAATGGATATAACCATTACCATCGGTAGGATTGAAAAAACATTTCGACTCAATATTCTCCTCTTCTATGAAAAAAGTGATGTCCAAAAAATTGATCTCAACTGCACTAAATGTTGAGGTGAACTTTAAACCAAACTCATTCTGATTCAAAGCATCCACAAATAGATTAAACTCATCCTCCTCTCCCTTCCAAATGATTAGAACATCATCAATAAATCTTCTCCATAGCACCAGGTTCGCCCCCATACTGAAGGACTCCAAATGTGTGAATCCTCCCAATGTGCCATATAGATGTTAGCATAGCTGGGGGCGAACCTGGTGCCCATGGCTGTACCATTTATTTGAAGAAATATGTCCTCATTATACATGAAGAAATTGTGTTCCAATATGAACCTAATAGCCAAATGTAAAAAGGTTTGTAGACTAGTCTCTAAAGTACTTTGAGATTCTAAAGTTCTAGCTATTGCTTCTAAACCTAGTTCATGTTTGATAATTGTATACAGTGATGTAACATCTAGAGTGGCCCATTTATAGCTAGAATGCCATTTTACTGTTTCTATTTCTTGTAGGATTTGAGTAGAATCTTTTATATAGGACCTGGTTTTCTGAGCTATAGGTTGCAAATGAAAATCTATAAATTCCGATAAATTGGCTGTCAGAGAATCGATACCACTGATGATCGGTCGGCCTGGAGGTGCTGTCAGATTCTTGTGGACTTTCGGAAGAAAGTACAAAATCAGAGTGAGTGGAAATTTTGGATACAAAAAATCTAAATTTTCTTTAGTGATGACTCCACGATCAACCGCTTCTTCTAAAAGATTTCTCAAATCTATTTTCAAGTTTTCCGTTGGATCCTTTTCTAAGATTTTATAAGTAGTTCTGTCCATCAAGATCCGTCTAGCTTCTGTCTCATAATACTCTCTTTTCATTATAACAGTCCCTCCTCCTTTATCTGCCGCTCTGATCACCCATTCCTTTCTCGTTTGTAATTTTTTCAGAACCTCATTTTCTTCTCTTGTTAGATTATATGCAACCTTTTTCACTTTATTTTCTTCTAAGTTTTCAAAATCTTGACATACGGTCTTTGAAAATGTTTCTAAAAAGGGACCTTTCTCCCACCATGGAAAAAAATCTGATTTAGGTTTAAAGTTTTTCTTTTTATTATCATAAACTGTGGTTTCTGCACCTTTTTTTAGAAAAAACTTTTTAATCGTTAGTTTCCGCAGGAATTTATTGGCATCAATAAATAATTCAAACTTATTAACTTTATTCATAGGGCAAAATTTAAGTCCTTTTTTGAGAACTTTAATTTCTATTTTACCTAAGGTTTCTCCTGTCAAATTAAAAATGCCCTCACTGCGCAACCTCAAATTAACATCTTCTAGATTTGCATCTTCTACGTTCTCATCTGTGTAATTTATTCCCATCTCCTTTTCTTTAGAGGGGATTCCTCTATCAATGGTGCAAACCTGTTGGATTGAACTATAGATTTCTGTTTTTTCTGAAAGTAGTTGGTTATCTGTCCTTCTCTTCGGTCGTGCCCCTTGTCTAAAAAAACCTCCTCTTGGGAGTTAGGATAATTCGTATGTTTCTTAACCGCTGTTGCATAGGAGGTTGATGGCTGATTCCTTTCTTCTTCATTAATGGATGTTGTAAATTGCTTGTCCTGATATCTTCCATCTTTCAATCTTATTTGTGTCCTTTTCTCCTTCGGAGAGAGCCCTGTATTTCCCTGTAAAGGTCGTTGTTGTGTCTTGGAATGGAATTGGGTAATAGATCTCCTCCTCCTTTGAGGTGCTCTATAGCTGTTTGTGTCGTAAGTGTTTCTTCTATCTTGATAAAGATATTTCTTTTTCCATTCCATCTTATTCTTCATACTGTATAATCCTTTATCTAAATCACTCTTATCCCTTATGTATTTTTGTTTTTTAATCATGGAAATTTTCTCATCTAGTGTATAAATTTTTTCAAACATTATCTTTTCTAACTCCGCATACCCCTGGGTAGAATCCACATGAGAATTCGTGGATTCAAGTTCATGGATTTCCTCTTCCAGGTGTTTTTGAACCTCTTTTTCTCTTTTCACTAATAATTCCATTAACTGGAATGAGCAAGTGTGCAATATTTCATCCCACTGCTCCATAAAATTGCTGTCTTCGAGACCAAAGGCTGGGGCCTTATCTATATGTAAACCACGAGGTATTAACCTCTCTTTCAGGTACTTCTCTAAAAAAGAGATCTCCCACCATCTCTTGGTCTCTTTGACTAGCAGTTTTTCCATTTTGAGAAAATAGGTTTCTATGTTATTTTCTTGAATGCGGTCTGTGTTAGATTTCATTACACATATATTTTCAAATTTCTTTGCTCTGTTTTTTTGGAAATTTCCAAAAGCTGACAAAATGTATGCCTTGTTATAATCTAGCTGTACCCTGTACCGGGAATACTCAAACCCAAGATATAGAAAAAATGTATGGTACAAGGTACTTAGCTTTTGAAGTTTGATCCGCTCCTCATGGAGGTATTCCCACTCTCCTCAAGATAATGCAACAGATGAAAGGTTGAGAAGCTATGGATCCTTATTGTGTCTGGGTGGGATGAACCCAGTTGGAAGTTGTAAATCAGACGTCTTTGTATGTTGTGTCAGAGTGTGTCTTTATGTACCGTATGCTTACCTGTAAAGAAATAATTTTTATTGCTGTGGAGCTCAGTGATACCCTCATACCCACTGCACGTTACTGTGAATTCTGTGATATGCTCATACACACGGTACATTACTGTGAGTTTTATTGCCGTAGAGTCGATATTGTAGAGCTGGAGGGGTCCAGTGCGTGGGGGCGCAATTCATGCCTTGCCCCAGGCACTGACAACACACGCTACGCCACTGCCATGCAGTCCTCATCCGCCACAGCCCGGTAAGCTTCAGCCGCTCTGCCCGTCAACTTACTTGCCAGTAGAGGTACCCAATCTTGGGCCGCCACCTCTTGCAGGGCACATTGTCTTTCAAAATCTTGCAGTAAGCCGTCAATATCCTCGCTTCCCTCTGGGAAGAGTTTGAAGGCGGCAAAGGGAATCTTTTGCTTGGGGGGTCCGGTGCAGCCCTGGGGAGTCAGAGACCCACCGGACCATTTCTGCATTTCTGCTTGGTGGAGTCTGTCCGTATCTGCCAAGACCCTCCCGATGATGTCAGCGGAGGGGTCTGTTCCGTACAGGGCCAGCCACCACTGTACCTCTCGCCGCCATTCTGAGGTCTCAGAGCCCTCGGAGGGAGGCATACAAGCACGGTCGTCCACCATCAATTCTCTGATGATGACCGCCTTCGGTTTGCCCCCGGGGATCTTGCTTCTGGCTTTCAGCAATTCTTTAAGGACCGTGCGCTTCAGACCCTCGTAGTGCTGGGCCATACGGGGTTACGGCCGTTACTTGGGGTGTCCGCCTCTCGGACCCAGGGGTGTCTGAGACCAGGGTCAAGCCAGCGGCTGTATTTCCCCCTGCTTGTCTGGTCTCAGCCGATCCCACCAGGCTGCCAGCCAATGTGACGGATCCCGCTACTCGGGGAGAGTAGATCCGCCGTCAGCGCCGAGTAGACCTGGAGGTCGGTAGTGTGGTAGCAAGGTGCAGCTGGTGCTCGTAGAATACCCCGAGGTTGCAGCGCTGTAGAGAGGTCCTTAAACGTCCCGGTTCCCAAAGCCCTGTTATCCCCAATTACTACCCGAGGCAGGAGTAAAGGTTCAAACAAGAGTGATTTATTTTTCATGGGAGAACACACTTTATTTATGGGGAAAAAAGACATTGTTCTCCCCTGGTCCGCCCTCAGCCCTCCCAGGGTGATTTCTGCCACTGCCTGGAGCCATGGCCCAATTTCCCTTTGTTCACCTGGGGCCCCCCTGGTGGGTGCAGCCCTTATCTTGAGGCTCGGTGCCAGCTCGTCTGGTGAACTTTCTGTGGCTCTGAATGAGCGGTGAACAGGGGAAGAACAGGGAAAAGCACATTGGGGTACTTATAAAAATAAGGGCTAACGAACTTTTAATAACACACAAATAAATAAACACTTAAACTGCTGTACTGCGCTACAGCGTAGTGGCGGCCGTCCCGTCACAGTTACAAGGTTTCTTTATGATCGCAGCAGTTTTAGCACAAAGGGGAAAGTGAAAATAAATGTTACTTAACCTTTCTGGTGCTGCTCAGTGGTTAGAAATCCTTATCTCAAAATTCACAAGGTTTGTGTGATCATCATAATGCTGCACCATGGTTTAAAAACCTTATCTTAAAATTCACACGGTTTATGTAATTAACCTGATGCTGCTCTGTGTGTTTGAAATCCTTATCTCTAAATTTATCAACAAAGGTTGTGTTTGCAGCACTACTTGCATGAATGGACCTCGTGGTGTGCTGAAATTCAAGTACAAGTAAATGTAGCCTTCCAGATGCTGCTCTGTGGTTTGAAATCCTTATCTCTAAATGTAAAATAATAGATTCAATCAAAGAAACATGGTTTTGCAGCAATACTTATATGAGCGGACATTGTGGGGTAAAAATACTCAAGTGCAAATAAAGGTTTGCATAATCTCCTTGATGCTTTGCTGTGGTTTTAAATCCTTATCTCTCAATCATTGCTAATTGATAAAATCAAAGGCTTTTTGTGCGATAGCGCTCACGACAATCGACCTCGTGGCGCAACGGTAGCGCGTCTGACTCCAGATTATTATTATTATTATTCTTTATTTATACAGCGCCAGCATATTCCGCAGCGCTGTACAATAAGCACAGTATAGACAGGGTTACAATACATTGAACAACATTTGACAAACAGTACAGGAGGAGATGAGGGCCCTATTCCCGTAGGAACTCACAATCTGGGAGGGTTGGGGTTGGAAACAGGAGGAGAGGACTGTAAGGTGAGAGTGATTGATGGTTGCGTCAGTGAGTTGGGTGGTAGGTTTCCCTAAATAGGAATGTTTTAAGGGAGCGTTTGAAGGAAGAGAAGTTAGGGGAAAGTCTGACAGTACGAGGGAGAGCGTTCCAGAGAGTGGGGGCTGTGCGTGAGAAATCCTGCAGTCTATCATGGGAAGAGATGAGGCGGGGAGAAGCTAGGCGCAGGTCACTGTTTGACCTTAGTGAGCGGGCTGGGGTGTATTTGGTGATTAGTGAGGACAGGTAGTGGGGAGTTGAGTTAGTGAGGGTTTTGTAGGTAAGGATAAGGATTTTGAACTTAATTCTGCAGTGGATGGGGAGCCAGTGAAGGGTCTCGCAGAGGGGAGCGGCAGAGACAGAGTGGCGGGTGAGGTGAATTAGCCTGGCGGAGGCGTTCAGGATGGATTGTAGGAGGGAGAGGCGGGACAGAGGGAGGCCAGATAAGAGATTATTGCAATAGTCGAGTCGGGAGATTACAAGGGCATGTATGAGTTGTTTTGTGGTGACAGCGGTAAGAAATGGCCGAATTCTGGAAATATTACGCAGTTGGTATCGGCAGGAGGAGGAAAGAGACTTGATGTGGGGGACGAAGGAAAGAGCAGAGTCAAGTGTAACTCCAAGACAGCGAACTTGGTTTGATTGGGAGATGGTGATACCCTCCACCGTGATAGAGAAGTCAGGAGGTGGGGAGGCATTGGAGGGAGGAATAAGTAGGAGTTCAGTCTTTGACATGTTGATCTTTAGGTGGTGGGAGGCCATCCAGGAGGAGATGCCAGATAAACAGTCACTGACTTTTGAAAGGACAGGGGGAGAGAGATCAGGGGTAGAGAGGTAGATCTGAGTGTCATCAGCGTAGAGGTGGTAATTAAAGCCAAAGCTGTTGATGATTTTGCCCAGGGAGGAGATGTAGATGGAAAAGAGCAGAGGACCAAGGACAGAGCCTTGAGGTACACCAACAGATAGAGTCAATGAGGAGGAGGAGTTACCAGCAAAGGACACACAGAAGGACCTGTTGGATAAATAGGAGTCAACCAAAGCAAGTGCAGTGTCACCGAGACCCAGAGAGTTGAGGGTCTGTAGAAGGAGGGGGTGGTCAACATTGTCAAAAGCAGCCGAGAGGTCAAGCAGGATCAGAATAGAATAGTGGCCGTGTTTTTTAGCAGTTAGGAGGTCGTTGGTGACCAGATCAGAAGGTTGCGTGTTCAAATCACGTCGGGGTCACATTTCTTTTGCTTCTTTTAAATTTTATTCGGTTGACTTAATAATCATCCATGCTTAGCAAAGATGGAGATAGCACATGTTGCGATAACGAGCTGTATTAGCTCTTGATAGGCTAGTGTCATTTCCTTACGCCAGAGAGTCAAAAAAGGCATTTGACAATCATTTTCTGTCTTAAATCTCATTCTAGTACTTAGTGTGGCTATAGTTGACTGGAATTAAAAGCTGTGAAATGGATGCGGTAATACATTTAGCTTGAATTTCAATCTCCAGTCTGAAGATGGGGGCAAAAAAGCATGATAAAAGAAAGATTAAAGTAAGAAAGTATAAATGCCTCAAAAGGTAAATCGTTATGGAAATTTGTGAGTTTGAGCTGGACTCCATGCGGTGAGCAAGTGTATGTGGAAAGTATAGTTACACCTCCCAGGATAGCTTCTTCAGGATATCTGTCTTCAGAAAAGGAAGAATAGAAAAACATGAGCACGTAAACCGGTAGCGTGGCCGTGCGGTCTAAGGCGCTGGATTAAGGCTCCAGTCTCTTCGGAGGCGCGGGTTCAAATCCCACCGCTGCCAGGAAAAGCTCTTTTCCTCTTGCAAACGGTAAAAATCACTTTTGGTTTAAAATGAATTGATTAATTCAGCTTTCTATTTCCAGATGGAAAGTAAAGCCACACAAGTACTCAGGTAGCGTGGCCGAGCGGTCCAAGGAGCTGGATTTATGCTCCAGTCTCTCTGGAGGCATGGGTTCGAATCCCATCGCTGCCAGAAGTTTTCCCACTTTTAAACTCTTTTCTTTTATCTGATTAAGACTCCATATATACGGCTCTCTTATTATGAAGAAAGCATCTTCCGTTTCATCTCATAAGAAAAATTTATCAATCAATTGGGCATGTATACATAGTTACATAGTTACATAGTTATATAGGCTGAAAAAAGACATGCGTCCATCGGGTTCAGCCTCTCCCACATAACCTACTGTTGTTGATCCAAAAGAAGGCAAAAAACCCAGTCTGAAATGCTTGCCAATATGCAACATACTGGGAAAAAAATCTTTCTTGACCCCAGAATGGCAGTCAGATTTCTCCTTGGATCAAGAAGCTTTTAGCCACATATTAAATATTATAACCCTTAATATTCTGTGTCTGCAGGAAGTCATCCAGTCGTTTTTTAAAAGTCTGTACAGACTCTGACCCAACCACCTCAACAGGCAGAGAATACGGCTCTCTTATTATGAAGAAAGCATCTTCCGTTTCATCTCATAAGAAAAATTTATCAATCAATTGGGCATCTTTAGCCAGGAAAAATAAAGAAAGTTACAAGGTTTCCCTTATGATCGCAGCAGTTTTAGCACAAAGGGGAAAGTGAAAATAAATGTTACTTAACCTTTCTGGTGCTGCTCAGTGGTTAGAAATACCTATCTCTAAATTCACAAGGTTTGTGTGATCATCATAATGCTTCACCATGGTTTAAAAACCTTATCTCTAAATTCACACGGTTTATGTAATTAACCTGATGCTGCTCTGTGTGTTTGAAATACTTATCTATAAATTTATCAACAAAGGTTGTGTTTGCAGCACTACTTGCATGAATGGACCTCGCGGTGTGCAGAAATTCAAGTACAAGTAAAGGTTAATGTAGCCTTCCAGATGCTGCTCTGTGGTTTGAAATCCTTATCTCTAAATGTAAAATAAAAGATTCAATCAAAGAAACATGGTTTTGCAGCAATACTTATATGAGCAGACTTTGTGGGGTAAAAATACTCAAGTGCAAATAAAGGTTTGCATAATCTCCCTGATGCTTCGCTATGGTTTTTAATCCTTATCTCTCAATCAATGCTAATTGATGAAATCAAAGGCTTTTTTGTGTGATAGCGCTCTCGACAATCGACCTCGTGGCGCAACGGTAGCGCGTCTGACTCCAGATCAGAAGGTTGCGTGTTCAAATCACGTCGGGGTCAAACTTCTTTTGCTTCTTTTAAATTTTATTCGTTTGACTTAAAAATCATCCATGCTTAGCAAAGATGGAGATAGCACATGTTGCGATAACGAGCTGTATTAGCTCTTGATAGGCTAGTGTCATTTCCTTACGCCAGAAAGTCAAAAAAGGCATTTGACAATCATTTTCTGGCTTAAATCTCATTCTAGTACTTAGTGTGGCTATAGTTGACTGGAATTAAAAGCTGTGAAATGGATGCGCTAATACATTTAGCTTGAATTTCAATCTCCAGTCTGAAGATGGGGGCAAAAAAGGATGATAAAAGAAAGATTAAAGTAAGAAAGTATAAATGCCTCAAAAGGTAAATCGTTATGGAAATTTGTGAGTTTGAGCTGGACTCCATGCAGTGAGCAAGTGTATGTGGAAAGTATAGTTACACCTCCCAGGATAGCTTCTTCAGGATACCTGTCTTCAGAAAAGGAAGAATAGAAAAAAAGGAGCACGTAAACCGGTAGCGTGGCCGAGCGGTCTAAGACGCTGGATTAAGGCTCCAGCCTCTTCGAAGGCGTGGGTTCAAATCCCACCGCTGCCAGGAAAAGCCCTTTTCCTCTTGCAAATGGTAAAAATCACTTTTGGTTTAAAATCAATTGATTAATTCAGCTTTCTATTTCGAGATGGAAAGTGAAGCCACGCAAGTACTCAGGTAGCGTGGCCGAGCGGTCCAAGGCGCTGGATTTAGGCTCCAGTCTCTTCCAAGGCGTTGGTTCAAATCCCACCGCTGCCAGGAAAAGCTCTTTTCCTCTTGCAAACGGTAAAAATCACTTTTGGTTTTAAAATGAATTGATTAATTCAGCTTTCTATTTCCAGATAGAAAGAAAAGCCACACAAGTACTCAGGTAGCGAGGCCGAGCGGTCTAAAGCGCTGGATTAAGGCTCCTGTCTCTCTGGAGGCGTGGGTTCGAATCCCACCGCTGCCCAAAGTTTTCCCTCTTTTAAACTCTTTTCTTTTATCTGATTAAGACTCCATGTATACGGCTCTCTTATTATGAAGAAAGCATCTTCCGTTTCATCTCATAAGAAAAATTTATCAATCAATTGGGCATCTTTAGCCAGGAAAAATAAAGAAAGTTACAAGGTTTCCCTTATGATCGCAGCAGTTTTAGCACAAAGGGGAACGTGAAAATAAATCTTACTTAATCTTTCTGGTGCTGCTCAGTGGTTAGAAATACCTATCTCTAAATTCACAAGGTTTGTGTGATCATCATAATGCTTCACCATGGATTAAAAACCTTATCTCTAAATTCACACGGTTTATGTAATTAACCTGATGCTGCTCTGTGTGTTTGAAATCCTTATCTCTAAATTTATCAACAAAGGTTGTGTTTGCAGCACTACTTGCATGAATGGACCTCGCGGTGTGCAGAAATTCAAGTACAAGTAAAGGTTAATGTAGCCTTCCAGATGCTGCTCTGTGGTTTGAAATCCTTATCTCTAAATGTAAAATAAAAGATTCAATCAAAGAAACATGGTTTTGCAGCAATACTTATATTAGCGGACTTTGTGGGGTAAAAATACTCAAGTGCAAATAAAGGTTTGCATAATCTCCCTGATGCTTCGCTGTGGTTTTTAATCCTTATCTCTCGCTCAATGCTAATTGTTAAAATCAAAGGCTTTTTTGTGCAATAGCGCTCTCGACAATCGACCTCGTGGCGCAACGGTAGCGTGTCTGACTCAAAT